>JAPMOR010018230.1:51360-83329 GCA_026543865.1 Argiope aurantia | reverse complement strand
ATATATAGAGAGAGAGAGAGAGAGAGAGAGAGAGAGAGAGAGAGAGATTGTTTTAGGTAAATATGAATTTTATCAACTTTTTAAGTATTTTTATAGGAAAACTTAGATCAATAACTTCACAAACGAATTCTCTCTTCGACTTTTTGATATATATCCACACGATGACCCGATTTGTGTTTAACTTTGTTGTACAGAGGGAAGAACTGACTAGCAAAGGGAGGACATGAGGTTGAAAATGGAGCTCGAGATGAGATTTAGTATTATGGTAGTATACATTTAGGAGGTTCATTCCTGAAAATATTAAGACGCAATAGCCAGCCAATTACGAGAAACTGGCCCACAAACTTTTAGCATAGCTTATATACTAATAAAGTGTCGCCGTCACAGACCTGCAAATGGACAGTGGATAAAGAGCTGACATAGCATTCGTGAGACCCGAGTTTTCTGTCCTGGGCTGGTATTTTTTGCTTCTTTTTTTTTCATTTGTTTTCTTTTTTAAATTATTCCGAATTAATTTATCATTTTTTATGCAGAAATAATATTTATTCATCCAATTCATGCATTGTAATTTAATTTTTAGAAGAAAAATAATTACAAGTATGAATGCGCTTTTTTATATATTCAGAATTAACTGTTTAAAGATAGTTTCAATTAATATGATACTCATTTTTGTATGGAAAAATAAATGTATTTCCTCTTAATACCTGAATTATAATTTATTTTTTAAAAGAAAATAATTATTTTCATTCTGTTTTTGAATTATAATTATTATTTAATTTTTAAGTGTTAAAATAATTATAAATATAATTTGAACTATTAAAAATAATTTAAATAACTATTTTTATCTTAAAACCTCTAGAAGTGTTAAACTTTTGGATTTTAATAATGATAAATTATTTGTTATTTCAACGAACTGCATTTATATCTGCAATTAAAGAGAGCAGCTGAATTTAATAAAATTATATCAATAAACATTCTCAATATTAATAATTTTAAAAAATAGAAAGCAGGTATAAGTTATGGAATGCTCAGACAGATGGTTCAAAATATTTAATTACACTATGCGGTATGCTTTGCCGGATTTTCTGAAGGAAAATAAATATTTTTTGAAGGGAAATAAATTGTTTTCTAATCGACTGCTTTAAGATTTCTCTTGTGGATCATCATTATTTATCGATTGGGCAAGATATCAAAACATAACTATTTTGTTTGAAATGTTTTTGCTATAATTATTATTTGTTTCTTGTATATAATAAAACATTAAGGAAATATTTTATGATAGAAATTTGTTTAACAATTTTCATTATTTAAGTTATGTTTGTAATTATTTTCCCTTCATAAAAATAAAATTAAGATTGTTAGATAAAAGAACATTTATTTATTTTTGATTGATAAAAAAATTTACAGGTTAGTTAAAAATGTCCGTAATTTTATTTAAATAATTTTTGAAAGAAAAACGAGTTCATATTTTTAATTTTTAAAAATTATAATTCAGATATTAAGAGGAAATACATTTATTTTTCCATAAAAAAATGAGTTCATTTTAATTGAAACCGTCTTTAAAGAGTTAATTCTGAATATATAAAAAAGCGCATTCATATTTATAATTATTTTTTCGAAGAATTAAATTATAATCCAAGAATGGGGGGAATAAATATTTATTTCTGCATAAAAAATGAGAAACTTATTAATTAAAATTGTTTGTTAATTGTTAAATTAATTTGGAATAATTCAAAAAAGGAAACAAATGAAGAAAAAGCAAAAAAAAATACCAACCCCGGACCGAACTCGTGACTCACGAATGCTCTACCAGCGTTTTATCCACTATACCATTTGCGGGTCGGTAATGGCGACACTATATAAGCTATGCTGAAGTATATAAGCTATGCTGAAAGTTTGAGGGCCATTTTCCCGAAATTCGTTGGCTATTGCGTTTCAATAATTTCCGGGAATGTATACTACCATTATGCTAAATCTCATCCCAAACTCAAGTTTCAACCTCGTGTAAGCACGTTGTACTTTTCTTCCTTTCGATCGTGTGGGTCTAGAATGTCAAGATTGAGAATCAAATTTCCCTTTTCCACTTATTGTGATTACTTTACTTTACTTTCCACTTGTTGTGATTACTTTAAGTCCTAGCCAAAGTGATCAGTACAGCCAAAGTGATCAGTACAAATAAGAACAGCAGAAAAATAGAAAAAATAATTTTATTTTCTTTATTCATTCGTCTTTATTAGAAATAGAAATATCAATACAATGAACAGGATTGAAAAATATTCATACATATTTAATTTTTTTATTCTTTCTTTAAAACCATTATCGAGATTGTTGAATCATCATGCCTTTTTTGGATAAACCTTTCAAAAATAAGACTTCAGCAAACGATTCAACTTTCAGCAAAAGATTCAGTATGGTATCGGAATGATCTACTTAAAGAACGAAAGACGAGCAACATTTCATATACTGTTGTGGTATATAGCTTTCTCGTCACCGTCCTTGTCCTCATGTCGCATGCCATTACCTTTTCCTCATTCATTTATTTATGACAAATTTGTTTCATATGTAATTGTTTTCTATTTTCACTAACTTACGTCAACGCTTTATTCAGGCCTCACTATGTTTTTCGAAAAAGTCATTTAAATTTTCGATAAATCAAACTATTAATTAACCGTAATAAAATCTCCTTGCCGAACTGTCTGGATATCGAAATTGATCATTACAAGTGAACTGTTGATCATTAGAACCAGTAGATTTTTCTACGTCTTAAGATAAGAGAGATCCTTTCCTTGCTATTTGATTAGTACATTCGAATGATCATTATGTCTATAATCACTAAAAGCTGCGACTACTGTGCTTTTCATTCTTTGTCTGAGGTGCCTTTGATGGGAGTTCATATCGATAAATTATCCGCTAGTTGCCTTCGATCTACCAAAGAATATGGTGTAGATGAATGACCATCATCACGGTAGCATGAAGGTAGGAACCATGATTAAATGGTCATCACTGACAGCGATATAATCACTCCAATAGGAGATATGTCGTATCAAAGAAGTGAATATAACTCGATCCCACATGTTTGATGTATTCAATGTTCCGGTAAACAAACCATCATGACGGAAATTTTTCATTCATATTTCTCAATTGCCCTCAGTGGGAGTTTGAATTTATAAATTTTTTTTAAAACTTGCTTACGAACAGGAAAGCAAAATCAATTAAAGCGTCCTAATTTGCCATTTATATTTAGGAAACATAGGAACATGAGATACTTTACGTTTTAAATTATACTTCATGGATATTCATACGTTAACAAATAAATTAACTATCTAAATCGGAGATAGTAAATATTCATGCATGTAGAAAATTTGAAATTTCAATAAGTTATCTCTAGATACGTATCTCTCTCCCCACCACAAAAAAGGGCGTGGATTTGATTTGAAATTTTACTCTTCGATCAGTAATAGCATATTTGTAGTCTTGATTGTGAGAAACAAAATATTCGACCAGTTGCATCCGAGAAAGATTAGTATATATCAATATAATGCGATAGAATATCGAAATGATAGAATGATTTCATTACTCTTGAATTTAATTAATTGAAATCTTATTAAATTAAACATATGAGAACAAAACTTCATCAAGACAATCGGTAGTAGTGCTATACTCCCTGCATTGAACCACAAAGGATATGATTTTTGCCATGTATCAGTTTCTTAAAGGAAATCAAATAATTTTGCGACTTGGGCAATAACAATTTTGTTGAAAAGAGTTGTACCGAAAAAAATAAACGTATAAGAATTGAAATTCTTTCATTTTTAATAAGAAATGAATGTTTTTATCAGATATAATTGTTTTGTTTTTTATGGAACTATACTAATTAACAATTTCTGCTTTCTTTAAATGCTAATTCCACATAAATGTAATTTTTTTGCATCTTGAGACAAAGAGTACAGTTTTTTCCCCCCTTCAACAACAGAAATTTTTTTAAGCAAATCGTTCACAAAAAGGGTTTTTTTTATCCCTTTTTCCTCTTTTTTTTTTTTTTTTTGCTACTTGAGAATTGTAACTTTTTTGGTTCGAATTTTTTAACCTCCAAATTTTGTTACGTGCATGTAATTTTTTTATTCTATTTTATTTTTGGGACCTTTAATTTATAAAAATAATGAAAATATTGGTGCAATTCCGAAGATGTTTCTATTTTATTATTTATTCATACATTATATTTTTTTTGTTGTTATTGTTCCACGATTTCTATACTTTTTTCGCCATACAAATACTGCTTTTCCTTCCATTGTTAAGTAACTTTAGAGAATTGTACAGATTCTGAAGAAAAGAAAGATGTCAGAAAAAAACACTTTAATGAAAAATCATTTTTACAAGACCAGAGCATTTCTGAAATTTTAAAATTTCTGGTAGATATATTACCATTTTGATGGGGAATAATTTCTTATCAGATCAAGTAGATAGAAAAGGAACTACAGATGAACAATCTCGAAATTAGAACTTATGCATCTTTTACAACTTCCAGGAATCTTTCCCATTTTTTACTTGGAAATTTTTATTTTCTCCATCTAAACTCCGAACGATGTGAAAGATTTTGGGAATTGAAAAAGCTTTCGAATTCTCCAAAATGATTTTTAATATTAAAAATTGAAGAATTTTGATATTAGAACTCTTAGTAACAGGAATCAGAAAAGTACTGATAGTATGGAGAACATCAAGAAATGGGTTTTGCAATAACAAGAAACATAGTTTTCATATGATTATGGTCATTCCAAACCACTTTTTTTTTCGTATAAAGTGGAAAAATGAATTTTATAAATAGTTAAATGCACTGTATTTTATGTATTTCAAATTAAATATACTGTTACGAATTTTCTGCCGGGGTTCGTTTGGATAGTGGAAGTTATATGGTGTGGAGAACGCTCAATCATCAGGCGGCAATGGAAAAAGAACAACGACGTTTATTTACATGAAGACACACAGGACAGCACAAAGCGACAACTATATACAGCACAGAAGACGATTATCTTCTCCCGAGACGTGTAGCATACAACAGCATACACAGCAGCATACAACCAGAATCTACTGCAGACAGTAGCGCACAGCTCAGTTCAGCACTAGCTTGCCTCAGTCGCTTCCGACTCCTCCGTCTTCTACTTCTCCGACTCTGGCTGGGATTACTGACTTGACTTCGCTGCTCTCGAACTCGGACTACTGGCTTTTCCGCTCCGTCTTCGGACTACTCCGTCGTCTCTCCTCCGACCACTCCGTCCACTCTGACCACTGACTACTGGCTTTACTCGTCTCCCCTGGCAGCGGCGGTCGCTTCCTTTTATAGGTCTCAGGAGGCGGGGCTAGAAGCCTCTCAACCAATCAGGAAAGTTCGAGGCGTATCTCGGTTCCTACTGGACGGATCGGGAAAATTCTCGAAGTTTCGGGTATTATCTATTTTGGCGCTAAAGTCGCCAAATGGGCGCCAAGTTTATCGCCACGCTCTGGGACCTCCGACGCGCTAGTCCCATTCAGATGACTGTAAAACTTTCTTTCTATTGATGGAACAAACTATGCTGGGAAGCCGAATTGCAGGTTTGTAACATTGCTCCCCTCTTCAAAGACTGACGTCCCGGCAGTCCTACTTCAATCCAACAGCAGGCGTAGGCTTCCGTATGATGTTATGATGATGCTTTAGGCGACTCTCAAAGATGATATAATTTACTAATTTGGCGGCGACTGAAGATCCATCCAAACCTTCTGAATGATTTTGACCCGGACCTCTTCGTCGTTTCGGATTGTACATCCAGACTTGATTCCGCTCCTTAAAATTCAGGATGTCCCATGGAGCCAAACGCTAGATCGTAGTAGAGACCTCCGGAATGAATTCTTGCCAGGCTTTTCGGTTGGTCACTTTAAACTTCTTCCATCGAACCAATCG
The DNA here is from genome assembly GCA_026543865.1 of Argiope aurantia. Classification (NCBI taxonomy): domain Eukaryota; kingdom Metazoa; phylum Arthropoda; class Arachnida; order Araneae; family Araneidae; genus Argiope; species Argiope aurantia. The sequence goes on along the minus strand of JAPMOR010018230.1, from coordinate 77,397 downwards.
TATATCAGGATGATCCAACGGTGCTTTCTGAAGTCCACTCGAAAGCCAGGTATTCACATTCGTCGACAAAGCTTTCACGGGAATACGTCCACCTCTTCCCGGTCTATTCTCGACCCTCGAGAATTGTCTGACGCCCTTCACACTGGATCTTCCGAAGAGCGCATCCGTTTTTGCTGGAAGGATCCTTCTGCGACGACGTAACATGTCCGGATGCACAGGAGATTCATCGGCTCCCATTTGCATCACACTTCTATGCAGATCCACAGTAAAGATGAATTCTTGAAGGAAGTTGAGATCTTGACTACAGGGATCAGCGATTCCCGCCACGTAGTCTTCTTCCGTGTCACTATGCCAAGAGATATCAAGAGGCTTGCAGAGAGGTAGTTCCTTTAATCTTTGGGACGAATCCAATCCAAACAGGGTCGCATCAACTCTTGCATCCATAGGCATCGAGCACGGGTCACCACCAACAGATCCGTCAGAAGAAAGTCCATTTTCTCCATCCCCAAGCGCCTGCACTTCCGGTTCCACTTCAGGGGACTCATTCGGAGAAGACTGTTTCGGCTCCGCAACTATTTGACATTCATCCTGTTGGTTCCTCTCCTTATTAAACTTCGGTTCATCCTCCGGAAGGCTAAGCTCCTTTTCGGTGACACCGGTCTCCATTCGATCTTCAGTCTTTTCTTCCACTTGGCTCTCGCTACTTCCTTCAATTTCTTCTGTGATAACTTGGATGTCTTCAGTTTTGTTAACTTTATCTTCTGAAATTTCTTTCCACGACGAAAGGCCTTTCTTCAATTCACTCCTCATGTCTGCATCTCCGGTTTTCATTTTTTCCGTGAAGGCATCCATATCTTGCAAAAGTTTCTCTTGTCCGGCTTTCATTTCTTCCGAGAAGGTTTCCATTTCTTGCAAAAGTTTCTCTTGTCCGGCATTCATTTCTTCCGAGAAGGTTTCCATTTCTTTCAAAAGTTTGTCTTGTCCGGCTTTCATTTCTTGCAAAAGTTTCTTTTGTCCAGCTTCCATAGATTTCTTCATCTCAACCAACAGAGCAAGTAACTCACCATTACTGCTATCAGTCATTTTTGCTTGGGATCTCGATTTCACCATACACTGCATATCCCACTTCTGAAACCAAATGTTGCGAAATTTTCTTTATCGGGGTTCGTTTGGATAGTGGAAGTTATATGGTGTGGAGAACGCTCAATCATCAGGCGGTAATGGAAAAAGAACAACGACGTTTATTTACCCGAAGACACACAGGACAGCACAAAGCGACAACTATATACAGCACAGAAGACGATTATCTTCACCCGAGACGTGTAGCATACAACAGCATACACAGCAGCATACAACCAGAATCTACTGCAGACAGTAGCGCACAGCTCAGTGCAGCACTAGCTTGCCTCAGTCGCTTCCGACTCCTCCGTCTTCTACTTCTCCGACTCTGGCTCGGATTACTGACTTCACTTCGCTGCTCTCGAACTTGGACTACTGGCTTTTCCGCTCCGTCTTCGGACTACTCCGTCGTCTCTCCTTCGACCACTCCGTCCACTCTGACCACTAACTACTGGCTTTACTCGTCTCCCCTGGCAGCGGCGGTCGCTTCCTTTTATAGGTCTCAGGAGGCGGGGCTAGAAGCCTCTCAACCAATCAGGAACGTTCGAGGCGTATCTCGGTTCCTACTGTACGGATCGGGAAAATTCTCGAAGTTTCGGGTATTATCTATTTTGGCGCCAAAGTCGCCAAATTCGTCGCCAAGTCGCCAAATGGTCGCCAAGTTTGTCGCCAAGCTCTGGGACCTCCGACGCGCTAGTCCCATTCAGATGACTGTAAAACTTTCTTTCTATTGATGGAACAAACTATGCTGGGAAGCCGAATTGCAGGTTTGTAACAATATTTTCATCCTTTAACAGATTTTTACTTCGTATCAAAGCATGCAAGCTTAAGAAACTCAAAATAAAACTGTGCACCAATATGTACACCTTACAAATTTTCATAATAAATGTTTTGCAAATATTATGATGATCATGAGTGAAACTCTTTAAAGTTATGAAAATGTGGCCATAGCAGCAAAATTATTTTTAATTTTTTGCATTTAGTGAATAAAATTTGTATTCATGTACAGAATGAATGAATATATGAAAGACGATTAAAATAACATGGCTTTTAATGACTGATAATTCGAGTAAATCACGTACATGAAGTTATATCTAAAATATTTAACTGAAATTAAAACTAATCACTATCTTCTGCGAACCAGTAATAAATAAGAATTATTGTGTAGAATCCACAGCATTATAATTATTATCCTTTTCCACAATATATTTTCACTAGGCAAGATAAGATATTCTGCAAAAAGTTTAACTTTTCTAAAAAAAAATCAAGAATGCAAAAATTCTATAAAAAAATTATGTAATAAAGTAGAATAATATTCCATCCATACAAAATAAGAAAGTCAAATTTACTAACAAATTTAGCTATTATGAAACTCCTAACAGGACGCTTAAAACTAGCTAAACTAAACAAAGGATCGGATCATTTTTATATAAGATTTTTTTTAAAAAAAATACCTTTAGTTTAATCCGCAATTTTATTTTCCAATGTTAAAAAGTGGAAAAGTTAACCTCCCACGGATCGCAAAATCCTTTAAATATACAAAGCAATAAATCACTTCCTGATAATAATAAAAAAACGAAGTCTGAGGGGATAAAAAAGGATGGATTCTTTTAAATCTTTAGCAAACTGAATACATGTTATATTCAAATTCGTCTCATTATTAAGCGTGCGGGAGTAAATCTGCAGACTGTCTCGTTCGGAGCTTTTCAAAAGGATAAATTACTTTTAAATCTTGTAAAGTCTGGTGAAGCTCTAACATGACTTTTTTGAATGAATTTCGAACTCTTTATAATTCTTAAATATTCATAGGTGTATGGAATCGGGTAGAAATACTTGTTTTTTCCACTTAGCAAGGCGAAAAGAATGAATCCGCGGGCTAAATATGGAAAAAACTTACTGGATAGTTTATCAGTCTAGGCAGTTCCCTTGAAAAAAGTAATGAATTATTCTTTGGGTATTTTAAGTCTATCAAATATCCAATTTTTGGATTTAATTTCTTTTTCTAATATTCAACTGGTTTGTATTAATATGCAGATCAGCTGAAAATATTTGTATATCATAGATTTCATTTCTACTAAATCATCAGTATTCCAGAGTTTATGTGAGCTGTTCTAGGCGAATGCACATGAGTGAGTGAGAGTGTGTGTCTGTGTGTGTGTATATGCGTGCGTGCGTGTTGAAATAAGCAGAAGAGGATTGCTTTTAATCTTGTGTATGAGCGTGTGCGTGTGTCCGAGAAGAGGAATGTTTTAGATTTGCATGCGTATGTGTGCGTGTATGTGTTGGAATAAGCAGAAGAGGATTGCTTACCTTACGTGTGCATTATATGTTGAAATAAGTAAAGAGGATTGCTTTTAACCTTTATTTCTTTAATATTAAACAAGTGTCTCATTATAAAATATGGAAAGTTCTTTTCTTCTTAAACCATGATCACAGCAATGCAGAAAACAGCAAACAGCAACAAAGAAATAGATGCTGAAATGCGTCCAAACTATTCATACATTTCAGACAGGGATTTTATTAAAAATAATCGAGCATGCAATACCTTTAGATTTTAACCTGACACTGTTTGACAAATTACAAAAAGTTGAGCCGGAAAAGTGGGGAAAATTAACTGCCCGTGCAATTAAGAAGACAAAAGAAGAATAGTTTTCAAGTGTGTTTACAAAAATAATTCAATTTTAAAAAAGGGAAACAAGCTTTTATTTTCTTAAAATTTGCATTTAGGCACGTATTTTAATTATAGAGTTTCTTTAAATACGGTGGAAAATTATGAAAATACTTTGGCTTCTATAGAAATTTGATAGCAAAAAATGTTTTTTTAAAAAATTGAATTTTTATACGTCCCCTCATGCAAAAGATTCAGTTAATAAAATATTTCTCCTGCATTCTATTATGCACATAAAAAGTTTCATATTCTTATTTACAAAATTTGCAGTGATCTTTATATTTTTACTTTCTCATATACTGTATAGAAAGAAAGTATATCAAATTTTGAACGAAATCTATATTCAGGAAATGTGTCTATCTGACTGTTCGAGTACAAATGAACTCGATATCTACAAAATGTAAGGAGCTAAATAAATAAAATTTGGTTCACTGGCTAAATTATAGATTCTTATCAAAATTGAAACCAAATCTCTCAAAGATTTGACCGTCTGAAGATTGGCACTTTCGTATGCATGCAAACACAGTAACTCATAAACACAAAGACTTAAATCAATGAAATCGGCAAGTTATATTGTGACAAAATGCAATTGTATTTTGGTTCCAATTGGTGTGTCCAAATTATATATTCACACAATAGATTTAGTAAATATGTTTCAAAATTTCAGTTTTGTTTATAGGATTGAAATTTAATGGATTGCCACATTTGGCGATTATCACTTAGCAAATATATTTTTTTGGAACTGTATCGTTTCTTTTAAATATTCATTTCACGCTATACATCTTAATTTTCCTAGCTATTGCCCATCTATACCACGTAAGATATTCGATGCATTATCCAAAATCCACAATTTTATGTGGTAGAAGGGAACTAACTGGAGAATATACGAGAAAGTTTCTGGGAGCCTATTGCCACTGGGTAACATCTGATGTACCACTGCTAAATCAATCTCTATTTTAAGTTATACAATCATCACCAAGAAACACCTACTGATAATAATGTTCCCACACATCTTAGAATTATTGAAAGAGCTTCACTTAATTAATAAACTTTATCGAAAGAACTTCATTAATAAATATCGAAAGAACTTCATTAATTAATTTATTATTATTATTTAAATTAATTATTTCCGTCTTGAATATAGAAGTTCGTTCCTATTAATACTGGTTAAAAACAATTTATGTTTAAACATATTGTTACAAACCTGTAATTTTGCTTCCCAGCACAAATAGTGTCATCATAAGAAAGACCGCTTTACAGTCATCTGTATTGGATGCTGTCGGATGCCGAGCTAGTGATCCCAGAGCTTGGCGACAGCTTTGGCGGCCATTTGGCGACGAATTTGGCGGTAAAATGGATAAAGCTAGAAACTTTAAGAATTTCGTCGATCCGTCCATTAGGAACCGAGATACGCCTGATTGGTCCAGAAGATTCTAGGCCCGCCTCCCGGGAATTATAAAAGGCCTGCACTCTCAAGCTGTGGTATGTACTGTCGAGAGTTGTCGTCGTGAATTTTAGTCGTAGTCGTCGACAAGTAACGAGTCGTCGAAAGGATAGCGAAACAACAGCGTTGTGTGGGGCGAGTGCTGAATTTCTGTGTGCCGAATCCTGTTGTCTACTGTGGAGGCAGCGTCGTATATTGTGTGTAGTAGCCAGTTGTGAGAAGTAGCGAGTCGACAGCTAAAGCGAGGAGACAGTGAGAAGTTCAGCAGTTTTGGTGAGATCGTAGAGTGAAGCTCTGAGGATTCCCTCTGATGCTCAATTCTGTCTAGCCGCTTCATGTGCTGTGGACGATTACTACATGTGGACTACTGTCTGCTGTAGTATGCTATCCTGTGTGCGTCTCGGCTGTATATATTTGTCGTCCGTGTACTCGTCGTCTTTGTATTAGTGTCTTCGTGTAAATAAACGTCATCGTTGTTTTCTACTGTGACCTGCTGATTGTGTTCTCACACCATACACCCACTATCAAGCGAACTCGCCGACGGTAAAATCCGTAAAAATATTAATAATATATTCTTCGATTAAGTCATTAATGACTAAAGATCTTTCAAGATCTGAGCATTCCATATTTTCTTCTTTTTCCCAAAAAACGCGAAATTGTAGACAAAATTATATTACATTTTCAATTTTTTTTTATTAAGGAATCTTGAGATTATTAAACTGAAAACTACAACTTCTTATTAATTTATTATTAAACTAAAAACTACAATTTCTTATTGCTTACCTGATTATATGAAATAAAAGTAGTTGTGAATCTGTAAAAAATTCGTATTCATAAACATTGATTTGACTGAATATTAAACTGATCTTTTCACATTAACATTTGCCTTTGAGAAGCTATACAGGGTATTGTTTAATTCGACTGATAAATTCAGATGGGTGATAGTAAGCCTCGAAAGGATGACAAAATTACCATAGAGGATGGCATCGCAAGCCTTCTTTATTGGAAGAAAATTGCAAAAATAATTATGAAAGTGGACGTCGTCAAATGGAATAAAAAGGGCCAAGAATAAGTAGAAAAATATTTATTAAATGTAAAACAGGATTACAATACAGATACTGCATTACAATTCAATATCAGAAAGTAGATGGCCAAGAAAGTTTTATAAAAATAAATCGAAGTTGATGCCACGAAAGTCATTGCACAGCCGACACCGATGTACCAAGGATTAATTTCTTAAAATCCATGCATTCCTTTTCTCTCTCTCTCTCTCTCTATTTATGCAATTTTCGATGACTAGATATCGTTTGTGATTCTATGCTTTATAGTAATTTTTCATCCTCTTGATACCTACTATCATTCCTCTGAATTTATCTGTCAAATTTAGCAACATGCTGCAACATTAGATGCATCTGATTTATTAAAAATGTAAATTTATTTTCGTAAAATGTCTTTAACAGCAGTTAATAAACTAAATCACAAGTTTATACAACAAATTCCAAAAATTTTGAGGAACAAGCTTATATTGTATATTCTAAATTAAATTTTTTGAAAACTTTATTTTAATGTTTGTACATTGATTTTCAATCTTGTGGGAGAAAATCCTCACTCTAATATCTTCCTTTTTTTACAATTGATAAGATTTTTGAATCATATTTGATTAGTTTTATAGTGTATCACTTGCTTTTAAGTGCTTAACCATTTTTAAAGAGAATTAAGTGTATTTTGGAACTTTTTTCACTGTAATTTTATATTACTATATGTTAATATATTCACCATACGTTTGGCACAGCATAGCCATGTCTGGCTTTTGCGCCGTTAAAATCCAACAAACCAAACGAACTTATTTTCAAAAATTGAAGGAAAAAAACGCATCAGAAAATTATTGATTTAAAATTTCTCTTCGTTAGAATTAATTGGAAATTGATAAAAACGTTAATCTAGCAGTGCTTTACAAATTGAGCATAAAATTAAAACCGTATCCTTGTACAAAGACTGAAAACATACCCAAAACATAGTATCTAAGTGCTATCTGTAAATATCTTCAATATGTAGTATGATCACCTCTAACAACTAAATGGAATCCAGCAGCGATTCCCATGTTCTCTTTGACAGTATTTATTATTTCGGTTACAGTGAACCCCATTGCTATACAAAGCCTGTTCAAAAACCATGAAGGATTTACAGGGGGAAAGTAAGCGCAGCAATACATTTTCTTGGAGCATCAGAAATTATTTCTCTTGTATAATGTGAGATATAGAATTATCATTTTGTAAGATTAAACTGTACTGTTCTTATGAAAGAACGAACAATTGGATCAAGAATGTTGTCTTTGTATAATTACCGATGCCGCTTGGAACATAATATAAATCAATACAATCATCCCAAGAACGGTTTGATAATTCTCCAAGATGGACCACTAACTCTTTTTCTATCATGGCCATGGAAGAATAATGACGAATCCGCCAGGCTAAAAACCCAGTTCAGTTATGTTTCAAGGCGTAATATGAAAAGGAGGGTTGTATGAGATATTTCTCATACACCCTCCTTCTTGCAGTCTTCTGTGCACTGTTGATTATATTCCAACCTTTCAGTGGCAGCCACAATAGAAAATTCGATGTAATTGATGTAATGGTTCTCTGCCTTCTTACAGTTAGCTGCAGTTAACTCTCATCTGTGACATGTATTTCTAACGAAGAAGGTTTAAGATGGCCTAGAAAGTTTTAATTGGTCTTTCTTGTCTAGTCTTTATTTTTTTAGAAAAGATGACGGCAAAAAAAAAACCTTGGGGGGGGGGGGGACTCATATTCAATCATTTTGTTACATAGAATCAACTCTAATCTGCGTACAATGGCAAATAGGTATATTTTTTCTGAAAAATAATATTGAATATTCTTATCTAATAAATAGCCATTTTAATAATTCATTAAAAATCGAGCCGAAATTATTGACGGTTAAATGATCAATGACGCTAAAAGATAACAGTTCCATTTATTTGCGTATAATATTTTGACGCAGCATTAGTTTTTATATATACTGCATGATTTGCATGAATTTGCATAATAATTTTAGGCGGTGCAATCGTATGTTTGCGACATTTCCTTAATTTTAGAAAGTCGGTTTAGTTGTTAAGCAGTTAAGAATAAAAAACTGATTATATTTTATTTCAGTTAAATCATCTGGATATTATAGTCTTCATTCCGCCAAATTTCCTCACATTAAAACAGTGTTATTTTAATCGTCTTACGTATCCTCTGTTCATTGCGTACATTAAGCTTTTAATGGAGCTATTAAAGCTATTTAAAAAGTAAATTTTCGATTCATCTAGTTTCTAACTTTCGCGGTATTGTAACTTCCTTTTCCTTTATTAGTTTTGTACGCTACACAAATATTAAACAAAATTCTTTATCTTTATCATTCAGTAATAAAAAAAATAAGCGATTAAATATTTTAAGAACAAATAAAAAGGTTTGAATCTCAGGGCAACAACGTAATTTATTGTTGACAAAAATAATATTTTTTTAAAAAAATCCCAAAATTTAGAAAAAATTTGCACAAATATTAAATTGGCTTCATTAAAAAGATAATTTTTTGAATTTTAAAATAATTTTTAAAAAAAACATCTTTGTGTTGTAATGTTTTTGAAAGTCATGGTAGGAAAACGTCAAAATTCTACTTGATATTTGTATTAATTAAATATTTAATTAAAATTTCTAAGAAATTACTCCTAGGTGAACATTTTTACTAATATATTTGTAGTATAAGTGTGGTTTAATAGCTATAAATCAAATGGTCTGGCTTGCAAAGTGCCAACATACGCTCAGGCATTTACATGCACGTTCATCCTTAATTTTAATGAAAATTAAATGCTCTTATATTTAAAACAGCGAAACAAAAATTATTAGTGTGATCGTCAATTTTAATGGGTTCTAATAGTCAAAAAGAAATTTTTTTGTCATACTCTGTATTCATGCAATAATTATAAACCTATACAATTGAATGAAATTTAGTATAAAATAACAAGCATCGAATTCATTAGTCTGCTTTGGAATTGTTTAATTTATCTCTAATTATCAAAAAAACTTTCAATCTTTATTTTTTTCTGCATAAATCATATAAAAAATTTATTAATCATATTTCTAAAATGCAAATGACAAAGAATAATTTTATAGTTTTTTAACTATGATGTGAATGTTTAATTATAATGCTTATTTTTAATCAATTAGAAACACTATTTATGGAAACTTACTGATGATAAGTGGTACAACTAATTAAGTTAATCAACAATTTCAAATTCAAATTCAATTTTAATATCACTGAGTGTGCTTTTAACACAAAATTAAAATATCGTATAAAATCTTTTAAAGCAAAATTAACTGGCTTGAAATCCAAAAATGAAAATTCAATATATATATATATACTCAAAATAATTTTTCTAACATTCTCAAAATAATTTTTCGTTTGCACATTTTAATATCATTTCACTAAGCTTTTGTAATTGATCAAAAGAATTAACCGTATCTCGAAAGTATCACTACTAAAGACGAACTTAATGCAGCAGAAACATATTCAGAAAACTTTACATAAAAGCCATTGTCAAACCAAGAAAATTTCTCAACTTCATCGATTTTTTTTTTCAACAACCAGCATTTAATTTTCAAAACGTATCAACTTCTTCCAGAATTTCCATCCATGAAAAGTCAAGAATAAAAGAAGATTTCTTCGGCAAAATTCGCTTCGAGCGTCTCAATTTATTTTTACTTTTTCATTCGAATCAGATACCTTTCGTTCGTAATTCGATCCTTTCGTTGCTAATAGTTCATCAAGTTGATTCTTTTTCTTTGGATTGTTTATACTTTTAGGTTAAACGTTAGTTTTAACAAAGGTATTTTCTAATGGATTTCTGGAACTAAGAGCAAATATTCAAAGAATGTCTTCTTTAATTACACGGAGAGTTTTATTTACTATACCTTCATGCCAAATAAGTTTGTTACAACAAGATCAAAAGAGTTTAAAGTTAGATTTTAGCTAGGAAGCGAATTAACTTCCGTTATAATAATGAATTTTGGCGTAAAGTTTTGTTTCCGATTCTTAATTACGAAAAGTTTTAATCTAACGAATAATTATTTCATCTAGCATTTTTTTTCAGCTGAAAAAAGATTGCTGACTAATAAATTATTTACACATGTTCTAATTTTTAGAAAACGTACATTTCAATGATGAAATCACTATTCAATTTTTGTTAAATGAATTATAATTACACAAAACAGCTGATATTTATTTGTATTACCAATTGTGCCATTGATAATTTGAAGGTGTGAAGTTTGTATTTTAAAATTGGCAGTAGCTAATTTCTTCATCCCGGTAAACTAGATTTACTTTATTTTTTATTTGTGAATACCATGTTGTGTAATGAGTTTGCAGGAATTTTTATAATCCTATCCAACTCAGAAAATTAAATCATTATTGTTATGGAAAATTGCCCAGTAGGTATATAATGAATTTCATACAAACTGGATAATGAACAACTGGACAATAACACTTTTATCTACAGAAAATTACTAACTACAAGTGACAAAAATACATCCGCATAAAGAGAAGCATTTGTAGAATCAACACTACGCAAGAAAACAACTAGTGGTAACTTATTTAATAACGGTACAATTCACTGAGCTTGGTCCCACTAATTTTGGAATAAGATCAACATTTCAGAAAATGATTTAACTGAATGGCTTCTGCCTTTCGAGTTTATATAGTTTTTCCAACAAGGATAGACGTCATATGGAATTTTCCATAAGAATCTCTAGATCTTAGTTCTTAATACAGTTAAGTGCAAAATTCTTATATTTCCCAGAACTTTCATTTCAGAACTTTCAAATGGTCATCAATGTCGAGAACATTGACATTGCAATCATTCGGAATATACTCAGAATGTCTGTAAATCCCACTTTCTTAGTATAAAACTAACAATGCAAGAAAATGATATTACACATTCGTAATAAAAATTTTATGTTTATTTCTTTTCCTGGAAAGACTTTTATAATGCAAACAACTCATCAAGGGAATGAAGAAAATAATGTATGCAATTTGAAAAAAAAAATCATTTAGTGCTTTCAGTGAAAAATATGATAATCTTATTCTTAACTTATCAGATTGATTAAAACCCTTCAATATTATATATTTTTCTCAAAAAAATATAGCACTAAAACTTCATGTGGTATTTCATAGGCTGGATGTGGATTTACCTAAATTCCATATTCATTTATTTCAAAAAGGAAATTTTGAGTATTAATTTTTGGAAACCTATTTTAATTTCTCCATACTCATATCTCATTCAAAAATTATCGTATATGACATTTAAATTTACCATACCATTCAAAATGCTGAATTGTTCAGAATTCTGAGTTTTCATCATGTGACTATTATAACAAAATATCTTTTACTCCGAACTATTTGGCAAATAATTTAATACGGTCATTAAAACTTTCAGTTAGAAATGCAAATCCCTCATTTCGCTGCAGAGCCCCATCGCTCAATACGGATTATGAGTAATTGAATTTCTCTGTTTCCTTCTCATTTATATGCAGGTGATTTAGGAAAGAATCTAAAGCAAGATAATGGGTGCAAGAAGTATCCTCTTATTATATTGAAACAAAATTTTCCTCAAATTTTTAAAGTTCAAAAAATATTAATTATACTTATAAAATAATTAACGATTTTAGATAAGATTTAGTAAAATATTATTATGTAGTTAATGCTTTTGGTAATTAAATTTTAATGTATCACTAAAAAAGCTCGAAGTGGAATAGAATTAATTGTAATTTCCCATATCCTTCTTTCAAGGCTATATATTAATTCTTTTTGCATCTTTTCTAGTTAAATCATTTTTCTTTAAAAAAAAATACCTTAAAAATATCAATACTTAGTTTTCTGATACTCAACAAAAATAGAAGTTATTTATTCTTCAACATCAATATATTATTAAAGAAAATAAAACATCTGAATGGTGAAAAATTGTGTAATTCTGCTTGAAGTAGATTGAAATACTCTTAATAACTCTTTTCCATCTCTACTAATAACTAACCGCCTTCGGCGACCAGTTATTAAAAAAATACTTAATGGTTTGATAGTAATACTTTGATGGCTTTTCCATCAAAGTATTTTTTAATTCAAAATTTAGCAGACATATAACGCGTAGAATTATAAAAGCCTTAAACCATTCTCTTCATCTCATCTAATCTGTGTACTTTAATTTGAATATCGGAAATGTTTTAACTTCAATTAATGCAAAAATTTTCTTCATTAAACTAATGGTTTTGATTTAAAATAAAAGAACAAACAGTAGAATCGTTTAACATTGAAGTTTTGTAAGTATTAAAAATTTTTTTTTTCATAATTTGGGCGATAACTCAAAGAATTATGCAGTAAAAAAATTAGATTTCATTTAAAAAAATTCAGTGTATCTAAATAAGATAGTTATTAGGTAAAAGTTAAGGTTTTGAAATTATAAAATAAATAATATAATTTTGTACATCCAATCATATTGAATTAACAGAATCTAAAATATGAACACACTTTTAAAAAAGAAATTCATTATTCCTCACTTATGAATTTAAATCTTAATTGTAACGCACAACAAATTTCAAAAGGTGTATTAAATATATTAAATAAAAAAATTTAAAAAAAACTACTCAACACTTGAAAATAAACCGAATTTTCACATCTTGACTACCAGCAATGGCAAAAGAGTCAAAATGAAGTTTTATTAGCAATAAAGAAAATACTATGACTTTCATTTCTGCAATTCTATATAGTAGTTGTAAAATACGCTTAAAATATATATATGTAACACTTTTCGAAACCTGTCGGCTAAATAATATGTAACAATCATTGGTTGAAGTAGAATGCAGGTTTGAAGACATAGACGATACGTTGTATTTTTAATTCTCTTTAACATCTATCTAGGGAAAGCAATTTATTTACAAGCAGACGCAGCGCGCCACAAAAGCAGAAGTAAAGAAGAAGCGAAAAGGACCGAAACAAATGATTACTAGTCTTATTTAACATAGGATTTCCGGCCACGCGCCAATGGAATACATATGCTGAGCTTTGTCAAGGGCAACTAAAGTATCACTTTCATTTGATACGTAGTACTGATGGCGCATTATTTTTACAAAGGGATTAATTAAACCGAAAATGGAATTTGATCACGAAGTAAGATAATATTTTAGAATGAAGTTACTATGGGCTAAATTAAAATAAAATCTTGGAAATTAATTAAAGTGAAATTAGAATTAAAATATCATTACATATATATATTTTGAAAATGGATTAAAATTAGAAAGAATTATACAGCAAAAACATTGGTATCACTGAAAAGAGAATTTTTGAATTTTTAAAATTCTTTTTGTGCTGTAATACTTTTGGGAGTTATTGTGCAAAAATGCCAACATTTCGTCTAATTTTTAATTAATTAGAATTCAAAAAAAAATATTCCAAAAAATCCCACAGAGATGCACATTCCCACATTTCAAGGTATGTATTTGCCAAATGTGATAGTTTTAGGTCTAATGCTTAAGTCTATAGAGCTGCAACACATTCATCTTAATTAGTAGTAAAAATGAGCTTCTTCTGGCTACCAACTAGTTTGTGGGGAATATTTGCAGTGCTTAGTTTGAATTAAATTTCTGATACATAACTTAGTGTTTATAATTCCCTCAATAAAATATTTTTAAGCATCAAATTATGAAATCCGTGTTATTTTAAAAGTTTTAAATGTGCTGTATTTATTTTACATGAGATTTTCTGGGGTCGAATTCTATATTAACATTATTAGTAAAGGTGAATTATTTCAAAGTGAAAATAATATTATTCATTTTAATGAATTTGATAGGCATCAGAATTTGAAAATTCAGAATTTAAATTAATATGGAATGAACTAGTCACCCAACCTTTTCGATTTCGATTTTATATGAAAGCTCATGACTTTATTATCTTCCAAAGTTTGATAATTCTAGGTTAAAGCTATTTGAGCTATACAGCGCCAACACACGCACATTCATTTCAATTATTAGCCAAAATCCATTCCATCCCCCCCTCTCTCTCTCTCTGTTTCCCCTCATAGATTTGGGAGAAAAATTTCTGGAACGGAGGTAAGATATTTGGTACATTTTTAATCGCTCACGTTCGCGCGAAAAATGCATCTCCTGGTTAAATTATATCGTTTCCCTGAGAATTAATTAAACAAAGTTTCATAAAACTGATAAACCAGACGTTCATTGATTGGGATAAAAATATTTTCGAACACTTATAATAATTTAAATTTAATTAAACAGTTTTCCATTGCAACGCGTTTCACTGGTTTGTATTCCTTCTAAGTTTAACCCCTCCGCCAACAGCTATGTCCCAATTTGCTTTTGCTCTCTAAATTTTAAACCACATGCATGTTATAAGTCTAATAAACCTTTGGGATTATATTTTCTAATCTTCATCCTTACACTCATGAGAGTAATAATTCGTTCATGTTATGATTTTTAATGCCATTGCCTGGAAAACTCATATATTCTTTTTACTTTCTCGTACATATAGTATAAAGAAAGAATAGTAACCGCCAAAAAATTCGAACTCGAGATTTTGAAGAATTTTCACGTTTCAGATTACTCCCCACCCCGTGTTCGAAAAAAACAACTTTGGAAAATACCCGTCTGTGACAAAGATAACTCAAAAATTCTTTGAGCTAGACGATTGAAATCTGGTATACAGACTTTACACCAAATTTACAAATTTCTATCAAATTATTTATAAAATATGTTCCTATTAAGTCGGTCTGTCTGTCTGCTTGCACATAAGTTAATATGATAATTACAAAACGAAGAGACCTAGATAGATAAAATACGATACACAGATTTAGTATCTATAGAGTAGACATCAAATTTTGAACCAAATCCAACTCTGGGTTGACTGTTTGACATTTGCAGTGTCAGAAACAAGTAAACGTGATAATTCAAAAACGCAAATATATCAAAATTTGGTATGGGATTTTGTTATTACAAGTGCAGGTTTGTGTCAAATTTTTGTTTTAATTGGTTGAAACAGAGGTGTATAAAACACAAATTCAATTTTTTAGGCTTTACTAACGAATGTCAGGGATTAATTGCTAAATAACTCGCCAAGGACGATACGATACATTCAGTAAAAATGCTAAATTCACGCCAAAATTAATATTTTGTAAATATTGTATGCCATTACCATGTTAGCATTCTGTGGCATTACAAGTTTATAAGAGAGTACGCGAGAAAGTTTTGAAAAGATCATTCCCAATGGTTTGTATTTGTAAACTCGACCAGAAAATACTACATGGTTTCCTTTCTTTTTTACCCTATATTCTCTGCCTTTGATAGGTAACCTTGAATGATTAAACACTTAAAATTATTATAAAAAACTATGGATTTTAAACATGGCATAGAAAGATTAATTAACATGACAGCATTAGGTTATTGTACCATCAGATTAAAAGGGTGCAGAATACAAAATAAAAGCAGAAAACAAAATTATATCCGCGTTTAATGAAATATTTTTATTACAACCTTTAACATTGACATAAATATGCGAGTACGATATTTGATGAAATTTATTCGAATTCAATTATATAAATAAAAAGCATTGTTATGCTTATTATTTAAATTAATTCTAAAAAACTTATTAAAATTAAAATAAGATTAGGTGGCAAAAATTCCTATATTAAAAAAAACAGTTTAAAAATTCCATTTAAAGACAGTTTATAAATTCTTTTTGAAGGAAATGGAAACATTTGTACTTTCAAAAAAATTTATTTTTTAATTTCAGTCTAATAAAATAGGAACATTTCACTGATTACAAATTTTTTTAATTTGTATAAGTTTGAAAAATCTGAAATTTATAAATTATCTTTTAATAATGAATCTAACAGATCTTGAAATAGAAAGATAAAAAAAAACTCCCTTTTCCTTTTTCTTGAAACATGTTTTCATCAAATTTTGGTATGCATAGAATGTATTCTATTCGTTATAAATCGTATAAAAATTTTATATAACAATATTTAAGAACGTTATCCATCTGTTAAAAAATATTTTTATTTACATATTTTATTAATATTAATCTTTAGATCCCATATATCATGCAAAATATTTTTTTTTTATCTTCTCAATTTACAGGCCATTTCTTTAAAAAAATTTTTATCATATTTACATTTATGTATATTTACTGCAATTATTAAATCTATTTTCATATAATATAATATTTTAAAACAATTTCATTTTTTTTTTTTTTTTTTTTTTCCCCAACTGTACCAATTTGTGGTTATGAACTTGAAATTTATCGCACACACTCAACACATATTCAGTTTCCTATTATAAAATAAATATTTCAAGAAACAAGTGGTTTCCTATTGTTTTATAGTTAAAATAAATCAGTCATTCTATATTTCTTAACTTTTCCATCAGATATAAAATTTGACTTGCAAAAAAATTTATTTACAACAAAATTTTCAGCAATTTTTATTGCTGAGAATGTTCAAGTTCTCGATAATTATCTCTTGAGTTATTGTTATTTCGGAAATTCTTGGTTAAAAATTGGGCAAAAAGCCAATGTTAGGCTTAATTTTTGCTATTTAATTAATAAGAAGTTAGAATAATCTAGGAACCACGATTGCTTTTTGCTTTATCCATACTGATGTTTTTTTATAATTATTTATTTACTCCAAGTTATCTGTATCTGCTTGCTACAATACTTAAAAACACACACACACACACAAGTAAACCATCTTGGATTTAATAATTTTAGTAAATAAATAATCAGATTTAACTCTTTGATATATTTTTTTATTTTACTTATTTATTTATTATTTATTTTATTCTGATTATAAAATAATGCTCATAATTTTCGGCTTAAACTTCCAACAATTTTTTAAAATACATTCAGAAAATATATAGTTCAAAACAAAACCGTTACATTGTTAATTATGACAATGACTTGTCACAAGTCTTTACTACAAAAAGGAAAAAAGAGAGAGTATTTTTTTTTTCCCTCAAGCTAAAATAAAAAACTTTGGTGTAATGCTGATTATATTAATGAGAAACATTCTTTTTATCCATAAATTTTCTTAAATTATAAACTTAAAGAAAAATATCAACAAGATATCTTCCAATGATAAAAAAGGAATTTGTTGCATTTTTATTTTTTTTTTAATTTAAATGACATCAATAATACATTTTTTTATAATAACCTTTTAAAATGTTTTTACCATTTCTCTATCATTGAGTGAAATAACATAACTATAAAGAAAAAAAAATAAAGAAAGAATAATGTTTTTTTAAAGTTTTGTTTCATTGCTATGCTGTGAAAACACCCATTCAAACTTATATGCTGGAATACTCATCTAAAACTGAAAATATTTTAAAATCTGACATTTAAAAAAAAAAACTTATAATAATCATATCAAAAATGTTTTAGATATTAAGAATATATGTAAACATTAAAAAATAAACAGGAATGTTACTCTAATAAATTTTTCTTGATATTGATTAATAAGATTTATATCAAATCATTACCAATGCTTAATCATAAATAAAAACTTTTACACAATTTATTAAACATAATGATACTTGAACTTAATTAAATTTTGGGCAAATTTCAATAGCTACTAATTTCAACAAGAAAAAAATTATGTACTAATTTCAACAACAAAAACAAAAGGAGTAAATATGAAAATTAGAATACAACATAATCAGAATCTGAAAAATGAATCATTATTTTCTTATTTTGTTCACATTAATCTATCTATCAGACATCCGACATTTGCAATGTGGAATTTTGAGGATTTGACCACTTAAAACACTAACAAACTGTTCTGAAAACAGAGAAATTCATATATTTTTGAATTGCTAATTTTACCTTACAGTCTATGGAATAAGCTATTACTTTCAACAACATTGAAATTCAACATTGTTATAACTAATTAATGTGTTTTTTCAATTATACTGTTTGCATAATATTTACATTTTTCAAACTATTTAGGTAATGTTTTCCTTTTTACCATCATATCATGAGGGAGGTGACACAATATAAAAAAAACACAGGACAAAAATACACTATTAAAAAAAATGTTTATTTTGTAGCTCAAGAATGAAATCACAAACTCCTACATTGCATTGCATTTTAATTAGTAACATACTCTTTTATTGCTATAATATTTCAGAAGTATCATATATTTCTTATGTGTAAATTCATATACATATTAACTATTAAAAATAACATAATTATGCAAGTTTGTTAGGAGTATATAAGTAAAGTAATTCCAAACCAACTGAATACAACTTCAAAAAATAGAGAACTTACACTCTAGATAAATTCACCGGTTAAAAAGAAAATAATAAGACTTTTGATTAATAATTTTGCAAACAAGTCTTCATAAATTCTATTTTTGAAAAAAAAATTAACAAAGTCTAAATAATTAACTTTTTCAAAGCAACTCATAAATACAATCTACACAACAATGTACATAATTTCATTTTTTTAACACAGAAAAAATATCAATGGCAATTAAATTATATTTTTCAATAAAAATTTTTTGAATGAGTTTAATATCCTGTATAGTTTTCAATTTCTAAAATAGAATTTTTAAAATTCAGAAATATGTTATTACATATGACAATCGCTACAGTATAGATATAGCTGGCAAAGGAAATGAGTTATTGCTTGTCATTAAGGATTATCATCATACTTCACAACTGATATAAAAATATGCAGTTAAAACTTTGAAATTCTAATCACATTGTGTTTGGTCCTACTGTATGCTCTAGGGCAAAGCCTCTGAAAAGCATTCTACAAAAACTGAAAATCGAGGTTCTTAGTTTAGTGTGCAACAAATGTATTTTATATCTGATTTTGGAGGCAGAAGCATCAATTAGATGGAGGGGGATAAATAATAAAATCTACGGATTATATACAAATGAATATCATAAAAACAGACAAAATATAGTTTTTGAAAAATATGCAATATTCAAAGAGCAATGCACTTTTTTTTTTTTTTTTTTTTTTTTTTTGCTCTCTTATTTTTTTTCTCTCTCTCTCTCAAAATAATATTTAGAGAGTTATTCCAAATACAGTAGTACACAAAAAGTTTTTTTTTTTTTCCTACATAAATGCAGTTATGAAAAGTTGTTTCAAAAAAGAACATAAAATTTTCTATAGCTATTAAAAAAGTATGGCTGCACTACAGCAGCATCTAAAGATGTCAAAATATTTTCAGAACTAATTTTTAAAACCTGTACAATCTAAGAATTCTTATATCAGAGTTTCTATTTTATACATAGTTGTTATAATCAAAAATAACTATTATGAAATTAAATTAGTGTAATGCATACGGAAATAGATTTAAAAGAGTATAAATTCTGTTAACACAAATAATTTTATTAAATTTTGTGATTTAATTTCTTTAAAAAATGTTTTTCTAACAAAACATCTTTAACATTCTTGCTTTAGAATTCAAAGAAAAATTGACTACAAAATACTCTCCTAATCATGAAACTTAATTTTAAAAATCCTAAAATAGATTGAAATATTTCATACTGCAATTGCTTTAAAATTTATGGCTTAAAAATTAACTTCTTTTAAAAAATATTTTTCATTTTGATAAAGCTCAACTCATAAATAAAAGAATTGTTAATACAGAAAAGAATATAAGCAGTGAAAAAAGGGAGGTGGGGAATCTTTAAAAACAGAATCTCTTTTAGAAAGAAAGGAAGCAATTTCACTTTTACTACTGAAAATGATTAAGTTTCTATTTGAACCCACTGTTTTAAGTCAAAATATGGTATCATCTTCAATTAATTAAATTATAAAATATTTTAGAGCAAAATATAATACCAGATCTTTTAATCACAACAGCACTATAACAAGATAGAAAACAAAATAAACAAATTGATTCAGATTTTATTTTTCTCACAAACCAATTACAGATTTTTCGATTCACAACCTTAAACCACTTTTTATTTATTTATTTTACAGAATACACATGTAATTAGCTCTTGTTTGTAAAAAAAAAAAATTATAATGCCATACTTAACAGATGCAGATGATACTCATTCTAATGAAATAATATATAATCTATATAAAAAAAAGCTATAGAATAATATGAAAATTACCAATAATTTCAAGGGTATGTGCGTCTATATACAAAGATGATATGTTACAATCTAAGCCACAGGTAAAATTGCTAATTTAGATTTTCAGGAATTTGCAATGATCATTTTTAATCAAGATTTTAGATGTACATACAGTTTATTTGTTCTTTATATTTTCAAGAATTAAATACAATTATGATGCATCATAACATATTCACTTTGTAAGAATTCACAATATACATAATAAGTTATCGGTATCAAAGCACATTAATACACAGAATCATCATACATATTTAAGTTAATATTAAGATTTATAGAGATGATCACACTTTTTATATTTATTTTAATCTCAAGAAAATTCATAATGAAAAAAAGTCTTATTTTAAAATATTAGAAATAAAAAAATAAATAATTAAAGACATAAAAATAACTTTTTTAAAAAATGACTAATGCTTATTACTTGCAAGAGCACAAAACAGTTGGAAAAGAGGATCTTGAATTAGAAAACTAACTGCAGCAATATATATAGATATATATAGTATATATAGATATAGATTTATTTATATGTATCTACAAAATACTCTCATCCTTTCAGAAAGGACATGAATTAGTTTCAGACTTGGTCATCTGAACAAGCAAGGATAGTTATTATTGAAGGCCTCAGAGACATTAAAAGCACTGCCAAGAGCACCATAATGTTCACACAAATATTACTTTTTACATATGGCAGTGTCCCAGCTACTCATTGTCACTTTCCAAAACACGAAAAAAAAAATCTCATGGGACATACCATTTACTTCGAGTATTATTGGGAATTTTGTACAATAAATAAAGGTTTTACTACACAACTGATCACACACTGGACATATATAAAACAAAGAATAAGAAGTCAGTCCAGACTTCTTACTAGCTTCAACAACATTCACAAGTATATTTCTGCACAAATTACATTTACAGTGGGGGAGGGGAGGGGGGGGGGGGCAAAAAAATTTACAAGTTTACAGGATGGTTTTTATATCTGCAAAATAACTATGTGTATAACCAGCAAGAATTGGCTTAAGACAAAACATATGAAGAGCTGAGGTTTCTTCAGAGATACACTGGATCCACAGTGTGCTCATCTTGGACTGTCCTACACACTGCATCAGATCCCGTGCTATCCTCTGCTGGACATGTTTCACTAGCATTAGCAGATGGGACAGAGTTTTGTACATCACAGTTTGAAGCATTTATAGACTGATCACAAGTTCTATTATTGGTTTCACTAACTTCTTCTAAAGTCCTCATTTCTGAGGGGAGGGCATCTTCAGGCATTGGACTAGATGACTGAGGGATTTCAGTGGTATCTTTTGGAATAGGGCTTGCACATGCTGATTCTTCTGATTTCTCTAATACTAAATTTAAGAAACAAATAAGTTATTAAATATTGATCTAAGATATTCAAATAAAAAAAATTTAAGAAATAATGGTTTCCTTAACAGACAAAATTTTGAATTGTAATTAGCAATTTTCTTTACACATTCAAAAATTCTTATCATTTAATTATTGGAACATTCTAATTAAAACAATTTTAATATAAAATTGGTTTTTAATTTCTAATACTTGTTATACACTATCTATCAGAATAGTAGTTATTTACTTTTCTTTCTAATTAAAAACAAGTAATTTTGCATTCAAAAATTAAAATTGTTATAATTATTTCAAGTGAGCAAATTATTGACATTATTTTCAGGAAGTTAAATAATAAACCATATCTAATCTTTAATGGGAAAGACAACAGAAGTATCACATGATTTTATCAGCCAATTGCAATGAAAGAATTGTTCTCTTCTCACGATTCAGCTAATTCCTAATTAAGTATTAAATTGTGCCATTATCATGACACTAACAATGTGGTGTCACTTTCATAAGAGAGCTTTGCTCACAAATAATTCTTGGCATTTGCTAAGGGTATTAAGGTTAGTAGTTCATTTTAATTTCCTTAGATACAGCATTAGGCTTAATATATAATTAAATGATAAAAAATTAGGCAAAAAAATAATAAAATGTATATTTTTTACTTAATTTTAATCACTAATTTGAGTGAAAATAGACCAACTTTAAATTACAATTTTTTAAAAATACATTATATTTATTAAAATTCAATTCAATTTGTATTATATGCTATTCATCATTTAAAACATTAGACATTTTTTCAACTTAAAGTTATATCACAATTTATTACTAAATTAAAAAGGCAATGGATAGCTAGAGTTCAATCAATAAATAAAATGGGAAAAAGCATTAGAAAATTAATGAATTTTGAAGAGGGTAACAACCATGACACTAAAGTACCTGAAAACAAATGCTGAGACTCAAAAAATTCAGTCATGCCATCTGAAGCTGTCGAGGCAACTGACACAAAGCTACTAGGCCTTGAATGCATACTGGGTGATTGGGATTGCGTTATGCAGTGCCGATGAGCTTCGTGAAGCTGATGTATTTGTTCTTGACAATTTGCAAGCTCCTTGCGTAGTTGCGTTCTTTCTTCCTCCATATCTCTGATCATAACCTGCAAAATAAAGTGCAGAACCAAATAATTAATATAACTGGACATGTCAACACTAAATAAAACATATTATTTTCTCTCTTGGCATGGATAATATTGTATACAGATGCCTAATAAATTATTTTTAACAATAATAACATACAATAAAATTTAATAGCAATGAAAAATTTCCATTAATGAAAAAACTATTTATCACCTAAGTTAAAAATTTAAATTTAAATTCTAGAAAATGTCCTCCAAATTGTGGAAATGAAAAATGTAACTTATTTTCTTCAGTTATTTAATATCTTTAAAACCAACAAATTTAAAATAAAAATATAAAATGTTTATAAAAATAATACAAACATGCTCAGCTTAATGTATACCAGTTTCATTTAAAGTTTCAAAAATTCATTATTTCATGCAAAAATGGGATACTGAGTGTGTATATATTAAGTTTCTGAACCAACTACAGAAGTTTTATTCCTGGTTTAGTTGTTTATTGATATAGAAAACCCTTTTAGTCATATAATTCACCACTTGCCATGTTATTGAAACTCATAAGTCGATCAAGTGCAGTATAAATACAAACTATTCCACTCTGTAAACTTGCTCTTTAGCTTATCTTAATGTAGATAACATACTATAATTCATAAGATATAAAAAATACATACCACCAGCTGTGCTAAACTTTGATTGAGAGCTGTTGATACTGGCAATAGTGATTCAAGAGAAACACCTTTGAGCCTGCAGAAAGGAGTGAAAGAGGATGTCCTTTCATGTGTTGAGGTATTGTCTTGACTGTTTAATTCTTCACAAGATTCTATTAAACAAATATAAAATGAAAACAAATCCTATTATGTTATAAATTATTATTATTAGTAATTAATTATTAAATTGTTATTATTAATTATATTATTATTATAAATAAAAATATTAATAATAATATTATTATTAAATTACTAAATTGTTATTAGTATTAATTTACTAATATTATTATAAAATATAAATCTAAAAAAGAAGATAGCAGCATAAACATACCAGGATCAATTATGGGTGGCGATTCTTCCAAACTTAACCCTTCATTTAAAAATGATGCTAATTTATTACCTAAATAAAGAAATAAATATTTAGAAATGCCAAAAATTTTAGTAACATTTATAAATGAATATCTTTAGTGCAAAATATTAACAATTCTAATAATTACACTATTAACAAAATATTAACGATACTAATATATAACTAGTGTTGAGTGTTTTGAAAATTGAACCAGTTTCAGAAAATCAGTTTCAATTTTCTCAATTTATATCTTTGATACAAGCACAAAAAAATGGAATTGTAAAACAGAAAATAAATGTATAAATAAAAAAAAAGTACAGATCTAAGAATTTTATAATAATAATATTTAAAATAAACATGGTAAAATAACATTAAATTGTTATAATATGTAGAAAAATATGCAACTTCTGAAGATCATTTGCAGCTTATATTAGCTTAGTTAACTCAAAAATCCAAATTGAGATATATTAGTTGGCTTTGTTAACTCAAAAATCCAAATTGAGATATATTAGTTAGCTTTGTTAATTCAAAAATCAAAATTGAGACATATTAGTAAAGTATGTATTTCTCAACATATGGGGGGGGGGGGGGGGTTCACATGCATATATCAGATTTTCAGCATAAAATATTTCCCATTCTTTTACATATAATGTTTTGTGGTTCTATGATTAATAAAACCTTTGCAATAAAAAACTCTTTGAGTTAGTCATACAAATTATATTATTCGTTACCTTGATGTACAGCAACAGTTATCAAATCTAAAGCAGTCATTTCTTTGGTATCATCTTCTTGAATCTAAAATATTAACAGAATAAAATATTAAAAATTTAATATTGATCCATATATATATATATATATATATATATATAAAGATTTACACTAAAAGATTCACATGTGTGAGGGAGAATCAAGTATTTATTCAACCATACTATCCATCCCCTATTAAAGTCTAAAGAAAAAAAATCAAATAATTTTCAATAATCTGAGAATGCATTATAACTATAATAAAGAATACAATAATTTTAAAATATAACTTTAAGAGATGATGAATATATACAATTCAATACAAAAATAAACGTTTTAAGTAGAAATTCTTTTAATATCACAATAAAATCATGCTAGGAAATTTAAAATCCTATAAGAAATCTTATAATTAATGCATTTTAAAGATAATCCAAAATAATGTGAAAACACTGCTTTTAACAAAATATTAGAAAGACTTAGAAAATTTTAAGTTGGTACAATATTATTCAATATAATAATAAATAAATAATAAATAAGGAAAACATATTTTGTGAAACTATTTAATTTAAGCTAATAAAATAAATTTCAGATGAACTTATATAAAAGAATACTATATTTTACTATTACTATAGTATTAAAGAATACTATATATACTATATAAAAGAATATATAATATACAATTTACTATATAAAAGAATACTTATCACAAGCATATTATTTTTATACTTACTTCTGTTGGGCTTTTCAATTCTTCTATTGGAATCTGAAGAATTTCAGCTGTTATCACTTCCTTTTCCTCAATGGCTTTAGATATTTCCAAATCTTTTCGTCTCAACTTTTCTACAATGAAAAGATTTGAAATAAGTTTAACAAATAAAATAAGCATTTTCAAATTTGCCTCAAAAATTAAACTAAATGCAAATAAATACTTGGGAAACATATAATCAAAATAAAACAAAAATTATATTATAGCCAAAAATTAGAGAGCAATTTTATATATGGATTATGTAACTTAGTTCAATGACCCCAATCTAACTGGAAAGCAGGCATTATCATTACTGCAACCTAAGTAGACAAATTAATCAGGAAATACAAATAACAATTAAATTATCAATCATTACTTTCAGATGAGTAGTTTGCAGAGTACCAAGAAGTTTATAGATACAAATTATTATCATATAATTATAATACTGAAAAGATTTTATAATTATAACTAATGTTCTAGATATCAAACTAAATAGTTTTTTAAATAAGTACTATGTAAAAATGAAACCAATGATCAACTTTAAATACAGTTTTTACTATAATCTATTCA
>JAPMOR010018230.1:0-51350 GCA_026543865.1 Argiope aurantia | reverse complement strand
GAAACCAATGATCAACTTTAAATACAGTTTTTACTATAATCTATTCAGCAGTCAAAAATGATGAAAAAATACAAACCTTATATATTAAATTTTAAAGATTCATATAATGTTAAAAATAAATATTGAATTTTTTAAATATCTGCGAAAAAATCTGAATCATAAATCAAATTTTCATATAAATTTTTGAAGAAACTTCACCTAATTCTTTCTTAAAATAAATAATTTTTGGAATCGTTTTTCTATTTTTTTACCTATAAAAAAAAGAAAGTTGAAGCCCTGAAAAATTTTCAAATGCAGTAAATTTCATGCACAATAATTTTTTCAGGTCCATTTTTTAGTTTCACTGCTAAGAAAATGTGCTTTAAATATGTATTTTAATGAAAATAAAATAGAATAATTTTTTCAGAATGTGAAAGTAAAGTAGTTAATATTTCTCATTTTTTGGGGTAATAACAAAAGTTTCTTAAGAAGTTAACATGAATTTTCATTAATTCCAACCATTGATCTTATTTATTCAGATTTATTAATTATAAATACAAAAAAGTAAAAGTATCAAAAATGTAATGTTACAAATTAAAAAAAAAAAAGACATCTAATTGCTTTGAAACATTCTAACATTTAAATAAAGAATTAAAACATATAAGTAAATTATTTAAATGCTCTTTTTCTTCCTAAAAAAATTATCAAATCAAATTCATTTTTACTCACCAAATGGAGTTAGAACAGGCTCTGCAGTCTCACAGACTGCACCACTACTGACAATCACTTCACTTGGTTCAATGAGCTGGGGACCTTCGGCAATTTCTAAAATTTCAATATGCTCCAGTCTTTTGTGTGGCCTTTCACCAGATTCATTTGCATCTTCATCATGCCTAACTTGTTTAGCTATCTGTGGAATTTCATCAGGAGGCTCGCTTGGTGGAGGAGCCTCTTCAGGCTCAGAAGGAGGTAGATTGTTTTCACTTGAGGCAACTGGAGGTGTTTTATTTTCTTCAATAGTTTCTGTGACAGGCTCAGTCCTAAAATATGATAAAAAATAATTTTATAAATATAGAAATATTTTAACACATATTTTCAAAATGGCATTAAAAAATGATATATGAAAAATTCACAGCTTAAAAAAGCACTGTGAATTTTTCAACACAATTATGACTACAATATAACGGTTTATTCATTAATTCAAAATATGTTTAACTTGGATAAATATTTAGTTTAATTTATAAGATGTAATTTACATTTATTTATAGGATTCATTTATAGGACATCCTTTTATCTTGCTTCCATTTATCATTCCACCCCCTTGACATTTTATATTCCCAACTTTTTTTATTACAAAAATATTTTGTTTGTATATTTTCATGAAAATTGAAATTATATTGTCTTGTTCATTAAATATAAAATACATTTAAATATTGCTTTTAATAAAAATTATCCCAATAAGGCCATATAAATCAATTAAATTGATGCTAACTGCTAGACTTGTAGTACTATCCAAGTTTATTTTTTTCTATCAATCAGCTGAAAACGTGTAATATAAGAAATCTATGATGAATAACTACAAAGCAAATGAACACTTAATTGCAAGCAGGAAAAAGGCAATGCTTATCTATTTTTATCTTTATTTTCAGACATTTTGAGTATTGAAAGAACCAGATTTCAAGAAGAAGAGGATTTCAAGGGTTAATTCCTTAAAGGGAATCATGTTACAGCAGAAAAATTTTGTTTTCATATTTAGTTCCTATATTTGCATTTTCTTGTAATTGTTTTTCCTTTTTGAATAGATGAATTAAATATCTTTTTAATAATCTATTATCCAGAAAGTTGTTTGCATTAATTTTAAATAAACTGGAAATTCTGAAAAAAGCTTAAAAATGCTTAAACATTTAATAGAGATTTAAATAAATTTTGATTCACAAACAGAATGAAAATTCTGAAGACAAAGAATAAGTTTTGCCAAATTTAGGCCATTATCATAGACAGATCAATGTCATAAGCCAGGCTACAGATAATTGGAAGGAATGCGATCTTACTTCAAAGCTATATAAAATATGTGTGGAGTTTTACATGGAATCTTTTATACCATATATAAGGTCTATACCATTTATACCATATATAAGGCCAAAGGTCTTATTACTATTTTTATGCAATACTAATTTACTAAATTTTTTCTGGGTATAGTAACCAAAAATTAAAATGAACATCATGTTTAGAATTATAATAATTTAGGACAGGGAATTTTTTAAATAATCAGTCATGATCTTCATTCAAAGTCATATAGAACATCAGCCCTTTGCCCATTTATTTCGACTGATTATTATTCCAAAGGATGCACCATTTTCACATTCTTGATAAATAATGCTTATTACAAAAGGCACACAATAGAAAGAACTCTAACATTAATTTCTAGAAATTATAACAAACCTAAAACTATTTTTGAGCTTCCTAAATGTTAAAAAGAGAAATGATACTCAAATATGTTTATAATTATGCATCTTTTTACTTTTTGGAGTGCAAAAGATTAATGGAATGGAGAACAGTTTAAAGCTAAGGTCATTTCTCAAAGTGTACAACATCTGTAAGTAAAAATAGTTCAAAAGAAAATCCTGAATAAAAACATTAAATTTCTTTGCATTTTATTTTAAAAAAATTGTTGTAAATATTTCATACATTATTTCCTTTGATTTATCATTAAAACATTTTCTTTATTATTTTTTTTTAATCCAGAAAATTTTTGTGGGTAACAAGGAATTATGAGAGGAAAGTTACATTGAGTCCTTTATATTTAAAAGAAAAATTTTCAGACACTAATATTCAGCATCAGGCAAAATTAGCATCAATACAAGCAGAACAATATGGTACATTCATAAATTAACTTTCTTATCATCCACAGCTTACGATTTATTCATATACTTTCAACTAATTTTTTATACTGCAGGTAAAAAGGGAGACAAGGATGAACAGCAATTATCTATGCACATAAAAGTTAAACAACAGTCTCTTCATTTTGTTAATAATGTTTATATGTTACAAACGAAAAGATTATTTTATAATATTTATTATGGCAAGTTTAAGCTATAATATTTTTTTTTATTTTTTATAAAAGTAAAATGTTTAAAGATGAATGATATTTTTTTACTAACAAAATATGAAGTGCTGTAACGAAAATAAGACTTACTCTTTTGGTTTTGCCTCAACTTCATTATTTTCAGTGGGGGTTGGTTCACTAGGTGCAGGTGCTGTTGGTTCAGGAACTGGATGAGACACTTCTTGACTGCTTTTGGCCATATTTCGAAGCTTTTGCTTTAATTCTTGAGCAGTTTTATCAATATAATTACACCAACTAAAAAACATTTGAAAATAAATTCTATTAAAGAAATTAAAATATTTAAATTTATAACAATATATATAGTTTTAAATTTTTAAATAAAAATAATAAATAGAAATATAACAAATATATTTATTTTTAAATTTTTGAAACATCAGCAACACAGAGTTCCAGAAAATATTTATTAAAAAAAATCATGCTAAAATGCATAGCTTAATACTCGTTTAACAATAAGTATAGATGCAAATGTAGACTTTATTTAATGAAAAATAGTTTTATATATTAATATTAGTAATTAACTTTTCCTTTGTTCAACATTCTCCAATATAAAATTAATAATTTTAACTACAATAAAAAGAAAGGATATTATTTTTTTAATGTATCTATATGCAAGTGTAAAATCACACTTCAGGAAAATTTTACCAAAATTATAGGGCATATGAGCCGTTTATTTTGAAAGTGGGGCAAGTCCATGTTTGAAAAAAATGGGAATAATGGCAGTTATAGATAAAACTTGTTATATCTTTTTATGCTTAAAAAATTTACAGTAAAAAAATTTTTAGATTCTAGTATTTGGGAGTTGGAAGTTTTAGCTCTTAACAGTATCGAAAAACTGTTTATTTTGAAAGTGGTGCATGTTCATCTTAGATTGAAATTATATTTGACCGAATATATTACGACAAAATTTAACTCCGGTTGCTGTATGGTGAAGCAAATGTGGCCATTTGACATCATTTCTAAAATCTAGGGTGTTTCTATTTATCTATTTTTGATATTGAAAATCGGTGGTTGTACAGTATTTCATAAATAATAAAAAGTATATCTTAATTTTGTGCGTTGATAATAACATGTTTACTTCCATCTCCAATCATACAGTCCAGTTACAATGAAATAAATATCATTAATCACAAATTTTTATTGTCAGGACATTCATTTCTGACGAACGATCGTGATTTTGGAGTGGAACTATCCAGTAACTATTCAATCCAGAAACCAGTTCCTTGCTATAAAGTAATACAAAATTGTCGAAAACATAATGAATTTTTACATGAAATTAAGCATGGAAATTTATTTTCAACCCAACCTCTGGAAAAAGCGGTTTTAAAAGGAAAGAAAAATATTGATGGATTTTTGATTAAATATTTATGATTAAATATTTATAAAATTATGATTAAATATTTATAAAAATGTGAATAGTATTTTGTTTTTATTATTAAAAAAAGGCTGATGCAACTGAAATATTTCCCAATTAAATGTACGCTTACAATTATTCATTAATTTTGTAAGAGAGGCACGCCCATTTAGTTAGAATAAAACTCTTTTTTAATCAGCATTGTAAACACTATTCGAATTATAAATTTACATTATCTGGTACCACAAAATACAAAAAATATATCTATTAATACATACCAATATTTTAACATTTATTGAAATGCAAACCTTTATATATCTCGCAATAACAAAAAATGGACTTGCCCTTTTTCAAAATAAACTGCTCATATTTGACTAATCTATCCATACTTATATAAAGCTCAATGTGTGTGTGTGTATGTGTGTTGGCGCTCTACAGGCCAGACCATTTGGCCTACAGTCACCAAATTAGGTATATGTATACCTTGGAGGTCGAGAATGTGCACCAGGGATCCTTTTTTTGAATTTTTAGTTAGAATTTTAATTATTAATTAAAAACTAACTTTCCTGCCAAAAAAATCTTTTCATTTTCCCCAGCGTCAAATGAGTAAGGCTTCAGTTTTTTTTCCCACACTAATGAGGCTAGGCTTAAGATTTTTCGACCGATTAGTTCAAACGATTCTATTTATTTCTCAATGTTTGATGCATTTAAAATTAGACATTGTTAATTAATCGATCTTTCAGATTCATTCTGAAGTACTTTTGAATTAAAACAGAATAAAGGATATTAAAAATTTATAATCTGCATAGAGTTACCCCAACTGGGATAGAAATATTCACGCATTTGTGTTATCATCACTAGCGTTGAAAATTCATGCATGTGCATTGTGTTCTGATTATTGACAACTATTTTCAACGGATACGGGACTTGAGGTAAATTATTTTTAGGTAAATTGTATACTTTTGTACTTAAATTCTATTTATATATATTTTTTGAATATGCTTTAGTTTTAAGAACATTGTTTTTTAAGTAGTTTTTTAACCTGTTTTCGATCGATTATTTTAAACGATTCTGTTTATTTTCTTAGTGTTTGATGCATTTAAAATTAAACATTGTTAATTAATCGATCTGCTCACGATGAATCTGAGAAAAGTTTGTTGACAAATTCTTGAGATTCTACATAAATTAAGAAAGATATTCTTTAGTGCCCAAAAAGTTTAAGCGTTCAGTGACTCTGTTTTCAGTAATCATATTATTAAAAAAATGCTTTGTTTCAGTAAAAAATATTATATTAATTGCAGATTAATCCTTTCCACTTTAATTTAAAGTATAAATTCTACGGGATTAAAACAGAAAATTAGAGAGATACATATTACGTTATGACTGAAGGCCTTTATAATATTATGAGTAAATTATATGACTATCAAAATTTTAAATTTTAAAATATTTCAATGAAAAAGCTATTAAAGTAGGAATTGCATAAAATATTTAATTATTAAAATTTTAATAAATATTACGATTGGCGAACCAGCTGGCCGCCAAAGGCACCTAGTACTAAATAAATAAGAAAAACTAAATTAAGAAAATAACTACATGTCTTAGAAAAATACATTGTCTAAAAATTATATAAATAAAATCTAGATGTCCTATTTGTTCACCCAGATTATTGACCTTTTTTGATGTTAAATAATTTACGGGATGTATTTTTAAAAAACACTTCACCTTGAAATTTGATATGACAGAAAAACATTAATACAATTGAAATAGTTTACAGTCAATTCAGTGTATATATTACGAAATGAAAGTGGATGTGAAAAACCTGCTACAGAGTTCACGATTGGGGAAAAGGAAAAAAAAAAAAAAGAAGTTGAATGCTGATAAGTTTGAATTCCAACACATAATTTAAAAACATTGTTACATACATTCAGTGGCCAAATTATTATGACTATTCAACACTTACACAAAGATTAATTATAATTTCAAGCTGGTGCATCTAAAGAGCACAAGACAAATAGCTATAAAGAGGGAATGTAAAAAGTGAAGCTTCAGTTACACTGTGTTGCTTGAAATAAAATTGGGCAAAATTGGGATTTAACTGAGTTGGAATGTGGAATGATTGAAAGTGCTCAAAATGTCAGAATCAATATCAGTAAAATGATTGCACTTATGAAGTTTTTGCAGTTATTAATGTTTGCAAAGGAGTAGAAAGCCACTCTCAATGCCAGGCTTATAATTGTCACAAGCTACTAAATACTCAGTTTGAAAGGAGACTTGTTCAATTTAATAAAAGGGCTAAAGTATGTCAGATGGCAGAGAATCTTAATCAAGGAAGAACTGCAAAAGGTTTCTGAATGAATTGTTCATCACACAATACACTGTACAGAGTATATAAGCGAACCTGTTTGAAAACATCTACAGTATGCCTTGAATGAAAGCAGACATCTACATTTCACTAAGAACACAATCCAATTCTGGATAGTAGATGACAAAAATAAAATCGTATGGTCTGATGAATCACATAGTTCACCAAGCAGATGGCAGAGTTCAAACATGGAAAAAACAGAACAAAAGCACAGACCCCAACTGCACAAAATTGATATCATAAATTTTCATGTTGTGTTTTAAAATAAGTAAGTATTCTTTTTAGCATACAAGTAAAATCAAAATTTTCTGGAACATCATATTTAAAAAATAAAGGCATGAATACAGTACCCCTATAAATACTTACATTTTCTTTTCAGATGCAGTAGCAGCAACAAATTCATAAATTGCATGCATTTCAGAAGAAGATACAATAAAAAAGGTTCTTTTATCTAAAACAAAATATTACTTAAAATTAAAAACTATGTACAATATTTTTGTGATAACTTATTACTTTTGTAACTAGTGAGAGATAAAAAAAAAGTGGAAAAAATAAAATACAGTGACAAATATGAATAAATGATTAAAATAATTTTTGTAGTAATTTAACATAATAAAGATTATTAATTAACTTTTAAACCACTAAATTTTAATACAACTTCATCAAAACAACTATAAGAAAATGTGATTACTTAAATGAATTAGTTTCTAAAACGGTCAAATGAGGCCACTGGTGCTAAAATATATAAGCAAAAAACAAAAGTAGTTTAAATTTTGAAACACAAACAATAAATAGCCAGAGGAATTCACAAATTGTGAGATAATGCATTTCAAAAAATGGGAATACCAGATATAAAATTTTACTGTTTTGTCTTTATGAATTCATTTAAAGGAGATGTTTACAGATTTAATTTATTAGTTTATTGATTATAACTTCTCCCTACATTTTGAACATTGATTCACATTAAATTTTCTTTTCAGTGCAAGTGCATATGCACTCAATCTGTATATAAGTATAGAACCTTAAGAGGAGATGCCAGAACTAAGACTATTAAATGAATTAGAGCATTTTAAAATATAATACTAAATATATTATTTAAAAAAGATAATAAGTTCAATACATATTCCTGGATGTTTTACATAATAAATGCTTACAATTTAATTCTCCTTTTTATTTGATGTTTTCATTTATCAAAATAATACTGACCATTTCTTTAAAGACAAATGAATAAAACTCCACAGTTATTTTCAACACATTATTATTATAGAAATCTTCCCAAACTTTGTAAACTGAAATATTGCATAAATAAATAAATATTAGTTACTCTTCAATGAAAAAAAAATCTATATCTATACTTATAATAAAGCTCAATGTGTGTGTGTGTGTGTATATATTGGCTCTCTACAGGCCAGACCATTTGACCTACAGCTACCAAATTTGGCACATGCATACTTTGGAGGTCAGAAATGTACACCTGGGGTCCCTTTTATTGAATTTTTAATTAGAATTTTAATTATTAATTAAAAACAAGCTTTCCA
The DNA here is from genome assembly GCA_026543865.1 of Argiope aurantia. NCBI lineage: Eukaryota > Metazoa > Arthropoda > Arachnida > Araneae > Araneidae > Argiope > Argiope aurantia. The sequence continues at coordinate 42,993 of JAPMOR010018230.1, read as the reverse complement.
GTCAAAAAAATCTTCTTTTCCCCACTGCCAAACGAGTAAGGCTTAATTTTTTTTTTTTTTTTTCCCCACGCTAATGAGGTTAGGCTTAAGATTTTTCAACCGATTATTTCAAACGATTCTGTTTATTTTCTTAATGTTTGATGCATTTAAAATTAAACATTGTTAATTAATCGATCTTTTAGATTCATTCTAAAATACTTTTGAATTAAAATAAAACAGAATAAAAGATTAAAAATTTTTAATCTGCATAGCGTTACCCCAATTGGCAGAGAAAAATTCATGCATTTGCATTATCATCACTAGCATTGAAAATTCATGCACGTGCATTGTGTTCCGATTGTTGACAACTATTTTCAACGGATACGGGACTTGAGGTAAATTATTTTTAGGTTAATTGAACACTTTTGTACTTAAATTGTATTTATGTTAGTTATATATTTTTTGAATATGCTTTAGTTTTAAGAACATTGTTTTTTAAGTAGTTTTTTAATCTGTTTTCGATCGATTATTTTAAATGATTCTGTTTATTTTCTTAGTGTTTGATGCCTTTAAAATTAAACATTGTTAATTAATTGATCTGCTCATGATAAATATGATAAAATTTTGTTGATAAATTCTTGAGATATTACATAAATTAAGAAACATATTCTTCAGTGCTCATAAGGTTTAAATGCTCAGTGACTCTGTTTTCAGTAATCATATTATTTTTTTTAAAAAAAATTGCTTTTTTTTTCAGTAAAAAATATTATTATATTAATTGCAGATTAATCATTTCCATTTTAATTTAAAGCATAAATTCTACGGGAGCTAACAGAAAGAGATATACATATTATGTTATGACTGAAGACCTTTATAATATGATGAGTGAATTATATGACTATCAAAATTTGAAGTTTTAAAATATTTTGATGAAGAAACTATTAAAGTAGGAATTAGACAAAATATTTAATTATTAAAATTTTAACAAGCATTAAGATTGGCGAACCGGCTGGTCGCCAAAGGCAGCTAGTAGAAAATAAATAAATCTCTCAAGTCGTATTAAGTTAAATTCAAAATATCAGAAGAAAATTAAGAGTCTGAAATAATTTTTTGAAACCTTTGGTGAAAATTAAAAATATTTAATAACTATAATAATCTTTACTTGTTCTAATCAAGGATCATCATTTTTATATCAGATCTTCAAGAAATATTAATAATTTATAACCATATATGTTTGTACATAATTTTCTCTTATTTAGTTTCATTTAACCAGATTAAGTCCATTTTTATAAACATTCTTGATGTATGAAGCAATAACAGTAATCAGCACTCCATTGCCAACATCAAACATCTTTTATCAATATATATTTATGCCTAGAAAATTTATAAATACACTTATTTTTACTCAAACAGGAAATAAGATTTTAAAAATCAAATGATCTACAAAGCATTTCTTTAATATCACACCTGTGGCATTTTCACGAGAAAATATGTTCTGGACCCTGAGAATTGGACTGTGCATGATTTTTGTATCTTCTCTCCCACTTGTTAGAATAGTGTTATGGAATTTTAAAATATATTTTTCATCTTGTTTTTGAAAAAGAATAAGTATGTCCTCCATTAAAACTACATGCATTTCAATGTGCTTCTGCTTGCTATGACGCCATAAAAGAGGACCTTCGTATAGTAATTTATGAGATGTCAAATCCAAATTCTGCAAATGAAAAAAATATTTTTCAGTTTATTTCAAAACATACACTTGAATTCAAAAACATTAATAAAACTGAATTATTAAAATCCCCCTCAAAAAATTCAAAACAATAATACATTAAAAGCAATTTTTTTAAATACCATCTAAATATGAAAAAAAATTACTTAAATAAAAATTAAACTTTCTCAATCTTTATAACTCAATTTGAAATATTGAATTTTTCTTACTCCAGCCATGTTTGAAATTTTAGCTGTTGTGAAATTAATATAAATTCATTTTCTTTTTAGATTTTTAAACATAGTAGGCACAAGAATATAATGCATTGCAACAATATAATGCAATACAAATTGCAAGAATATAAATACAATAAAATTGCAAGAATACAGTGTCAACTACAAGAAATATGCTTATTATTGATATAAGTATTTTACTTTCAATATATAACAATGTGACAATTGAAAATATCAGAGCTTCTTTAGTCTATAAACAGAAAACAAAATTATTTTGTTTGGAAATTGGCAACTTTTAAACTTTCAAAATTCTACATAGGTCTACAAGTATGAAATTAGTCTAAAATGGATAAATTTGCTGAAAACTATGGCTGACATGTAATTCACACTTTAGATTGAGCATGACTGATAATACTGGTAGCCAAAATTATAATTTAAATTTATTCTGAAACACTACATTTGTTATTTCATAATACCTTAAAACTCTGTACTACTGGATGTTCAACTTTTTCAAATGCACTTTTGTCCATTTTCTTCTGAATGTCAAGCAACCTGTGCCTGTTTTCAGCTTCTTTAATTGCTGAATCAACATGAACCAGAATTTCTTTGCTACATTCTACAGCCCTCTGTAAATCAGCTAGCTCTTGAGTATTTGCTGTAAAAAAAAGGGGGGGGGGTCAATAAAACAAATATCCAGAAATTGTATTTATCTTTAAAATGATGTAGTTAATTATTATAAGTATGAATGCAAGTATGCAAGTGGCAAATTATTTCTGAATATTTTGAAATTTTAAATTTATACTGCAAATGTTACAAGTAAAAGCAAGTAATTTTAAAACTTTAAAATCTATATGAACATATGTATATATAAACTATTAGAATATTTACAATCATCTAATCTAAAGAATGTCATTTCATATGTTTTTTAATAATGACACATCTGTTAAATCAAACAGTTTGTTGCAATTTTTTCCCCCTCTATCTGAACTGATAACAGAATAAATAATGTAGATTATATTCAAAAATTATTTTGTCAAAAAAATATTTTTGATAAAAGATGATTTGACAAAAAAATTCAATGAAATTATTTATCTATTATATATTTTATTGCATGTCATGCATTTTTGGACAATCTTATATACAAGATGGATGTGACTAATATAACAAAATTTACAGTACACAGATCAAACAAAACAAACATTTTTCAACAACAATGTATATATTATATCTAGGAACACATATTATAATTACAAGAATCAATATATTCAATAAAATTCAAAAATCATATTTTCATTATACAATTTCTTAATTGAAGAATCAGCTACTGAGCAAAAATTGTTAAATTCAAAATTATTTCATTTTTATATGATCAGGCAACAAATACATGAAATTAAAAATTTAATTCATGACATATAAAAATGAATAATCCACAGTAAGTATTAGTCATTGTTAATTCATAATTTAAAATAATGATTAAAAATAAATACTCAGATTTAAAATAAGAAAAAGAAATACCCAAAAAATATATTATGACAAGCCTACTGGTTTCCAACCTAGCAATTTCAATTTTATTGAGATTTGGAGAAGAAGCTAAAGCTAAACATTAAAATCAAAACTGATCACTCACTTTTTCGATTTTCAATGAAAATTTCTTATGTATATTTTTTGTAATATAAAATTTAATCAAATATTATTTATATACATATTGAATTGATTTTCTACTAATATTTCACTGTAGGGAATTTTTAAAAAACTGACATTTAATTCTATACCTATTTAAGTCAATGTTTGCATTTTGAAATATCATTTTATAACTGATTATTTTTGAAAGCCATTTTATGTGTCATTATTTTTTTAACTGAATAAGCATTTTTATTCCCTTTTGTTTCTGATGCATGTAATAAGAGCAAGGAAATTATATAAATAATATACTAAAATGATTGCATTTAATTTTTATTTATTTATATGAATACATATTCTACCTTGATAATCTATATTTGATCAGATAAAATTCTTCTATTAACCAGCTCTAACAGTACAGAAAAACATCTGTTTAAATCATAATATATAATTTTTTTAGGTAAATACAGATGTAATTAGAGCAATATTTTATAAGCTTCTAGCAGTAGAATAAAAATAGACAGATGAAGTGTCATAGAATATATCGAATCAACTTACGTGGTGTATACTTGGCAATATTTTCTAATAAAAGTGGATATTTAGTCAACCTTTGGAAACCAGATGCTATTATATCTTTCAGCTGTAGCCTTCTACATAAATTATTTGTTTCAGCATCCTGTAAAAAATTATTATTAATATTTAACAAATTAGCTGTAATTCGAAACAAGAAAAGAGCAGATTTCAAAAATTAAAACATTTGATCTCTGTAACAAAATGATTATAATTAGTCCCTGCAATACAAAATGTTACAAGAGAAAAAAACAAATAAAAAAAAATTTCCACTTTCCATTCAATTTGATATCAAAATTAAATAATAAACTAAATTACAGAAATTCATTTTCATATGCTGCACTCAATGTAAAAAAGATGAAATACTTTCTTAGTTTCTAAGAAAGAAAATGGAATGTATGCTTAAAACTAATGTTCATATTGAAATCTAATTTTTTTGTTAAATAAAATTAAAAAATATTGTAAAGAAAATAATTTTTTTTATCAAATGCAAAATTTTAATTTTAACCATTTGAACTTCATTAGCACATTTAATTAAAAAAAATTAAACATCTTAAATAAATACCACATTTTTATCTAATTTCATATGGCAGTAAGTATTAGTATTAGTAAGTATTAGTATTTCTTAATATTCAACTATTAAGAAAAAATAAACATAAAATTTAAAAATTCTTTTTATACAGAATACGTTATACGTTATACGTCAACAAATACGTTATTTTATAAAACAAAATATTTCATCCCACAAATGCAGAACAAAAAAACAAAAAAAATCTTTATATTTCAGAATGTTTAGCAAATACACAAATAAACAAATTTTAAACAGTATTCAAAACAGAGACACATTTATCAATCAAACATATCTGTAAGTTTTCATGCATAAAGTGATATCAAAATGCCTCTTTTTCAGCAAATTAGAAATCAGAAACCCAATAAAAGGAATAAGCAGTTATTCAAAATGAAGGAACAGATTTAAACTTTTATATTTTCTATGGGTAAAAACAAATATATACAATACATAATTGGACAGAAAAAAATTGATAGCTTTATTTATTTTGCATTTATTGTGATTTCCATTTATTATGCAGTAGATGAAAGGAAAGTTCATTTCTGGACACATGAAATAACATTCCTGGTCATTGAATAAAATAATGTAACAATATGATCTTGCAAATCTTAAAGAATAGTAAAAGCATAGATTTAAGGATTTCTATCAGCTCAGATACATTCAATATTTTAAGACAATTTCCCTCCCTCCCTACTTTTTACTTTGCATATGCAAATATTATCTATTAACTTTTCACACCAATTATAAATCTGTATACGACAAGGTATTCTTCCTTGTATTTACAACAAAATGCATGTTGCAATGAAATAATGAATTCAATCTCTTCATACAGCAATATACACAATAACTTTTCTTGAGGCATTGCCACTTTTTTTGTACACAAACAACAGCACTGCTTTTACAGGGATTATTCAAATTTTAAAAAAAAAATAGACCTTTGAATTTTCTTCCGTTTAGTGATGTATTGTTTGTGTCTCTATCCTCTGTATTTCTTTAAAAATAAATATTTGAAATCTGCTTCTTTTTAAATAATTCAACATATACAAACATATTATATTCAAGTAAACTCTGCCATAAGAAATTAAACAATCCTAAATTATAAATCTATGCACAAAAACATATGCTCAAAAAATATATACAATTTGACATATTTGTGAGAAGCATTAAGGAAAGATGGGGGGGGGATAAAAGCTTCCAGTGTTTACATACAGGGAGTGAATAAAATAATGTAGTAGAGACAACAAAATGAGTTCAAAATTGATTTGATATGTTAAATTTGTTAATTACCTGTGTAAATTACTGACAGTAAAAAGAGAAAAAAAATCAAAGTTTCAGAATGCATGGTACTTATTCAAAATAACTGATTGAAAATATTGTTTATATAGATTTTAAAACATTGGTTGATTGGAATGTAAACATTTACAATGAAATTAAAGTCCTTATTTTCTCACAAATATTAATGCATTTTATTTAATACTTCCAATTTTTAAATCTATTAAATCTGCTTTTAGGAATAAAATTTAAGGAAAAATATTCAACTAAGTACTATTAATAGTTAAATATTAATTAATATTCCATAGTTAAATATTATAAAATCAGCAACCTGCCTGAAAGCGTGAATAAGTAAAAAACAATTTTTCGAAATTAGAGAAAAAAATTTGCAATAAGAGAAAAAAAAATGAAAGACCTTGTGTTTGCAAAAGAAGACTTTCTTCATTACATATGTAATTATTAAATATACACAAAAGCTTTATATCTTGTTCAAAAACTTTAAAATAGTTGTGTAGTCTTAGTAATAAAAATTATACCTCATGAAGGTTATCCAAAGTAATGCAGATTTTTTTTTAAAGTCACAGAAATTTTTTTTATATATATAAGTTAAATAGTATTTACTACAGAAAATTAAATCTACTATAAGTTTATTACTGTTTACAATGCATGTATGCTTTTTTCAATAAAAAGAAATTTTAAATAATTCTTTAAAAAGATTAGAAAACTAGCAGTCAGGTTGTTCCATGTAGAAAGAAATTTCATAGGTGAAATAATGGTAGATAATATGTATCTTTGAAATTTTGGGTAATGTAAAAAAAACTAAAATAAAAAATTTTAATTTTGAAAATTTTTTAAATGGTAACATTTTTCAAACAATTTAAAAAGTGCTAAAAGTTTTGGGCAGTTAGAAATCATTAAGAAAGGTAACTTTTTTGTAAATTACTGAATTAAAAAGTCTATTTTCAAAAAGATTATAATAATATTGTTTGCACAAAATAGCATAATTATTGGATGCTTTGAAATTAAGAGTAATGGTGAGATTGTAATACAAAAACTTAAAAAAAAAAATCTTCATATTAGAAAGATTATAAGATTTTTTTCTTCTTTTGATATAATAGAATTCCTTATATATTATAAATTATACATTTTTCAAAAGATGTTAATTCCGTTTCCATTCAGTAAAAAAATTAAGAGAAAATGCAGGTAGAATTTGAAATATTCATACAAAAATAATGAATATTTTGTAATAATTTATGAAATAAAATTGTTACTGAAATGTCAACCTTTCAAGATAATACTTATATTACATATTTGAAATGACTTTTTCTGGTAAAAGGAGCAGGCTTTAAATGATTTTTTTTATTTCTCTTATAATCATAAAAAAAAGAGAAAAAATACAGCAATTTTTTAAAAATTTCTATACTACAATCATGATCACTCGGTAATGTTATCAAAAAAAAATCAGAATATAGAAATATATTCAGAGCTTATGTAGTTTCACAAGGAATTTTTCCCTCAATTTCAGTTGTGACAGCATTAATTTTAGATGCTTAATAACTCTGAATAGCTACATGAAATTTGTATAAAAATTTGCATTAACAAATTAAATAAAATACACAATTTAAACAAACTAAAATAATAAGTATTAATGAAATCAACATTGTTGACATTATTCTGAACAGCTAATCTATCAAACAACAGAGTGGCAACAGAAACTGTGAAAAAATTTCTCAGGCTTCTAACTGACTAAACATGTGACATTTCTCTAACTTACGGCTACTAATTAAATTAGTGTCCTGACTTTCTCCATACTCAAAATTATTGCATTTGTACAACATTTATTATTAAAAATACTTTTACAAGTTATTTATCAAAGAAAAAAAATACTTTTATTAAGTTTATTTTAAAAATTAATGAGCATGCCAAAAAACTATTAAAACAATATATTCAATATTTAACAATATGCATAAAAAATGCTGGAAATTTTAAGAAATAGTTTTGCTTTCAAAGCTGCATAAGTTTATTGTGATTTTTTTAACAAAATTTTAAAACAGTACAACTAATTAGAATTCTTTGCATAAACATCAGCGCAACATGTTGTAGCATAAATATAAAAGTAGCATAATTACACATACCTAATAATATTTTATATTTTAGCAATGATTTGAACAAAAGAAACTCAAAATATTACTTCAAATCTCCCCACCCCCTTTAAAAAATCAAATTAAATGCTCTAACCAAAACCTATACTTTTCTAAATTAATATGAAAGCATTTATATTTATTTATTATTACAAATGATGCTAGATATAAGATAATAATTTATAGATAATAATTCCAGTAACAAATAAAATTTGCTTTCCTATTACAATTAAAATGCAAAAAAATTAGGATTCAAAGCCGATATAACAATTATTAAAATACTAACAAAAGCTCTTTGTTTAAAACAACTAAGTGAGTTAAAAAGTTTTAAAAGACATCTTTGCAAAATTTCCTTTTTAATTTCTATTCTCCCTTTCACAGCTACCTGAAGAATTATTATTTATTTACTTACTCACTTTTAATTCTTTAAACTCATACTTTTATGCTGCTTCCCTTTTTCTTTTCAAATTTTTACTTAATCATCCTTTTCTTCCATTTTTTTCTTGTCTTCACACTATTCATATTTGGCTCGTAAATTCCTCATACTTAAAATCAATTGTTTTTACACTTCACAATCACTTATTCTACCATTGTTAGAATGCTGTCCTAAAATAGTGCAATGAGTGTTTGTTTTCTGTAGTATTTCTTTAGCAGACAATCTCTATTGACCAAAAATTCTCTCTACATTACTTTTTCCATGGAATAGCATTATTTTTAACAATGTTATAGTATCATTACAAGATTGCACGAACAGGTTGAATCTAAATTAGTAATCTACTCTGTTCTTTGAAAAGTGAAAGTTGCTGTACTTGCAAAAGAAAGCTGCCCTGGGTTTCTACTGCTACAATCCTTTTGGCAACATTAAACTTCATGCACAGAAACGATTGCAAGAAATTACTAATTGTGTATATGCTTGGCACAAAATGCTCTCATCAGTAATTTTCTCCTTACTTTTAGATATTTTTAGGAATTTCTCTGCCATCTCTGGTTCGGTAGACACCATGAACAAAGAAGTGTTATTATTCCGACTATAATCTAGGGTCAATAAAACAAAACTAACATAAAATAGTTTCAAAAATAAATTATTATGAAGAAAACACTGTCACGAAGATGATATCATCTGTGTATTAAATAATTATATACACAATTCATATTAATCATTTCAGTTTGTAATTATTTTTTTTAAAAGTTGCAGAGACATTCATACTTACAGACAGACTTTGAGCTAGCTTTTGGTCCTTCTTCTGTCTTTGTTTCAAACTTTCTAAAGCTATTGATTGATTTTTACAATAAGTTGCAGCAGCTTGTTTGAGATGGTCACCAGCAGGTCCATCAAACTAAAAATAAATAAAAAGAAAAGATTAAGAAATATTATTCTAAACAAATTACAAAGCAATAAAATAGTAAAAATTTTTGGAAACTTAAAAAAAAGAAAAACACAGAATCTAATTTTCCAGAAGTCAGTACATAAATTGTAATTAAGAAATAAAATACATAAGCCATGAGATATTGCTATATAATTTGGTAAAACATTTTAGATACAAACTGAAAACAATCAGAAAATTATATTTACCATCTGCAATAGATTAGAAAATTAAAATGATAAAAAAATTACCCCAAAATGAAATTAGTTAATTGCTTTATTATTGAATTATAATAAGCTGAAAATAATATTCTTTCACTGAAACAAGAAAAATTATTAATTTTTCTACATTCCGTGATGTTAATTTTTACCTTTATATGAAACTCGTAAATGATTTGAATTTTCTACTATAATACCTATAATACAAAAATAATATCAAATCTATTTTTTTTAATTTTTAGTTTACTGTTACCATTTTTTGTGTTTTAAATTAAATTTGTGTTCATGCAAAAATAATAATAAAAAAATACAAACCATTTCCAACATTAACTGGCCAATATCTCCAACCACAGGTTCAGTTTTCCGACGAGCTTTCATTTTATTATTAAATGTTGTGTGAATTTCCAACATTTCTTCCAAATTTGGAAAAAGCAAGTTCAAAAAATCAGGAGGAAGAAGTTGTTCTTGAAGCAAGGGTTTATAGAAAACTCTGTCCAGCACCTTCAGATTTCTTACATGTGTTCTTTCAGTGTGGAAAAGTTCTAAAAAATACTTAGAATTAATAACAAATAATAAATGAAAATTTATAATTGATTAGAAAAAAATGTTTAAGATAACTTCAACATTTATGAAATCTTAATATTTAAAAATTTAATTACCCTTTCAACCTATAAATATCTGGATTGAAAAAACATAATATCTAAAAAAAAAAGAAAAGAAAAGAAGAAAGAAAAAGAAAGAATGCAATTATTTTTTTTTAAAAAAATCATCAAATTTTGAAGATGTATGCAAAAATGGATTATGAGCATTAAAATTAAAGTTCTACAAAATTATTAAATACACAAATAGAAAGATTAAGAACAATATAGAATAATGACATTTCAATAAAATATTAATGAGGTAGTTCCATTTTTAATTTATTTACAATTTTTCACCCCTATTCTTCCCATCTTAAGCTGCAAAACCCATCTATTTCCTGGTTCCCTGAAATCATCTATTACTTTAAATAAGAACTAAAAATTAACACACTTAAAGAGAAGCCTTGTTATATGATGCACAAAAACATCAAAGAATAATCTAAGTAATAAAAACAAAACATCTAGCAAAGCCCATAATCATATTTAATACGGCACAGCAAAGTATCCAATTCATAAGGAATACAATAAATTACATAGTTACTTTCAGCTTATCTCATCACCACTTCTATCAAATAGGTGTGCAATTTTGATGTGAAAAGTGAAGAAGAAAATACACATATAACATTTATTAAAAAAATTTAATTAATAATCTAAAAAAATTAGTTAACAAATAATATTACCATAAGTAACTATGCATTTCAAATACACATATTCAGAGAAACCATATTACAGATGTTTACAGATGCAAATGTTTTGAAAGGGAAATTTCTATAGCCTATCTTCTACATATTTCAGCTTCATTTGCATTAATCAAGTTTTAATTAAAGTATTGAAATAAAAAATCAAATCAAAAATTACCTAAAATGAAATTTGGTGATTAAAATGAAGAATATTAGAAGCAGAATCACATTATAAATGACAATAATCAGTATGGATTTAACATGTTATTTACATGCTTCAGCTGTACAATAAGAAATAAACATCTGTCACATCTAGAAATCTTTTAAATTCAAGTTAATTATATACTTCTCAAGAATTTTCATTTACAGAGATGCAGTAGTTTTTTCTAAAAGAATACCATTTATCACATCTTGTCTTTTCTTCTCCTTTGGTTTCATAACTTTCAAAACATCCCAATCAACATTTTCTTGCCACTTGGGAGGATCTGCATCGGCTTCCAAATCAGAATCATCTGATGATTGTGTGGTCATGTGCCCTCCTGAACTCGTAAGTCCACAAGTAGGAGCAAAGTTAGGAGGCACAGAATCTGCTGATACTGAAGTGGGAGTCCGATGCACCATTTCTGACGAATTGCTTGGGCTATCCAGGCTTCTGAAAAAATGTTAGTAAACCATAATGAATTTTAAATGCACAGAATGTGAAGCAAAAACTGAATAACAAGCAACACAGATTTAAAAAATGAAAAAAAATGGTAATTTAAAATAAAATTTATACCTATTTGACAAACTGGAATTGGATGAGCTGCGAGATTCATTTAAACCATGCTTATCATCCACATCCACATCACTAAAGAAAACACATTTATTAAATGACTGAAAAATCACATATATTTATTAACAAACTGAACTTAACATATTAATTATTACTCAACTAAATGATTCAAACTAAAATAACTATTTAAAAACTGAAAGGTAGATTAAAAAATTATACCTTTTAGAACGTGGAATATTTGGATCACTTCTTTTTCTAAATGAAGGTTTACTCTCTCTCTACAAAGGGGGGAAAATAAACATTTTACTACTTTAAAAAATCAAATCAAACCAAATTTCAAAATGTGATATTTATTGAAATTTATGATTATGCAAATGATCATAAACTTCAATAAGTATAAAAAAAGATTGATAAAATGAAATATACATAAAAAAAATTCAAAATATAGTAATCAAAAGTGAACATATTACACATTTGCTTAGTAAATAAACAAATCATAAAAGCAAAAAATTTATAATGTTTAAATTCAGAATGTTATTTCATATCAAATCAAGTTTATTTTAATGAAAGTGACAGTAATAAGAATGTCTTAAATTTTAATAATTTAAATGTTTTCTATAATTATTAACTTTAATAAAATTAATTTTATCATACAAATAATTTAATATTAATCTTGTATTTTCTGAAAAAATACATAAATAATTTATGTATTTATGTAATGTTGATTGAGATGTTTTATCTTATTATATATAAATCTAGTTATAATATATACTACATATATATTACATTTATAATCTAATTCTCAATTTAGTTTTCTAGTTATAAATACATAAAAAAATTAAAGACTTCCACTTATCAAACAAACTATTATCACAGTTTCAGGTCTATTCTAAAAGCTTGATCCTGTTTTATCATTCACTCCTCTTTCCTATACTTTTATTCTCTCTCCTGCCCCCATTTCTGATATAAAAAAATGAAAATACCAAACTATTGTAATCAACCTGTATGACGAAGAAAAGCAAAAACTTCATCAACTAAAAGCAAAACTCATACAAACAAATGTTGGAGTAAGAAAGCAATCAGTTTATCTATCTAATGTAGAATATTCAAATATGATGTTGTTGCTAATCTCCATGGTCTGACTAAGTCAGACCAAATCCAAAAATCCATTGACAATAAGAAAGTCAAAAACAAGAAAGGGAGAAGAAAAAATTTCTCCCCAAAGAAGTCAATTGTCTGAGGTGTTCTGACATATTTTCCTTTTTATTAATGGGAACAGGAAGGTTGAAATGAAAATGAACCCTGGTAAGTTCTACATTCAAATATAAATTCATTTATTCAAATATAAATAAATAGCTAAAATATGCATAACTATAATAATATCTGAAAGCAACTTTCAACTTAGCTGCTAGTCAATGATTTCCTTTTTTGAAAATCATGCAGATGATAAATATACAAAGCCAAATTTAGCCTTATTGGGGCCCGGGGCAAAAACTTCTTTGGGGTCCCCCACTGCTTCACTAATTCAGTAATGAAGAACCGAACTTTATGGAGGTATTTAAATTTTTCGCCTCATAATAGATATATAACAAGAAAATTGACTAGAACCTAAATAACTATAAAGTCGCCTCCCCCCATGTGATATGTAAATAGACAGGCTTTTGATTGGACAAATTTGCCCATCAGGATTGCGAAAATTTGACAGCATTTCTAACTAGAAAGCCATGGATTTACGAAATATAGATTTTTTGAGTTCATACCATAAATTCATGAAGAAGTTAACACAAAACTGACAGATTTTACACTGTACTAATATTTTGTTTTTAAAAAGTTCATTAAAGAAGTAAACATAAAATAAACTTTCTATTCGATTTGGGGGGACCCTCTGATGTTGGGGTCCGGGGCAACTGCCCCGTATGCCCCAGCCTTAGTCTGGCTCTGCAAATATACAAAAAAATGGTAAATATACAAAAAATTAGTTTTTTCTGACATTCTCTCTTCGTAATTATCCAATAGATTATAGCATTAAATTCAATTCCATCGAAAATACTTCATTCAACTTGTAAATCAAAAACAAAAATAATTTCGATGTGTAGTGGTAACTGCCAGACATAACAAAAGGTTTAAATACTTAATATTTAATAATGCTCAATACTTAATACTTGAGCACTAATAATTTTAAAAAATACTCTTTTTAAAGAGTGACTGAAATTTTTTTTTTATCATAATTCTTTTGGTTTCATTAAAATGCTTTGATATCCATTTGTGGTACAATTATTAAAAAACAAATAAATAAACACTGCTTTTCGAAATGAGTTAAATTAGGAAACAGTAAAGCAAATCCTCCAAACAAGTAGAATTGATAAGTCCGGAAAATTAATTATTGAAAAAAAATTACATCGTCAATTTGGAAAATTCTTTAAAAATTACATTTAGCATTAAATAAATTGGTATTTTTAATCAGTTCCTCTAAAGAAACCAAGAATTTTAAAAATAAGGACATTTAAAACGAAATAAAAATCACAACAATTGGGTGGCAAAAAAAAATAAGGAAGCTACTTCTAAAATAACATTTGGTTTTCATTATCATACTTCAAACTTAACTTGTGTTTGGTTATTTTATAAGGCTGTAAACTGCCTTTCATCTAAATAATTTTTAGATTTGAATTCTAAGAAGAAAGTATGTAAAGACATAAATTATACCAAGATAGAGAAACAGACGATCATGTAAATTAGTGAGCTTGTTTTGAGAACTCTGGATGAATGAAGAGAGTGAATGACAGAATCAACACGGAATAAAAGACTTCAAATCAAGGGAATACAAATAAAAACAACCCGTAATTAATTAGTAGCAAACAATGAAAAATCTCAATTAACAATACAAGTAGCAAGCATTTTAAGCTTAAATACCTAGCAGCTACCAGCTAGGTCCTAGCTGGTAACTGGATTTCGTAAGGACAGAGCTAATGATACACAAATAGATTATTTACTTCTTGACATTTGGTAAGCTAATAAGGCATTAGTTTTGCTCGCCTGATAGAGCTAATCTGTCAGATTTCTAAGTACCTTCTAAGGGTGCGTGATAGATTAATGATGGGGGGAGGGGGCAATAGGTATAATCACAGGTGGACCAAATTGAACATAGAATTTATTTTCTAATGTCTTGAAAAAAGAAGAAAATATATCTTTCTTTAAATTCCCACCATAAAAGATAATGTTTTTTTTTAATCTGCAATTTAAAGATTAACATAGATATTAAAATGTTAAACTTCAAAGTTTAGAAAGCTACACTGTCGCACGGAATTCTATTTCGTTATATACAAAACCGGTTACATTTCCATGATAATTTATACCGGCGCTTCTTCAAATGTGCATCGGTCTCCCCAAGTGGAGACAAGCAGAAAACTATCTATCAAAAATGCCAAAATCTTCATATTCCCAACCACAACACTTTTTTTTTTCCTTGCAGTTACTTCAACGTTAATAGTAAATAAAAATAACTGAGACAATAACTCTCGTTTAAAAGATATCTGTGTGTGTGCGTGAGTGTGTTATTTTACATCATTAATTTTTTATTGTTATTTTATTGATGCAGTTTCATTTTTTAGACAGAAATGGAGTCATACGATTTTTATTCTCACCCGAATTGAAGTCGGAAGTAGCAGAAATTTAATAAGTACTGCTTTATATCGCGCCGAATTAAATGCATATGCTTTTCTATCCTTTCAATTCGGAGAGTTGATACATCATCAACTGTATGATGTGTGTATTATTCTGGTGCATGACCTTTTGTAGTACAAACTGCAATCTATCACCGATTTGAAACCCGATTACCTATTTTGAGAAATTTATTAAAAAATTCAGGAAAACGCATAGCGGTAATGTTAGATGCCTTACTAAAACACTCTACGCATCCTCTTGAAAATGTCTTGCTTAAACACACGAAAAGTTAAAATTTAAATAGAAAAAACCCTGCCAAGTTAATAAAATTTTAAAGAATACATTTCTGTATTTATTATTTTATCTCACACTCTCCAAATTGAAGAAAAAGAAGCGTGCATTTTTAAGTGAACAGATAAAGTAAACGATAAAATTTTGCAACTAAGTTCTTATAGCCGTCATCCCTATAAATAATGAATTAATTCTCTGGCCATCGGGATTTGACATTCAATTAATTCCCGATTATTTGAAGTACAGATGCCGGAGCGTGATCCGTAGATAATACGCGAAATGGTCGTGAAAGAGCACAATGAGAAAATGTTCTTGAAAAACTTTTATTTTATTTATAGCTGAAATCCTACACACTCAATAATGACTAAATACGCAGTAGATTTCTGTGTATTTAGATTGGCTGGCTGCGCACTTTATTGGTTTATTTTTTCACAAAAACACACAGACAAACAAAATCAATCAAAGCTCACTGTTTATTATGTGTATTCTGCATATATTTGTAACTAAAGTTTATTCAACATTTTGAAATTATCAAACGCGGATAATGGAACATTATTATATCATCTTGCAAATAAGGAAGAAAAAAAAAGAGGCGACTTTTGCATTGTTTTTACAATGAGATATTTAGTTAATATATATTAAATACAGATCTAGAATCCCATATTTATTATTTTTTAATTTTTAAAATAACTAATTTCATAATTAAAATCACTCAAATTATGATCATTCAATGATTACTTATTTTACATAATTTAACAAAACTCTTAATCTAGAAAAATAAATCTCTTGTACCATTTTTAGCTCAAATATTTTCTTTTACTACAGTCATTTTTAAACCAACATTTTGCTCAGCTTACATTTTTGGGTAAATTGAATTTCCAGTTAAGGTTCCTTTAGCTTAGAATTAGCCAAGATCCACTGCATTATAAAACATCACAGGAATTCTAAACCTGGCGCAGAATTAGGGATGCTTTTGGATGCTTTTCCAATGTGTTCGCCAGATGTAAAAAATATGGCGGAAATCCATTTAACGCATCCGAAATACTACCTGCGGTTCTTCAGTGCTTGAAAGAAGCCAAAATCGACTGCTAGATTTTTAAATGAACTTAAACGAGGAACTGACGAGCAAGGCCGGAAGTATTTTTCGGAAGCGAAGATTTGTGGCGTCATTTAATTTGGTGACACCCCTTATAAATTTTTTCGTCATGTTAAAAAAAAATATGGAATTGGTTTGGAAATTGAAATTTTAAATAAAAAAAAGTATACTTTTATATAAAAATTTTTATACAAACAGAAATCCGCTAAAATATTTTCTTCATAGGAACAAAATGTCAGTTTTTGAGAAAAGTATTCCGCTGTTTTTATTTATTCATTCATTTGTCTCAAAGTTTTGTTTAAGGTTTTTTTCCCCCCTCTCTATCTCTGTTGTTTAGCATTATATGAATAGATATCAAGTTTAGACACATTATAATTTAAGCCGTGCACGCCCAACCCCCCCCCCAAAAAAATGTCTATTATAGAGCTAAATAAAAGTAATTAAATCTACATTTCGCAAAACGCTGCATTTTATAATAATATTTCTTATTAGCTTGACTTTAAATAATATGCTTGTCAATTTTCTGTGAGAAAAATCAGCATTTTTTTAAAAATTAATCTGCCTCTTAATTTCAAATTCCATAGAAAAGGAGCAATGGATCTTCATCGTAATAATATTAAAGATTTGCAATTTCTATGAAACTTTTAAGTTAACATAAAACGACTAAATATTTATGAAACAATGTAAATGGTTTGAATTTTAGAACAACATTTATCTACTCAGTCTATTATTGGAAATTAAGTTTCGGGAGAAATTGCACGACCATTCAATTGATACCATTAAAAATTTTAAATTGCTGTTTCTTACATTAAAAATATCGACATCCCAAAAGGGATTGCGAAAACGCTGACATTGTAAGTATCTTTTAAATTCTGCTTCGTTGATACGAAAAAAAAAAAAAACATTTCTGGCAACAATTTAAATGCAAAAAATATATATATTTATATGTTTATTTTATCAAAAAAAAGCATTTTATTTTTTATTCAGAAATAGCATCGGAAAATAGTTCTCACGCAAAAGGGGATCGTGAGTAAAAAAGATTAAGAAATCATTATTCAAGCCAATGTCGTTTAGAATAATTACACCGAATTTAATAACTCATTTATTCATTAATTTATATATTCATTCTTAATAAGGATGCTACTGATTAAAAAGAGATTATGATATCCAGTTTTCTGATGATCATTAAAGCAGCAGCTGGTAAGAAATCTTCTGTAACTATGATTCACATTTAGTGACATAAACTCTGATTGGTACCTTTTTAGCAAAGTGACAAATTAAAATCTTTTTTTTTATTTGAAAAATGACTAATAAGAAACTTAATATTTACCCAAACCTAATATTTTGAAATCTTCCACAAGCAGCTTCTCTTTATTTTTAAGGAGTTTTTTAAAAAATAAGACAAGAGTACATATATTTCTTCATTAACTTATGATAAAAAGAAAATGACTCGTATAAATACAGCAGTTTATGTAATGAAAATCTCAGAGCCTCTCTTCCCCTAGTTAGCTTGCAAAACGAGATATTTTGGTATTTATTTCAATATTAATTTAGATACAAAAAATTTTAATTAGACAAAATTTTGAAAATTGAAAGAGTGAATATTTTAATTCCGATCATTTCCAAAAAAGCTGAATTCAGTATCTCGTCTTATAATTTTTTTAAAAATTTAAATAAAATAGCAAAACAAAAAGGCTTTTGAATGCTATCTAAATAATATTTAATTAATAGATCGGCCAATTTCTAAATTATAAAACAGAATATTACAAAAATTGCAAAAGATAATTATTTAGAAATGTTAGATTAACACTTCAAAATTTAAAAAAAAAAAAAATTGATTTCATTTGAATAGATTCGATAGTACAAATCCTTAAACTTCAATAAAAATATCGAAAAAACGCAAGTCTCAAGATTTTTAGGTTAGCTGGTATCCCCCACACTCGGCAGTTATTTATTTTGTCAATTAATAAATAATCCGACTATGGTCATAAGTATAAAAAATAATATATGCTTCCAAAAAGCTTCTCAATTTAAAACCTCACAGCTGAACAACTTATTAAACTCACAACTGTACAATATTTATACTAATGTAGTTTAGGCAATTCAACAATGCAAAAATTCTTCTTCTTTATTACAAGAGATCTCCATGTAATGGGTTAAAAAGCTGAGTATGAATACATATAGAAAACAGAACAGCAGGAAAAATTTACTATCAACAAACTCTTACACGAATCAATTTTAAATACTGCGAGATTTAAAATGGTGTATTCAAATAAAGTGTATTTAAAATGAAGTGTATTTTTTCATCTGGTCTTATAAAGGTCAAAAATATAATTATACTAATAATAATAATGGTGCGTGTGTATGTGTGTGCTCGCGCACGCGCACGCACTGTCGCTTTAAAGGATAAACCGTTTGCCCTATAACTACCAAATTACGGCAAGAAATATCTTTGAAATGTGCACGCTGGAGCATGTTTTTGAAATTTTATTTAATTAAAAATTAAGTTGAGTTTGGCTTTTTTTAAGCGATAAACTATTATCACACACAAAAAAATTAAGTCTAAGCGTTGCTTGGCGTATTTTCTTCAAGACAGTCGATGAAGAGGTCTAAAATCACACGTTTTTATAGAATAGAAACATTCAATAATTTTTCATTTCAAGAGTGGAACTTCTTTTTATTTAAAATATTAATGCCAAGAATATTTTATTAAATAAGACACAAACAACGAAGGATCTGTTTAAAAATTAAAAATTTGTAATTCATTAGAACATTTATTAATTTAAACTATATAAATCAGAATTATTTATTTCATTTATATTTTATTATTTTTATAAGATACATACGCCATTTAATCAAATTTTACAAATTAGCTATTGAATTCTTATCAGAATGGATATCCTGTATATATTAAACTACTATATATGCCTTAAATAAAACAAAATTATTTAATTAATTGTATAACTATTTTAAAACGTCATAGAAAACTTTTTCTCGCATTTATTTTTTTAAAGAAAATATCACATTTCATATTTATTCCATTTTATACAAACACGTGCTGAACATCACACTTTCCTATGTTTAGTTAGGAGTAAGAGTTAACTTGATTTTACAATTTGAGTTTTTCTCAATGTAATGGCAACGCACTAATAAAAGATAATTTCAACCCTGCATTTATAATTAATGTGTTAATATACATTGTTGTAAAATAGGACTAAATATTTTTTTAACAAATTCATTAAAAATAGAAATTTTATTTGTTAAAACAATGGTACATTGAAAACAAAATTTCTGAACTTTATGATATAAAAATCATTTTTGTGCTGTAATATTTTCGGAAATTATTGTGGAAAAATGTAAAAATCTCGTTTAATTTTTAATTAATTAAAATTCTAATTAAAAAATGCTCCGATGTGCGTATTTTTACCATTCAAAGTATATATATAACACGTTTGGTAGCTCAAGGTCAAACGGTCTAGCTTGTAGAAGAGCCAACAAGCACACACATATTCACCTTTATTATAAGTACATAAACTATAGTCTGTATTTTCTGAAGGCGGTTCAAGGTCACATTTTGTACCTCGTTATTGGTTTTCTGGTACCAGTAACGCGATAGAAAACGTGACCTAGAACCGACAACAGAAAATACACAGACTACAGCCACTTCTGCTAGTTCTAGCTGGTTCGCCGCGAATATTGGTTATATTTAATTTTAGTTAAATCAATCAGATTTAGCTTCATGCCCAAGATTCCACCAAATTGTCTGGCATTACAGCCGTTATTTTAATTGTTTTGTTTAAGTTCTGTTTATTACGTACATGAATCTTTCTAACTGAGGCAGTCCCATAACATCATAGCGCTATTAAAGACGTAAATAAATAAAATCAGCTCCTTTGCCTTCTACATTTACAGATATGCAAATTTAGTAAAATCTATACATGCTTACTTCGCTTTTTAATGTGTCTTGTATATTGCACACATATTAAACAGAATCCTTCTTTAGCTTTCAACGGTGGAAGAAAATTACGCCAAAAATATTGGAGAAACAATGAAAACGGTTTGAATTTTGGAAATTAGGCAAAATGATAAATTCCAAAATGAGTAAAAATTAATACGAGTATTAAATTGGCATCATTAAAAAAAATACTTTTTAAAAAAATTTTGGCTGTGTAAAATTTATTTTTGTGTGACATTATTTTCGGAAATTATGATGGAAAAACACCAAAATTCAGCTCAACTTTTAATTAGTTAAAATTGTAATAAAAATCGTTCTGAGGTAGACATTCCCACTCTCCAAGGTGAGTGTCTCCATATATGATAAATTTGATAGCTATAAGTGAAACGGTCTGGCATGTAGAACGCCAGCACAAACACAAAAATTCATCTTCATTATTAGTAGAGACAGAAATTACAGAATGGCAACAATAAAGTGTAAACTAACTATTGTATAAATTTCTGACTGTTTCAGTGAACGTTTTAACAACTTAATTGAATTTACTGCTCAGAACAGAGTGGCAAAATATTACTAGAAATGTTCTGGAGTGGGTTCACCAAACAGGGTATTCAATCAGATGAATGAAAATATAAATGAAATCAACAGACTTCAAACAGAAAGCTTAATCAATCACAAAAATAAGTTTGATTGCTGCTAAATCGGTAATCGCTATTGGAATCGCCTACGGAAATTGATATTCATATCTTTCTAAACAATTATTGTACAAAAATGGTCTTATTGTCTAAAGACTCAAAAACTACCTTTCTAATAATATCAATTCCATTTTCAATGATATTTCCCTTAATAATATTTTTGATACACTATCTGTATCTTTATTTTTAATATTACAATGGAATCCAAACTCATCCATTAAAACATTCAAGTACGTGCTTTTGCCTATCATTACTTCCGTAGTAGTGTTTTCATTTCTTTTTTATTTCATAATATGTACAACTTGTAATCTGCAATTAACTAATTCAATAAAATTTATGTTTTTCAGTCATAAAAAAAGATTTTTTAATGGATTCCATTTTTATTATTTAACAGCTTAAAAAATCAATAATCTGAGTGAAAAATTGGTCACCAAAAGCAGCTAGCTAGGTTTGTTTAATATCATGCAGTTTACGAGATGAATAAAAAAGTGAAGTTACAATACCACGAAATATAAAAGACAGATGAACTACAAATTTGCATTTTTAATATTGCTATGATGTCTAGGGATTAATATCCAATGGAAAGTTTCATGTACATAATAAGTGGAATATATGTATGAAAATTAAAGCAACACATCTTTAATGTTTGGTAATTTCACAATATCATGGACATTTAAGTGATATCTAAACGCTTTAACTGAAATTCAAAGTGATCAATACCCTAGAGAACCAGTTGGTTGTCAAAAGCGATTAGTATTCAATATAATATTTATAATATTTGTGGGAATAGTGAATGGAATTTACACATATTCGTAGCTCAAAACTTCTGCACTTATAAGGAAAAGACAAACTTACTTTTAATATATTAGATGTCCAAGATTATATAAAAATTGCACTTTTCATCTGGTGTGCAAGCTTATAATGAATAATAATTCCAAAATATTTGAATTCCGGCTTTTCATAAAAATTATGTATTCGCGTCTTACACAGATTCACACACAAAAAAGAATGAGAAAAAAAATTGAACTTTAAGATATTGAATTCAAAAAAGAGAGAGAGAGACAGAATCATTTCGTGCCATTTGATACAGCTCTTTATATCGACTATTCATCATCCAACATTTATTTCGAGATACTTTAATGAAGAAGAGGATACATTTAATATATTTATTTTTCTTCAGAATTATTTAATAAAATACTCTTAATAAAACTATATTTTCTATGTTCATCTTTTTCAAAATCGTTAACATAATTCTTGAAATTCTAAATTAAATACTTTCTTTCCAAGATTCTTTTAAAGTAAAAATAAATAAATAAGAGTTTCAATCGTATTCTTGTATTTATTTACAAAAGAATTATTACTAAAAGAAGACATTATTATATCTTCTATTCTAATAAATACTAACTCAGTTTAAAATTTATCGAAATATTTTAAAATCATTCAAATGCAAATTCGTTTCTATTTTTATGCATTCTTAAATAACAGAACAAAAAAATCATTCCTTTTTCTTTCTTTATTTATTTAATTAATTATTATTATTATTTAGCTTAATTATGCCCAAAAGAAAATAATTAACATAATTAAAGCAATTTGGAAATAAAGAAGCAAAAAAGAAACTTTTTTTTTTAAATGTAAATATCTTTAATCTTAAAAAGTATTTATAATACTGAGTCAGGGATCATAATGGAGACATTTTTAATGCGGATACCTAATGCTAAATCGGTTTCTAACTCTACTCTAGAATTAAATTTCATTTACAAAATAGTTATTACCATTGGAAGACAATTATTTTATCATTTAATCTTAAAATTAACTTTGTGAGCCACAGAGTGTAGAATAATAATAATTTTCAATTAGTTAGTTATTTCTTGGCAATAGTTAATAATTTGCCAAGATATATTATGACAAATTCTGTGAATTTTTATAGGTATGTAAGATTTTTAAAAGCAAAAAGGGAAAGAGAGCGGCAGCATAGGAAACTGCGATTTACTAAGTAACTATAACTCAAGATAAATACAGATAGCTGTCTACTTAAGAATAGAAAGTTAGATGACTAACCAAACAGAAACGTAAAAATAATTTGTTAATTTTAATGGAACATTTCGATGTAAAACAAAACTGATGTACGTAGAAAGTGATCTCTTCTATATTATTTATGCGATTTTCATCAATGTTAGAATAGTTTGATGAATTTTATCTCACTATAATATTTTCATTTTATAAGATTTATATAAAAAAGATAAACACACAAATATTTTTTTAAAAAATTTCTTAAAGAAATATAATTAATTTTGAGTTACAGTGTAGTTCCAGATAGCAATAGCATAAATAACAACAGAGATCATGGTCAACATAGAAGTCATAAATCAGTGATTCTCAAAACGCATCAGATAACATCAAGCCATTTTAGCGAAGTATAATTTCTATTTATCTAATGGCGTGACCGTGATATTATCATAGTTACTAGCATAAAAGACCAGTAGATAATCACCGATGGGATAATAATTTTACATATGGCATTATAGGCAAGTATATGAGATGAGCACTAGCAATCGCAAAAAGTTGCAATCAAAACCTTTCAAAATCAAAGACACATTTACCGAAATTAACGGAACAAAAAAAAAACTGATAAGAATAATGGAGGAACTTATCCACACAGTAAAAAAAACATGCACGAATTAAATCGCGGAAATATGAAAAGCGAAGGAAAAAACATATAAGCCTATGTCGCCGCTTCAATCAGCTAAAAAGGTTTAACACTCGCAGTTCGGCTTCATTAGGGCATCTGGTGGGCGGGCTCACTTTTCGTGGCAGGGGTGTATGGCACGTTTAAGCCTACAGATCGATATTAATGTGTTTCTCTCTATCTCTCAGCGTTCTGACTTTCGAACTCTTGTAGGCTGGCAGAGGGAGCCAAAAAATTGGTGAAAGAATATCTTAAGTTCTGCTTGTTAGCACGATTATGAAGTTTTAAGCGCCAATAAGATTCTAAGAAAGAAACGCTTGGAAATAAAAAGTAATGATGTGAAGGAAAACTTCGATAAAAGGGTATTATGTTTTAACTACTTTGAATTTATATGCAGAAAGATGCTTCTACTACTCATTAGCAAGCAAAATTATCCTTAATGGCTCATTTTCTATAACGATCCCATTTTAACAGTAGTCACAGTTATGAAAAAGAACAGACTGCTTTAATATTTATTTCATAATTGGAAGAACGATTGACGTAATGATTTTGTGTTCCATGCTACAACAAAATAGATATGATTAAAACAATTTAATAACCACTTCATTAAAAAAAAATGATTTTTCTAATCATTTGATGACTTTAGAACATGCAGAAGAAATAATAATGGAACTTTATAAAAACGCGGCTAAATGTATTTTAAAACGCTCATAGTGTACCTGAAACAATAACTAAAATAAACTTAACAATCCTTTATATATATATATATATTTACAAATATGTACATTGAAAAGAATCTAAATTATTTACTAATTTTGAACAAATCTATTATGCTCAAAATAAAAGCTTTTATTAGATGCAATTTTAATTACAGAAGAATCAGCGTTTTGAGGAAAAGTGTCATAATTCCGGATTATTTCAAATTTTCTAATAAATGTATAACAAATGTTCTAAATTTAAATATTAATTTAGTAAACCATCGATTTCAGTGTTCTTGAATGGCGATGTCAAATTAAATGACTATTTATATTTAATGTCTATTTAAATGACAGGGGTGAAAATGTAAATTCGCGTCGTGACGACATTCCCTTCCCCTGGGTGAATGTTGTAAAGCAATTAACGATCAACGCATCAGTTCTCATTTTAAATAAGTTTATATTGCTTCTACCATTACATTTTAAAGGTTTCTAAGATGCTAACTGGCTTGACATATTGATGAGTAAGAAATTTTCATAAGAATAAAGCAGAAATATTGAAAATAGACGGCATGAATTTCGTATAATAATTTTGATAATAAAAAGATTACAAATTTATATAATAACAAGGTATATTAAATACAACTGATTTTTTTATGCAGTTATTAATCATGAAATTATTTTTTTAACCTCGATCCAAAATTATCAACCCAAATGATGCATAGATTCGCTTATCGTCCATAATGTAAAATCTAATTTTTAAAAATTATAATTTTCATATTTTAAAAAGTCTGAATTAATTTTTTTTTCTTCTTTAATATCCTTTCATTATTTACAGTTTTAAAATAAATTAATACTTAACTCCTTCGTATAATTGACGTGTATGACGTAGTTTTAAATCTGAACGTGAAAGTATTACGTAAGTAAAATGTAAAAATCATTTAGAAGTGCTTCAATTTTTCAAATGTCCCCTTATATTATTATAAAAATTAAAATAACAATAATTCTCCCAAATAGGATGAGCCATTTAATTAGGAAGTTAAAGTAAATTCGTAGATCAAGGAATAAATTGTTCTTATTCCATTTATAAATAACAAATGCATATCAAAAACAATGAAAAATTGTAAAGATATTTTTATCTAATTATTCTATAGGCAAAATATTATTCTTAAAACATTTAAATATTCAAAGAAAAATGCATAAATGAAAAAAAAATAGATAATTAACAATTATCAATATTATGCAAGTTATATACATATTTTTCTTATTGAACATAATAAATACAAATAATATTTCAATACTTACTAATAAATATAATGAAGCATTCTAACAGTTTCTAAAAATGCCAAAGATATGGTCAGGTAACGGAAGAAATTACATTCTATACAAACAGACACTTAATACTTTGATACACAATAAACCGTATTCAAATATCCTATATAAAATCGGCAAACATCTGGAATGATTCTTCACTTTTAACTCAAAAAGTGAATTAGATACTTTATTCCATATGCACATCTAGGTATGGTAAACATCTTCCATGATAACGCTAAGAATTCCGTCTCACCAAGAAATACGCAAGAACCGCAAGACACGAAAGAATGGTTTATTTTTCCGGTGTGGTAACCTAACGTATAGCATCAAAATAATTTTAGAAAACAGAAATTAAAAAAAAAAAGAAAGAAAGAAAGCTTATGTTCCTCACCTTCACAAGCACAAACTCAACAAGCCAAGCAGGCTCAAGCACTGCAAAGAAAACACGGGAACTCTTCTTTCAGCACAGTTTCCACTCTGCACTATTGCATTTCTGACTAAAAGGGCTTCTTGTCTAGTGGTAAACACGCGATAACCGGCTTCCCACTTGATCTCCTATACTCTCTGGCGTCTCCAATAATTTTTTTTCTCTTCTCTTTCAACTCTTCGTGTAAAGCGAAACACTATCAAGACTTCCAATCTATTTCCTTTATTCAAATGTTCTTTAAAATAAGATATGGTATTTATCAATTCGATCACTGCCCAATAAAGGCCAAGTTTTTCTACTTTTGTTTCGATTTCTTTTTTTTTTTTTAATTCGTCATTTGAAATCAGGGCACTTGAAAAATTTCTACGGTGATATATGAAATTCTAAAATTAACAGATAAAATTTTAAATTTGATTTAGAAATATCAAAACTTAATAATTTTTTTTTACTTTTAATAATTTTTATCATACAAAATTTCAATAATTAAACAAAATAGAATTTTTAACAGAAATTTTTTATATATCCAATCTCGTCAAATGAATTAAGAACACTTTATTTGTACTTATATATATTTCAACTCAAATCAAAATCCAAATTATTTAATAAAATCATAATTTTTTAAAAAATTATATAAACGTAGCCAAAATAATTTTAATGTCACAAATTATCAATTCAAAGGCATGCAATCCAAAATATTTATTCATTATTATTTTAAAATTTTTATACCATACAGAACTACAAAAATTAATAACACCTAAACGAAAGATTATTAATTAATCTAAGGTTTACTATAAAGGTAATCTTTAATCAAGGTAATGTACAGAACTGATAGGAAAACTGATTAATCCAATAAAAAGTACACAGTAAAATTAAGTACAAATTAAGTCCAGTTAAGTCAACAACATATTATATATATATATAAAAAGAGGGGGACTGTATCAGACGATAAGAGGAATATTCATCTAACAAAGAAATCTGGCTGTTCAATTAAAGCGTTACTGAATACTCACCATCAAAAATGTAAGAATTTCCTAATTTTTTTTAATCTGTTAATATATTCCTTTTTTACAGCTTTAATCATTCATGATACAAATATCTCTATTTTTAAGATGATATTTTGAATACAACTGCTCTATCATTACATTTTTTTAAAAATTTCAATTTTAGAGATTCATCTATTAGAAAGTTTTTAGAATCGTCACATAAAATCTACACAACTAAAGAAATAAAGTTATAGCAATGAAATGAATTGTTAACTGATCAAATGAAATATTCCTCGGAAAATAAATATTTTGAAACAAGAAATAGGGAAACCTAGTTGGCAGGATTTGCTGATCATTGCTTCATTGTTGTTGGCAGCTGTTTCTCTCTTTTTACAGAGGTGGTTCACAAACCAGCGTTCAGAAAGGTGCTAACTCATTAGTGCGGACGTTTCGAAAAAATACATGCGTATAAAAAAGTGTAACACATTTTTTTTTCAAGGAAGATTCCCAAGTCCTTGAACAATTTTTAAAGCATGTCTGTCACAAGTGACACAATAGAAATATTTCCTTCCTTTCTACCATATCACAAAGAATAAGTATGCTACCTCTAACTCACTAGGATGCCAGAGAAAGCTTACCCAACATCTTCATGCTAGTCTGATTTTTAACTACAGACAGACAACACATAAAGAAAAAAAAATAGCTGACAGTAAATTTTAAAAAAAGAACACAATTCGTTTCTATCCTTTACAAAAATCACATATAAGTGCAGTACAGCTAACAAAAAGAAATGACAAAAAGGGAAAAAAAGGTTTTAAAACAAGAAGAAAATTTAAATTTTTTCTTGTAGAACATTTTTTTTTTTTTTTTTTTTTTTTTTACCTTTCAACAGCAAAATTTCAAGAAAAAATATGTAGCGGCGTTTCAATTTTTATTTTAAACTTACCATCGGATCTTCAATTATTCTCATTCTAAACTGGAATATTATATCATCGTTTTCGTATTTTTTCTTTTATTCAGCGTTTACTTTAAATGTTTAAATTTGATTTCTTCATCATTTGATGTTTATTATAATTTACATCAATATAAAAATTCATGTAACATATTAAGAAAACGAATTCTCTTTTACTCGATTCAAAAACTAACTTGGAGAATCCCCCCCCCCCTTTGTCCTTACTGTCCTTTGTTTGAAGATGGTTTTATTCCGCAGTCATGCATTAGAAAAAAATTCCATAAGTGAAAAGGTTTTAATACTTAATTAAATTGACTCGATTCCCTGTGCATAAATTGTAACAATTATTTTAGGGAACACGATTTTAAACATGCGCCACAAATAGCAAATTAAAAATAACGAACATTTGTCTTATCACAAATCGTTTATAAATTGATTGCATGAAATTCAAAATATTTAATAGACAAAAGTTAAAACTTCTTTGAATCCCTCCATAACGTTTTACAAACTAAAAACTTCATATTTTTATACCTTAAGACATCATTCTAAATAGTCTTCTACTGTAAGATTCACAAACTATAATATATGCACAGCTTAGATTAATATATAAAAACTGGTAAATTAAAAATAAATAAATGATCAAAAATTTATTAGACATTTTTCATTTCAGTTCAATAAAATTAAAAGAATTTGAACCTCTTTTCAAACGATAACGTCTCTGCCATTAATGAATAATTATTAATTACAGGTTAATTTGGTTAAAACTACAAATACACTAAAAATAGTAACAATACCAAAGTTAAAATTATTGTAATGATGACATTTTTATGAAAGAGTGTGTTTATAATTCTTTCGATTTCTTTCTCCCTTATATATAATGGATTCTAACACTTATATAAAAACTAAAGAATTCCTATTAAATAAGATTAATAAGAATAATAATATGTCAGAGGATAAGTTGCATATTAGTTCTAACAATAACAATGAATTATGTAGGTATATTAACGGCCTTTAAATATGCCTTAAATGGACTTTTTAAAGCGACGATGTGTATTTTAAATGAATATATCGCTTCGTATCATTCATCAGCTCGGAAAAAGTTAGTAATTTTATTACAGTTATTATCTATTTCTTTATCTATTTTTGAACATAAACAATTCAAATAATGTCTATAACTTATTTATTTTGAATACACCATGTTATTGAAATAGATGTAAATTTAGAAGCATAATAACATGATAATAATCTATACAAAAATTGATATTTTTTCCAGCCTCGTGGGGTGGGGGGAAGAATTTATAAACGAAATAATTTCATTATTTTATTTCATTCTATTTTATATATGTTAAGGTTAGTGTGATTAAACACCTATTAATGTGAATGGAACAGTGTAAGGCTTTTAAGCTAGTAGGCCCATAAAATTTTAAATTTAAAAATATTTAGCTATAAAAGCAATCAAGGGTAACCTACATAATTAAAATACATATAATTAAAAATTTCAGTAACAATTAATCCCAGCAAGCCATCAGGTTGCCAAAAGCTATTATTGGTTATTGATTATTACTGGTTATTATTAATACTAACCTAGATAGATAATAGAGAAATGTCGATATTTTTGAATAAGAACAGTCACTTCAATGACGTAATAAAAAGTTCACATTTTTATTTCCAGGCAGAAGACTTTTTTCAATTAATTAGGGGAAAAAATGAAGATGTTTTTAAACAACCATTGAATAATACATTTATAAATCTTTTATCTACGTTAAATTTTAAAAAACGATACATGCCTAGTTCACAATTCTGACAATATTTATATATCAATTATTTCAATTATTTTAAACTAAATTATGACAAAACACTTTCTTTTACACAGTTGCAATATACAATGAAAATAAATAAAACTGAAATTCAAAAAATTATTTAATCTTGATCAGATATGATCAATAAAATATATTGACAGCATTGTATTATATATAAGCTAAGTCCCTCTTAAATACGTCGGTACAAATAGCAAATAAATTAATTAAAAATTAATTGCCTTCTATAGAACTAGTCATTCATTTTACAATCTTTTCAAAATTCTATAATCTTCCAAGTAAATTAGAAATTTAATATCCGATTCAAAATTATTAAATTTTGTCGAAAATACTTAAAACTTTCAAATAAATTCAAGCTTAATCGTCAATTCCAAATTATGACGCAGAGGTTCAAGTTCAGGGCTATATAAATTGTTAAGAATGTTTTAAGTTTCTTGTTTCATTTTAAGTGGTGACAGACATAAGAATGGAAACTAATAGAATTCCTAAATTACTATAAAATTAGAAACAGGAAAGAGCTGCGAAAACTACGCAAATAATTTTCCAATAAACTACGCAAATAATTCAGACTAAGAATTTAAAAATAAATTGTTTCCAAAAAGATCTTTATAAACTCATATACTGCGTCAGCTTTGATTCATCTACTTATTCATTATTGAAAGAAAATTCTGAAAACATTAATTTTTTTTAAATATTACAACATTAATACTGCATGACATTTTATTTAATTTTCATTAATGATTTTGAAGTTAAATAAAGGCAAAATATTTGACGGCATCTACCTGCATTGTGAAGACAAAAGCAATAATCTTACACCTAAATTCAATATGTACGCACCTGAAAACCTAATGCAAATTAATAAAGCCACCACAATAATATACCTGGCTAAATTTTAAAATCATAATTCATGCTGGGAAGTTACAAAAAAATTTCAAACCAGCATATGAATTCATAAATCTCGCCAAAGAAAAAAAAAATCTTTTGTAAAGGAATGAAAGAAGACAGATTACTAAATCAACAGGAAGTATTGCGTCAAAAAGTAAAAATAAATGTAATAATGAGACAAAGTCTAAGTCTGATTTTTTTCACTTGCAAAATTCATTTTCTCATTTCTCAAGTACAAAATTTATTTGAATAAATTTGCATAGCTAACATAGAATACTTTTTTGAAATGAATATAATTTGGTATTACTAAAACTCCTTTTAAAATACTCCATGCCAAGCAGCTTGCTTCTAAATTTTCATATATTCATAAATTTATTTATCTGTTATAGAGAATAATTATGCTATTTTTAAGTTAGAGAAATTTAAAAAATTCACAGTCAAATAACATGAAATTCAAAATCTTTGTTTCTCCCATTTTAATTCACAAATGGGTTCGACAATGCATGGATTTCTTGTAAGAATTTTAACATTTCGAAAACAACTTGATTTGATATCATAAGAAAGAAAGCACAAAACAGTAGCGTTTACTTGATTTCCAGCTTGTAATTACTCCTTTATCTTTTTCATAGAAATTGCTATTCCAAAGAAAGCAAAGACAGTTAAATTAATTATATGTTACCTTACGAATTATTCCACAAAAATTCATCTCAGAAGAATTTTTTTTTTTTTTATAAAAATTAGAATTAAGACAACGTATGACTCAACCATCTCTGCTTGACTAAGTTAACATTAACATTTTATTTTTTAGAACAAGCGATATCTTTACAAAAAGGATGTAAACATGCCAGCAAAATTTCACAATGTTTTGGAACCCAATTCCAAGTATAAGCACGCATAAAATAAATACGAAGATCGTTTGAAATTTAAGAGAAAATTCGCAATTAAAAGCGAATAACTTTTTTAAATGTCTATTTCTTTTCTCCTCTGCACGAACAAGCGACTACGAACAACTAATTGATATAAAACATTTTTCTTTTTTTTTAAAAGGCTAATTTAAATCGGTCATTTTAATATATACCATTTAAAGGTTTTAATACATTTTAATATACATATTTTAATAAGCTTAAAACTCATATGTTTAAGCAACTCTCAATAAAATTCACTCTCGCATATATTTTATAAATTTTGCTTAAATTAATTTGATATTTTTCCCCAATCTTTTGACAATTTAATTCATAATTTTTTTTAAAGATTTTTATTTCAAAGAACCTAAAAGTCATGCTTATTTTCCCCTCAAATATAAAATGGATTCAACAGTCTAAAACATATCAGCTTTTTAACAGAGGTGAGGGAATGAAAAAATTATTAGATTGAAATAATAACAATTTAATTATTCCGATAATTTTAAATCAGGTTCAACATCTTACAACGACACCTCATGAAAATAATGATTTTCGATGCATGTTTTAATTACACGAAATCCGTGCGAAGGAGAGGAATAAATTACAGAAAAGAAATCGTTGCAGGTGCAAAATAATCTTTTAGAAATCATGCGTCATCAAAATGTAACTAAAGAAATAACAATTCAGTTTCACAATTCACACATTAACTTACAACTTACAAACTTGTTTGCTTAACTTTCAAAAAGAGTTTATCACATTACATTATAACAGAATTTTTAAAAATATATATATTATTACATTAATCATTTTTACCATTTTATAAAAGTTAATTTTTTCCAAAAAAAAATATAACGATGTGAAAATAAAAAGAAATTAGATTATTCGAAAAGTAATGAGATACGGTTTGTTGATGAAATATAAATAAAAAAGAATACAACAAAAAAATTAATACATTTCAACAATACTACCAGAGAAAAAATTGTTAACGGTACGGGCCTGATAAACAACGAATTATGACCAGATTGACAAGTAAAAAAAGAGCTATTGCCAAGGCGCCAAGCAACTTTAGGGGAAGGGGAGGGGCAGATCAAAAATTGCCTCACCGTTGGCGAAGTGCTGACATAGCAGTCGCAAAATCCGAGTTCTGTCCTGTCTATTGTTTTTTATTTACTTATTTATTTTCTTTCTAAATTATTTTAAATTAATTTAACAATTGACAAACAGTTTTAATTAATATGCTTTTCATTTTTTATGCAAAAAATAAATATTTATTCACCTAATTTTCGATTTACAATTTAATTTTTAGAAGAAAAATAATTATAAATATGAATGCACTTTTTAAAAAAATATTCAGAATTATTTAAGTTAACAATTTAAAGAGGGTTTCAATTAAAGTGATACTCATTTTTGTGTGGAAAATGTATGTATCGTTAATTAAATGTATTTTTCTCTTAATTCATAAGTTATAGCTTATATTTCAGAGGAAAAATAATTATGCTTATTCATCCGGTTCTTGAATTATAATTAGAATTTAATTTTAAAATATTAATTATAAATTTAACTATAAAAAATAATTTAAATAACTATTTTTATCTTAAAATCATTAAAGTTTTAAATTTTTGGATTTTAATAATGGTAAATTATTTATTATAACTCACCGAAACTATTTATATCGGTAAATAAAGAGAGAAGCTAAAATTAATAAAATTACATCAGCAAACATTCTCAATATTAATCGTTTAATAATTAATATTGAGAATGTTTGAAATCGAAAAGAATCGAAAAAAAAAAAAAAAAAGGAAAGCAGGTGTTAAGATAAGGAATGCAGATGGCTCAGACTTTTTAAAAACATGACATGGTATGCTTGATACGCTGCCCAACTTTCTGAAGAAAAACAAATATTTTTTTAAGTTAAATGAAATTTGTTTTCTAATCGAACCGTTTAATATTTCTCTTGTAGATAATCATTATTTATCAATCAATTGTGCAAGATGTCAAAGTATATCTATCTTATTTAAAATGTTTTTCGATAATTACAATTCGGTTTCTTGTATGTAATTTAAAAAAATTATGTCAATAATTTAATTAACAATTATCATCATTTAAATCATGTTTGTAATTATTCTTCCTGATTAAAAATAAATTGATACAAGTATTAGGTGAATGAGCATTTTTAAGATTTATTTTTGAATGATAAAAAAGTTACATATTAATTAAATTTGTTTGCAATTTCATTTAAATATTTTTTAAAGAAAAACGTATATATATCTTTAAATTTATATAAAAAAATTATAAATACTGAAAGAAAATACATTTATTTTTCCCTACAAAAGAGGGCATCATATTAATTGAGACCATCCTTAAATTGTTAATTTAAGTAATTCTGAATATAAAAAAACGCATTCATAATTACTTTCCTTCAAAAAACAAATTATAATCCAAGAATCGGGGCAATAAATATTTAGTTTTGCATAAAGAAAAAAAAAAACGTATTTAAACGTTTTGTTAATTTTTGGAGTAATTTTGAAAAAAAAGCACACAAAAAAAATAATAATAACAAAAAAAAATACTAGTCCAGGACCGCACTCGGATCGCGTGAATGCTATACCAGCGCTTTATTCACTATACTATTCGGGATTCGCCAAATACGAGGCTTCAGTAGTATATAAGCAGTACTGAAAGTTTGAGGGCCATTCTCTCGAAATTGGCTGGTTACTGTGCTTTAATATTTTCATGAATGAACATTCCAAATGTATAATACCATTATGCTAAATTTCATCCCTAACTCATTTTTCAACCTCATGCCCTCATGAACCTTGTTTGTTTAAACAATTTTGGTTATGAAAAACAAAAATTAGAAATTAGTTTTGGATAAAATGAATAGTTA
Source organism: Argiope aurantia (assembly GCA_026543865.1). Taxonomy (NCBI): domain Eukaryota; kingdom Metazoa; phylum Arthropoda; class Arachnida; order Araneae; family Araneidae; genus Argiope; species Argiope aurantia. The sequence continues at coordinate 7,988 of JAPMOR010018230.1, read as the reverse complement.
ATAAATATTGTTAATTTATTTTTAATTGATGCATTTATCTGCCAATATTTATAACACAAACTACTATTCAAAGTATTAGTTGTTGCGAAAAAAAAAAAGCTAAAATAAGGATACAGATACACAACTTACTACTCATTTTGCACTTAGTCACTCTCACTAATTACTACGAACATTAAAAAAAAAAGCCTTTAAAAATATTAAATGCGCTTTGTATATTTCGAAGATTTATATGCTTCATCAAAGCAATAAAATATTTTGCTTTTAAGAACAAAAAAAAAGAAGTCTTTATGGAGCTTAACACATAAAATATTGCAGGCAAATGCCAGGAATTCATATAGAAGCAAATCGGATACATGTTTCGATTTTTCAAACACAGAAATACGTTCTTGCTCTTATCTTATTTATGTATTTTGAAATTATTGTGCATTTTCGTGAATTGACTGACAGCTATATGATAATAATAATAATTTCCCTGCTCTGTTATGAACAAAACAAACATTGTCTTACTTCTGAATTCAATTACATTTATTATATACTATATTAAACAATTACGATTTCTGAAGATATTAAAAAAATAATGAAGTCCCTACATATTTTCATTCTCATTGAAATAAATCAAATCAAGGTAGATTAGAAATATAAATTTCAGCTGTTTTGGGATCAATATGTAAGAGTCTATTCCTTCTAGTAAGGGAGAAAAAAAATTACAGTCGATCAACTGCATTATCTTTAAAATCGTTTCATAGTGCAATATTATGATTCTTCAACCCCAAAATATTTTTTTTAATAAAGGAAATAAAATAGAATATAGAATTTTTCATACAAAATAGAATTTTTCCTCATATAAAATATACTTTTTTTATAGGATGGGAAAAATTTTGTTGGAGCATAATCGATCAATCGCCTTTTCAAAATCCGGTATTTCTCCCCCAGATGTTGAAAAAAGCACGATAATTTGAAAATTTATGTTTTAAAATAACCCAAAATCATTATCAAAATTACTTCGACACGTTTAATTCTATTGGCAACTTTGATATTAACCTAAGAGATACCTGAGCCTGCTAATGGATATGAGAATATCAAAATAAAATTAGCGACTTTCCAAGCAGTAAATCAACATAGTAAATTTTACACATGTAGAAGGTTAAGGCATAAAACAAGTTTGTTGCTAAAGGTATAATATTTTTAAATATTCTCAAATACAAACTTTCTGATATCATGTACGAAATCATTCGGATATAAACTTTTTAGATATAAAATAATTTATATCCAGTAAGTGCAGAAGCTTTGAAAATTTAATAATGGATAGACATAAATTTATTTAAAAAAAAAACACCAATACTTAGACACCAGAAATACGAAAGTAATTATAAGATATCCAAGAGAAATATTTATATTTAGCAAACTTCAAGTTAAAGTTTGCTTCAAAATTCAAAAATGTAGTCCATGTAAGACTAGAATCATAGAATCCCCACCTCCGAAAAAAAGAACAGCATGTTTCGATAAAATTGTGATTGCTGAAGCATTTAGAAGATGGGGGAGGGGGGGAGAAACTGAGAAAATAATAACAATAAAACATTTCAGATATCAAAAAAGTTAGAGGCATATAAAACAAATCAATGAAGTATTCAACGTATACCGCTTCGAAAAGCATGTAAACAATTTTGAACATAATGTATGGTCCATTCCACAACACCTATCTTGCTTTAGCTACCTTTGTGAAGGTCACGTCTCTGTATATATAGCCACTGATTTGGAACTGCAGCTCGATAATGGTTTGGATGGATTCGCAAGGGAAACGGATTTTGGGTAACGTTTTCTCTTCCGCTATGGATCAATAATAGCGCCTACATTTCTAAAAATTTAATCAAAAACTTCCGCGCTCGATTCGGTTCCTATACAGACTAGCAGCCGACAGCCGCTCGGAAATTCATGTTTTCGGCATCTAACAAATTGGAGAAAAAAAAAGAAAGAAAAAAAAACGAATTTCGATGGCTTTTTTTTTTTCTATTCTACTTCTTAATAAATACAATGCATGAATGTTAATGTATAATGTGTTCTTAATAATATGACTCGAAATATGATTTTCTGAAACGTTCATGAAAGTTTTGGAAAGTATCATGCTACAAAGAATTTCAGATTGACTAATTTAGAAATATCTTTTTTATATTTTGAGATGTAATGGTTTAACTTCGTTTCTATTATTAATTATTGGATTATGAATCATCTGTAATGCATTGAATTGGTGTTTATTCAGTTCAACATGGCAAACCACACATTCTAAGATATGGTTTCCAATAGTTATCACAAAATCTATAAAAAAAATAGGTACTTCGACACTCATAACTGCATCCAACTGAAAATTAAGCCATAAAATAAAAATATTTTAAAAATAGTAAATGGACATACAAAACTTTTCTAATATTCATCAGACAATTTAATTTATTCTGTATATGCTCATTCAAACTCTGTACATGCAAGTTTATTTTATTTATTTAGATTTGAAGAAGCAATATATTTCAAAGCATATCAAATATAATTAAGATATTTTTTGGGTAAAAAAATACTTTTCCAACTTAACAAAAATAAAAACTCAATTTGAAAACAATAAAAATGGAGGAAACAAACTGCATTAATGAACTCACTTCTATTCTTTAATTTTAAATATTTAGTTACAACAATGTTTCCTCCATATTTTAAAATATAAATCGATATTAATTACTATTTAAATACATTACTTTACTTTACTTAATTATTAACTGCTTACAATTTGTTTTCAAATTTTAATAGCAAGGAGGGAAATTCAACATGAGAAAAAAAAACACCATTTAACAGCATCTATTTTAAATAATAAATATGCATTTGCAGTACATAAGTATTTTAGCTAAAAGGCATTTAAAATTTAATATATTACATATACAAACTAAATTAATATATTCATTAAAAGTGCTTATTTATATAAAGATACTTATTTTTAATTGAAACTAAGAAATAAGTATGTTAATATAAGTTATGTAACATTCAAAAAGTAGCCGAAAAGAATTGTGAAAATTAAATTTTTATCACAACTAAATATTAACAATTATACATTTTATTCATAAGAACTAAGGGACTTAATTTCTTTAAAAAAAATAATAGTAACATTTCTATTTAGATTTTACATTTTTTTTTTTTTTTTTTTGCATTCATAAATCATTATTATAGTTAAATTAACTTTATAATAGTTCTCATATTTTAAGCATGAAAATTTAATAAAAATCAAATTTTCAAACAAAAGACAGCTCTTCCAAGACAACAAAAAACTATCTAAATAAAGAAATTTTACTTTTCATATGAAACGTACTTATCAGTTTTATATATTATAAATTGATTAAATTATTAAAATTCACAACAGTATAATTAGGTTAAGTTCATAAGTAAATCTTAAACCTCCTAAATCACAACTAAATATTAACAATTCTACTATTTTACTTATAAGAACTAATAGACTTAATTAAAAAAATTAATGGTAACATTTCCCTTTAAATTTTATACGATTATTTTTTTTCCATTTACATCTATGGATCATTATTATAGTTAAAATTAACTTTATTATAGCTCTCAGATTTAAGAAGCAAGAGAATTTAATAAAAATCAAATTTTCAAACAAAAGAGAGTTCTTCTAAGAACTGTAACTGTTCTGCAAATGACAAGCTAAATAAAGAAATTTTATTTTTCATAAGAAATATACAACTTTTAAATTTTATATAATATAAATTGATTAAATTGTTAAAATCAATTACAGTTCGTTTCGCTTAAGTACATAAGTAAATCTTAAACCTCATAAAAATAAAAATAAACCAGGATGCACTGATATCACTCGGGTTTATTTACAGCTCAATCAATGCGAAGACAACAACAAATGAGTAGTTTAGACACAACAAAATGGAGCGGCAGTAGCTTAATGAACTGTTGCTCGATGGGCGTTTAAAAGCACAATGATCACAATTTAAGCCCTCGCCCTGTCAGACGCATGCGAAGACCCATAAATACAAACAATGTACTATAAATAAACTTACCGTTTGACGGAAGCTCTCCGACCGGCCGATGGACGAAGCGTTCTTCTTGTTGCTGCTGAAACGAGGAAACATAGTTGTAGTGAAGAATAATAATCTGCGACAGACGATGGCAACTGCACTGCATGTTCATCACACTCTTTACCAGCACACATACATACACAACATAACGCTAATGACTTAATCTTATTGTTTCAGCTACTTCCCACATGCTCCTCATTGGGAGCAGCGCTGGACGGGGCGTTGGACAAATGCTACCACCAAAAAAGCAAAGCAGAGGCGAGCCGCCACACAGCCGCGATACATCCTGAGCCGCTAGCAGACAGGAAACTCGGCAAAGCCACTGCTGCTACACCTCTCTTCTCCTCTGGATTGGATGCTGTAGGAGAGGCAGCGGATCTAGTCGATGGTCCAACTGTGAGTGTGTGATAGGCTTGGCTGGATATGGCGGGGTGGGGGAGACGCGGAACACAGTCAATAGGAGGGTGTAGTGCTTTTACATAGGAAGGAGAAGGGAGAGACGCGTTTCTAGCGTATGAAATACGATCGTGCAATATTAATTTGGACGCGTGACAGAGCAGGAATTGATTGACGTAAGGATGGGGCTTGCGTGCTCAAATGCTAAGGCGTAGGGCGAATTTTTTTTTCTTTCTCGGTGGATTTGATTTGATGACAAAAACATTACCTCTAGCTGGGAAGGGCTATTTTCTATACCAGTTTCATGGCTGCCGGCTATTGGTTTTTGTTTTGGTACGGTCGAACTAGCATGAGAAAATTTGTCTGTAAATGATATCGATTAAATCATAGTTTCATTAAAATGGTAGATTTATCTTCCATTTAATATTTTCCCCTTCGAATCATTATTCTCATATTCTCACTCAAATCACTCACATTCATATATATATATATATATATATATCACATTTACATATACAAATACTGAATATTTTATATTATATTATTTATACTTAAATTAAAATTAAACACCTTTATTGAAGAAACTTAATTCTGCAGCATTGTTGATAAACAAAAATATTTGAAAACTTGGAGAATTTATATTCAATATACATTATTATCAACTTTTAATAGCATTTTTAATAGTAATGTAAATAAGGGGAAAGAGTAAATAAAAGAAAATCATTTAAATAGACTTTCAAAAATCTGAAGGAATAAAAAAAACTGCATTGGAAAAGAAGATAATAATGTAAGATAATACTGTATGTAAATAAAAATTCGTCAAAAGAATATAGCGAGAGCTTAATTTAATATTACTATTAGGCCAAGATAAATTCAAATTAAAATTGGATAATTATATAAATCAATACTCATTAAAACAGCCCATTTCTTTCTAATTCTGCAATTTTAATACTCATGATATAACTTAGTATACATTCTTTCCAGTCTGCTATTGATAGAAAAAAATCCGTCAGGTGTGCACATAAATAATAAAAGAAAGCCATTTTATTAATCACAGTTAACCTGTTATATTATATTATATAACAAGAAGTATAAATGGCGACATTGCTATTACAACACAATCTAGATACAAAACGACTTAATAAATTTTTGGAAGACTGAATGAAAATATGAAGTAAGCTTTCATAGTGATGTAAATATCATTTACATTAATAATTACAACAAAAAGGTTTTAGTGTAGTATAAGAGCATTATTTGAAAGTAATTTAACTTTTACTTTGTTAGTTACTATTTATTTGTTCTTACAGATAGATATAGCTTATTAAATCTCAGTAAACAAAAATTTCTAAATATCTATTTTATTGGTCTAAAATCTGCAAAAATTTTTGTCTACTCAATAAATGTGAAAAGTTTAATTTACAATTCAAATTTGAAAGTCGTTGCTACAACAAACAAAATCCAAGCATTAGAATTTTGCTGTTGATATCCGTTAATCAATCATTTCATCTTCGAAAATGTTTACTTAAAAGATTTTAAACGAACAAACTATACCTAGAAGCAATAGTAAATTCAACTAAACAACATGAAAGTTTTTAGTCCATGTAATATATCTGCATCGACACACTCAAAATATGCCACAACTAACCTTCACTTAAAAGACGAAAAATCAAAAACTTACCAATTCGGAAATATTACAATGCTACATATAATTAATAATGCTAAATATATCCATATCAATCAAATTCTGTTAAAAATAGCAGGGCACTAACAAAAAACAACGATAATCCAATCGCAGATGTGAATGTAGAACAGAAGTTTAATTTCACTTAAACAACGCTGACCTGTGCAAACGAATGAATGAATCGCAAAACCTCCGAATCAACTTCTGAGATTGCGAAATGTTTGACACCCACGTTTAACGCGTTCGTTATTTTTGCTTTTAAAATGAAGTGCAGAGAAAACGGGGGAGTGGGTTCTTTCCACAAATGGAATGGACGCTATGATTCAAGGATATATAAAACCTTTAAGATATGAAGGCGTTAAAGGACATTTTAATCAAATTGATACACTGGACAAAAAATAAAACTGAAGTGATTTATATAAAAAGGGATTTAAATTTTTAAGTAAGAGGTTAATTAATGTGAAGATGTCGGCTGTTACCTTAAAAAATTAAATGTTTCACATTTTAAATGCATAAACGTTTTAAAAATAATGTTTTAAAGGCGGCTGATTTACCTTTCGCAGCCTTTGATTAAGATAAGTTAAAGAGAAAAAAAGATAAGTTCACTGCAAAAAAAAAAAAAATATTTAAAAAAAACCATTTACAAATAATACATGCATTTTAATTTTTTAAAAATGAAATAAATTTAAAATTAAATCCTTTTTAGGGGAGAAAAAAAAACTAGTGAAAAATTTATACAATGTTAAAATTAAATACGCGCAAAATGTTATTTCTACGGAGAAAGCCTTCTTTTTCCTTTCTTTTTTCGCGACTAAAAGTGCTTACTTTAACATTTGAATCCTTTAATTAATGCTAAATGTTCATAATCACGTAAATCGAATTTAACAAGTTTTCAAATTTTTCATTATATTTATGCTTAACAAACATCAGTTACGCTGAAAAACAATACTAATTTTAATTTAAAAGGCATTTTTTCATTGAAAATAATTTTTTTCATTGAAGTAAAATATTTTTATTTTATTTTAAATTTGATTGACTTTATATTGCCATTATTATTTTTGTTCTCGCAATGAAATACGTCTAGCGTAAATATACACCAGACTGGCGTTTCAATACAAAAAAAAAAAAAGCAGAATTTTATGAAATGAATTTTTATGAATTCCTGAATTTTTCCAAATACAAACAGTGAAAAGTAAAATAAATATGATTAGTTGAACAATAAAACGAATAAACTTACACAAAAAATGTTTCAAACATTAAAAAATATTGTAGAGTTATCTTTCTGATAGCTCCCTCACTTGCATCAAGCATTGGATTTTGCATTTCTACTAAGAATTAAATCAAGATAGGTTGTTCAAACCAAACACCAACAACAACAACAAAAAAGCAGATTCTTTTTTGCTGCTGTTATTATTACCATCAAGCAAATGCAAAAAAACAATTCATCTGATGTTCTACATTTGGGTCATAACTGAAGCCATAAAATTCATTCGTGTCCAACAATAATAAAAAGAAAGAAAAAAAAACCCTGAAGCGTTGTCACACCCTAAGTTTAAACAGAACGTTTGTTTTTGTTTCTTTATGTTAATGCATGGTACGTTTACAAATGCATATCTGACATAAAAAATAAAAAAGTTTTCAGTTTAAAATCATTCAGTTCAATCTGATATATTCTACTCTACTCTTAGTGCCAATGGAGGAAGTTATCAGCAAATTTTGAAAACAAATCTATCTATCAAATATATTGCATAACTTTAAAAAAATATAATAAGCAAATTTATAATCTTGAATTTAGAACATTAAATTATACGGTACTGGTTCATATTTTTTTTTTT
>JAPMOR010018228.1:0-12717 GCA_026543865.1 Argiope aurantia | reverse complement strand
AATTAAGTCTAATAATGATTCCTTCGTGACCCGAAAATCCTCTGAAATTAGGCCCAAGAGATATACCATTTTAACAGAAAGGAAAATACAAAACAACAAATTAGAAGAAAAACCACTAATAAGTAAAAATACAATAACAAAAAAACCAAAAAAACCATAAAATAACACTAAAGAAAAAACGAAAAGGCAAGAACATACCATCAACACTCAAGGAAATTTTAAGCTATCGATTGTGATTCCCGCTTATTAAAAACACAAAGCTAACGGTAATTTAGGTAAAAATTGTAAGCTCCCAGCGCCACCTATTGAGTGATATAATATGCAAGGAAAGTTCTATTTTTTATTTAAGCCAAAGGATTAATCCCAAGCGATACCTTGTTTAATTACAAAATTGACATTACAGTAATTTTTACGAAATTCATTTTTAATTAAATTATTAATGAGGTTGTTTGATGCTTCAATATAGGAATTTTTATTATTGCAAACCCTTTTGATTCTGTTAACTTGTGAGAAAATTAGATTTTTAAAAATTTTAGAGTTTAGATTGGAATGGTAGTTACATAGTTTTGTTATTTTGAAGTTGAATTCATCCCTTTTATCGTATATACCAACTATTGTTTTATCATTATCAATTTCGATTTTTAAATCCAGAAAGGTAGCCTCAAGTTGATTTTTATTCGTTTCTGTTAGAATTAAATCTTTTGGATAGCAATTAGTTACAATATTAGTATTGTCGAAGTTAATCAAAAGTAGGTCATCAATATATCTCCACCCGTTTATCAAATTATATTTAATTACTTTTTTCTCATAGTAATGTAGAAAAATATTAGCCAAAGCACTTGTGGAAGCTGTTTCCATTGGAATGCCCTTAACTTGTTTATAATAATTAATACCATTAAAAACGTAATTTTCAGTAATATTAAAATTACATAACTCAAGCCAGTTATTTTTAGGAATGATATTTTCATTTAAATATTCGTCATAGATATAAGTGCAGACTTTAATTAATTTTTCATGAGGTAGATTAGTGTATAAATTTTCGAAATCAAAAGTATTAAGTTTATTAATGTTGTTATCTTTAAGAAAATCCAGAATTTCTTTGTTACTAGAAATAATAAAGTGGTCTTCATCTTTTATTTTGTACAGGATAATTTTTAAGTATTTAAAGAAATGTTTACCCGTATAGTAATTATAACTGCCAGTGCTACAGGTCACGAATCTGAATTTTAATGGATTTTTATGAAATTTAACTGTTGGGAATAAATATGGATAGTTAAGAGAGCAAGTCTTAGTTTTGGTTTTTTTTTTTGCGAAAGCTAGCATTCTTTTATCTAATTCCTTTTTCCCGGTGTTCTTTAACATATAAGTTGCGTTAGAGTTATATTCGTTAATTAAAAATTCTTTATAATAATATTTACAAATTAAACAGAAATTATTTGCTGATTTATCTATTAATGTAATAACAAATTTTTCTTTTACATTTTTTATTTCGTTTTTCAATGTTTTACTAAAATAAATCCCACGTTCTTTAGATCTGTCAAAATCAATATTCATTTTTATTTTTGTTTCCTTTAAAATTCTCACTTTCCATTCTCTGAAACCTTCCGCAGGCCAATGGTATTTTCTAGATAATCTGGCAATAAAAACATCCAAATAATTACCAATAGAAATCAAGATTTTGTCATGGTTTATTTTTTCTTAATCTAAATTTTGTTCCTCTTTCCATTAAATCTCTTAAAGAGTTGGATTCAATAATTTTTATATTACCTGTAATAATATGACCTTTATCAACATCTATAAAATCTTTATAGTTTTCTTTGTTACAGTACAATCTGTAATATTTATTTTATATAAATTTTTTCCATAGTAATTATAATTACAAATTTTTTTCTTTAAAGTTGAAGTGTAACTAAACGCTATTCACAATAAAGATCAATGAATACTCTGGCCTCTGAAATATTTATCCTATGCGACCAACGCCTCAACATGTTTTACAAGACGTGGAGGCTGAGACATGTTATTCATGATGCAACGTTGTCGTGAATTAGATAATACAGCCAAACTTCATACCAAATGTAGAGTAAATGGATGAAGCAGGTTTTTCAAGGAGTGGCAAGCACAATAATCATTACCTGGCGCGGAAAATCCTAGATGTTTTATCGACGTTCGACATCTAATGCTATTTGCTATTAACTTTGATTAGCAATTTACAATAACAAGCTGATTTGTCCAATATTTTACGATGGCACGTTAATTGGGGTACGCTCGTAATACTTTAGTATTACGATGGCACGTAATACTAAAGAACGTAATATTCTATTTTGTAGAGAATATACCGTTATTTAATCTCAGGAATTTATTGTTTCAACATGATGTCGCGCCTAGTCACAAGGCATCTCCAGTGAAGCAGTAGGTCATCAAGGAATTCAGGAACCAAATAATTGGGTTTGGCAGTTTCATGATTGTCTTCCACTTTCACCTGATCCGACTCCAATAGATTTTTTAATGTGAATATACCATAAACAGCAGTTGCACGTACACTCCACAAACATTGAAGGCCTTAAACCACATATTTCTGACCTCGGTGCCATCATCTCACCCTCCATGCTCCAACGTGTGCAATGTGAAATTCAAACGAGTCAAAAGTTGATGGTGAGAAGTTTGAACATCTGAAATAAAAATATATTTTATAACTAGTGTTTTTTTTTCTCAGATCGTTTCGTGACGTCCGAGCTTAGGAAACCAATAAAGACAAATGTTCGTTTAAACTGATCTATTTTTCGCAGAAATGTCCACTAGGTGTCTTTTCCTACTAAACCAATGATGTTCTACATCTTTGAAAATCACTTTCTCTCCTATCTCGTTGTGTTTTCGAAACAGGCGGTTTCGAAGTTAGAAGAGTGGCAAATAACTATTATGTTTTATGTTTATAACATTCATAGTTCGCTTTAATAATAACCAGTCAATGTGATTATAACTAACAATTAACAATAAATAGCAATTCAAAGAGGTGATAAATTGAAACAAAAATTACTGATAATCTATAAACATCCCAAAAAATCAATGAGTTCCTCTCTAAGTAAGTTAGAGAACATATCTCTAACACGGAAAAAAGCTGTATAATAAGATCATGAACAACGCAAAACCATCACAGCGTGAACTTTAAGGCAATGTTGTGTGTATGTGTTATTAGTACTTAAAAAAAGTAAGCAGGAAGGAAAATTTTTGATGAGAATGTCTGTTAAAAAATCGGAAAGTTCAACCTAGCAGTATTGTTAATAAAACCGAAGGAAAAAAACTGTAGAAAAATATTTAGAATGTATTTGTTCTATACGTCAAAAATTCGTCAAAATGTGACCAATGAAATACATATGGCCGAGGATTCTTATTTTATGAGTCTGAGTTTCATGCATAACTTAACGTTACACAGACAAAGATAGAAAATTTAAACTTGAAAAGGTTGGAATTGTCAAACGCCCTACCAGCTCAAAATATAATTTCAAAGCTCAGAGAATGTTTTAAATTTGAATTCGTGTGGCTAGAAATAATTTCTTATAAGAAACTGAATTTGTTATAAAAAATATATTTGCCGAATAAATAAACAGGAATTTGAAAAGCCTCCATATTTTAATTTCTTTTAACTATGCAAATATTAAGATACATTTTAAATGATTCTAACATAGATATTTTTTTCTTAAATCAACAAATTTCTCACGAATATTATAGTTTTATGATTTTACCCTTTTCAGAATATATAAGATGATGGTTTTGTGATTCAAAATATTGCATGCATTCGCTTGTTTTTCTCATTTTATAAAAGTCAGACGAAGTGAAAAATACAGCATTAGATATTAAATGTAACGGCGTCTACGGGAATCCGAGAGAATTGTCAGCAATTAAATTTCTTTTACCGGGTGTTTCAAAAATAACTGGTATATTTCAAAAATCCATAAAAACTAAACGGACAGCAATAGAAATACACCAATTGTTGCAATATGCTTGGAACAACCGTAAATTTTCAGCAGACAAACTTGCGAAATTAATTACAATTTACAACAACAGATGGCGCTGCAGGTGATTTGAAAGTTATAGAAGAAAACGCAGTCTGAATTCGCCATTCTGTAAGTCGTCTTTCTGCTTTAAGCGTGTGCTGTTCACAGATTGCAATTTTGTTGTGAAAAAAATTGTTTATTCCTTAGAAGAGAAGATTTTTCTGATGTTGAAATTCCACCGCGTAGAACACAGTGTTGTTGCAACAAGACGAAGTTTTCAACGAAAGTTTAATGTAACCAAAGATCCGAAAAGCGATACAATAAAGGATCTGTTTGAAAAATTTCAACGGACTGGGAACGTGCTGGAAAGATTGGGAGACTGCGGCAACCGCAGAGGGCAATGCTCAGCTTGTGCAACAGCTGATCCAATAGCGACCTCAGGTTTCGATTTGCCGTGTTGCAGCTGCGATCCAAATAAAGCCAACGTCCACGTATCACCTACACAAAACTCAAAATCAGCAGCCTCTCAGCGTTGCTTCCATCAATGCACGAGAGATGTTCGCTTACGATATGGTGTAAAGGATTGATGACGGCGATATCCATTTTTGACGGGCATCATTTGGTTTATTGACGAAGCTTATTTTTACCTGGACGGCTTCGTCAATAAACAGAACTGGCGCATATGGGGAACTGAAAAACCCATGTTGCAGTTCCATCGTTCCTGCATCAGAAAAAAGTAATGGTTTGGGCCGCCATTTCTTCCAAAGGACTCATTTCAGATCCGAAATGATTACTGTACGACGCTATATGGACATTCTTCGTAAATTTGTGACGGTACAAAATGGCTCAGAGGACACTGTGTAACACCTCGCGGTTTATGCAAGATGATGCCCGGCCACATCACACGGTCGACTTTTATAATTTCCTGCACGAACATTTCGATGATCGTGTGATTGCTTTGGACTGTCCCATAAATACAGGAAGCGGCGTGGATTGGCCTCTCTATTAGCCAGACATAAATCCCTGCGACTTCTTTCTGTGGGGATACTTGAAAGATCAAGTGAACCGCTACAATCCAGAAACAATTGGACAACTGATGCAATATGTCTGTTTTGCATGTGAAGTCATCCCGCCTGAGACGTTTACACGGGTTTCTGCTCATTTCATTCTGAGACTACGCCATGTTATTGCTGCGCATGTTCAATATTTCGAAAATATCGTAGTTCAGATTTTTCCAGACACAGCGCCATCTGTTTTTGAAAATTGTAACTAATTTCGTAAGTTTGTTTGCCTTAAAATTTACTGTTGTCCTAAGCACATTACAACAAACGGTGTATTTTTATTGCTGCCCGTTTAGTTTTTATTGATTTAAGAAATATACCGGCCATTTTTGAAACACCTGGTAGCAGCTTAATGCCTTTTTAATGGTTAAAAATCATTTTGCTCCAGTAATTCATGTCAGCTGTCAGAATTTTATCACTAGAAAACATTTAGAAAAAATAATTATAACATGTGTCCTTGCGTTTTTTGAAATAGCTGTAGTAAGAAAATCTAATATAATTACGATTTGAATAAGTAGTAAAAATGCTGTTAATTTAAAGCAAATAAGTATGCATAAAGACGTAATTGGAGGAATGGTTATCATTCTCTTTTCAATAATCTACGTTGGAATAGATATAATAATTGGTTAAATAGAAGCAAACTAAAAATATGCTTCTTTTCTGAAACGAGTTTTACAAATAAATCAAATGACTACGATTGCTTTAAAAACTTGATAGAAAAATCCTTTGTATTATTGGAACCTTATGGTTATTTTACTTTTTTTCCTTTCGAGATGATGATTTAAAACAGAATCAAGCAAATAAGTGGAAGACATGCTTTTTATATCTATCTGTCAGACGCAATTTTTGCTCTCTTTCTTGAAATTATTTACCAATGGTTTCGCACACTTTTAAATTAATTTATAGACATTTAAGTAGTCTAAGAAATTTTGGCTTTAATCAGCTACCTACGAAGGAATGAGGATAATCATGTCATGGATAAACATTTCCTATCTTTTTTTTCATTAATGGTACATTTTATATTTATTTATTTTAAGTTGTATAAGATTGTAATCATCGAAAGTCATTTTTGGGAATAAGCAATTTTCATTCAGAAATTCCATTTCATATGCTAGTACATTTAATCTGATACCTTAGGTTATACCATGGTCTCTAGAAATTACAATCTTTCATGACATTTTCCAGATTTTCAAGAAGTCTGTTGAAAATATTTAAGACCAATACAAATATAAAGTATTACGCGAAAAAAATATTTAATCTTAAATATCAAAGAATAATTCATTGCTTTTTACATGAAATAAATATAGAAAATGACTGATAGCCAAATTTGATGTCAAGCACACAATATTTGTGACTAATTAAAAGCATACTTTAAGATTCCGATTCACACGAATTAATATAAATATGCTCTTGTAAATATTTTGAATAACAGTGAGAATTTTAAATCATGGTAAAATAATTTTCAATTGCCACTCAATAGAAAATGCTGGAGATTCCATAATATTTTCAATAAGATAAAGTGTAAATATAATTTCGATTGGAGCGTAATTAAAAGTTCCAAGTGCGTTATGGGGAAGCTCACGGTTAGAAGAATGGTTTGAAACTGGATGTGAAAAAGAAGCTGATATATATGTTGACCTATCACTTGAAAAATAATCTGACGAATCTTAGTTTAGATCTTTTAATTGTTTTTCTAAATAAAAATATTTTTAAAAAAATATGAACATAACATTCTTAAAAAAAGATTAGTAATTGTCTTAACTCAGTTCTTTCTAGAAATTGTTACCGTGGGAATTGGTATGAATTTTCGCTAAAACTCTCATGCCCATATATCATAAATTTCTTATGTTGTTAATGAATTTTCAACCGTTCTTCCAAAATGCTTTTTCTTCCTCTAAATTATTTCCAAAATTGGAAACAATTATGGTAAATTTCAAAATCTAAGAAAAATTTATTTTCGATTTCGGAAGCATTTATGGTTTTTTTAAAGAAATATATCATATTACTACATGATTTTAAAAATGTGACATTCCTGGAATTTATATGAGAATAAAACATGGGGGCTTGGATTTCCAACAAGGAATTGAATAATAAGTATATATTTATTTATATCGTCTTCACAGAAGCATATAAATTAATTTCTTAAAACTAATATTCAATTTCATAAATGGGGAGTAAAATTATTTTTTGAATGGAGATTTGGGAAGAAATAAAATGTAGTTAGCCAAAAGTTGAATCATTTATTTATATTATATATATTTATCATTTTTTTCTTATTGAGTTCATTTGCTTTTGTTTAAAGTTCGAGTGATTTATTTTTAGCTAGAAATTATACGACAATTAACAACATTATATAACTGCAAAAACGCAGTCATATATGTGATACATAATTATTTATTGAAATGCAATATTATTTTGATAATGGGCTGCTTTTAAAATATTTTAATGAATTATTTAATTATAATTTATTTTTAGATATATAAATCATTGCTAGAAATAATGAAAATTAAATATATTCTTAGAATGAAGGTTCTTATACAATGTGTATCTTATTTGCCCTTTCACTTACTTTACAATATTTTAATAACGCGATGCATTTTTAAACATTTTTTGTGGTGTAATAATAGGTCAATCACTATTAAATATATCGGAAAACAGATATAATATTTTAATTTATAATTTTTTTTCAAATTATAAAATTATTTCGTCTTGAAACTACAATGCAAGTAAGGTAATATGACTTTTGCAAACCATTGTCTTCCACAAATGTTTGTATTATAAAATAAATATATTTTTATACATGATTTCACTAACCTTCTTTTATGTAATACACATATTACATATAAAATCCCCTCCCTTATCATTTCTTTCTTTATAGTATTAAGCTGTCAAGTAATAAAAAATAAATTGTTAAAGAACATTTTTTGATTTTCCTTTTAAAAATTGACAATAGATGGCGCTGCTGAAAGTAAGCGTGCAAACAAAGAAGGAAATTGAAAATCCCATCATGATTTTTCGAAATCCTTTGATAAGTAAGATTGAAAGTATAATGTTTTTGAAATGTCCAACATCTATATTCATATTCCGTAACTTTAGGACAATATTGCTAGACATTTTTCTGGAAAGTTGTCAGTGAATGCTACACATGCATCATTGTTTATTTCTTCAAGTTCATCAAGTGTTCGTGTATTGTCTGGTACACGACATCGTGTAAGTATCCTCAAAGGAAGAAATCGGAAGGATTTAAATCTGGTGAATATGATGATCAGTATATTTCTTTTCCTTGGAAGTATG
The DNA here is from genome assembly GCA_026543865.1 of Argiope aurantia. Taxonomy (NCBI): domain Eukaryota; kingdom Metazoa; phylum Arthropoda; class Arachnida; order Araneae; family Araneidae; genus Argiope; species Argiope aurantia. The sequence continues at coordinate 4,370 of JAPMOR010018228.1, read as the reverse complement.
GGTAATTTAATGCAATTGCACGGTTATCAAAATATTGTTTTAAGAAACGGAAAAGCGTTAGCAGTACCGTGAAGACTCGCGCCATTTTGCATAAATCAGGATGCCGTAGAGGGTTCGACTAAAGTAATTTCATTGCCTACAACATCATGCAAAATTTTAATATATGGTCTGTATCATGTAGAAAGGAGGGCACAATTTCACCTCAACTCCAAACAGCTGCCCATACCGTCATTTTTTAAAAATATAATGGTTTTGGAACACGCACATGAAGCTCATTGGAAAGCACATTGTTAATTCCCAAAATTGGCCAATTTTGTTTATTGGCTAATCCATATAAAAATGAACATCATTTGAAACCCATATAGAGTTCACATCAATATTGCAACCTTTAATCATATCCAGCAATTCATTTTCAAACAAGTTCCGTTTCTTTACGGATAGGGTATGAAATGGTTGTTGTCTTTGAATTTTGTACACGAACAAGGTTAAGCACAAATGGATTATTTTATACTTTGCCGTTTTACTCATAGACAGGTGGTGAAGCTTTTTGAACTTGTTTTATAGGGAAGAGTGTACAATTATTTCCTCAACAGCCCTACATTTGCTTCTGTGATAACCGAAGATAGTTCCGAATTTCTTATCCTCAACATTAGATGTTCATTTGAATTTCTCGTATAATTATTACCTTATTGTATTCGGCTGTGGACCGTTAGCGACAACTTGAAATTTGCATTGACGGAGTCTTCTTGCTCCAGCAATATTCTTCTGCCAATCAAAAGAATTTCAATACAAGAAACATCTTTTCTTTCAAGGTAGAAGTCATTTTCAAACATTTCCTACAGAATCATCTGTTAAGCTCTATACTATTCGTTCATTCTCAAACCACTTCTTTTAAATTCGAAACAGTAACTCCTTTTGAGGCTGCGTATTTTGATGATTTGCATGCAGAAAGAAGAAATTAATTTTATGATGTGATAATCTTCAAACTAATAACTACAAATCGTTATGCCGAAAAGAGAATTCTAAATAAAATTGCAACTGAGTGTAGTTCATGCTTACAGGCTCAATATATACACATTAGATTTTTTTTTCATGTGAAGTTACTGAAAATTATAATTAATATACAAAAAATAAAATAACAAATGCTGTGAAAATAAAAAATAATAGAATTTTTTTAAATATAAATAGCTATTTACAAGTATATTATTATTAATAAAATTAGTCTACACTACTAAATGGAGATATTTTTTCTTATTTTGTTTGATCAAAATTCAAAAAAAATATTTAAAAAAACAAACAAATTTGTCTAATTTCTTATAACCACACTGCTACTAATTTAGAACACGAAACAGATGTGCGCTATTTAAATAAAAAATGGTATACCCTTTCAAAATTCAAAATACACATATTCCTTGCTGTTTCTCTGCTTAATAACTAATATTATCTAAACACTGCAAAGTTATAAAATTATAGTGAAATAGGGAATGTATTATACATACGTAATGTGACGCAGCATACCGTTATAATAATAGAAATTATCAAATATTTATTTACAAATTCTTTTGCAGATATTATAAATATTTTTTTTTATTTTCTCGCATTTCAAATGTATGGAAAGAAAACATTGCAATTGTGGAATATTTTGACACCGAGATATTTCCATAATCACTTTAAATCAAAAAGTCATAATCACTTATAAAATTTTTATAAAAAGCGCGCATGCATCTAGCATTCTGTGTAAAAGAATTTGGTTCCAGCGTACTATTCTAATAAGTTACCACAGATATTCTGGCGAAGGTCAGAATTATATTTTTATTTATAATTGATATGTGTATTTTTCCGTCTTATGTAGTATTACTGTTTTGTATTTGAACCAGGATAAGGGAAATGCTTATCCATTCTTGATTCTTAATGGTACCGTATGCCAAAAGACAATTTTTTCACTTTTAGAAAATGACAAATAGAATAATATATAAACCCCAAGTAGAATGTCAGAAGTTTGGTAGAAACAATATGTGCCAATTTTCACGAGTGACATACAGTAAATTTGGAACAAACAGAGAACTATATATTAGATTAAATTATATGTTTTTATTATTCTAGCACATAAATTTAGGTTTATATCGAAGTTGGAATGAATTTCAATAACTGTAAAAACACTTTCCTTTTATCTATCGACGGGTATATGAGCATGATAATCCTACAAAGTAAACGCCTAAAAGGTTGAAAATTTCTTGAAGAATTACAAAACCACATTAATTCAAAAGAGAATGTACAAGGAAAAATTTTTAAGATTCTGATAAAAATAAAATGTCACTCCATGTATTCGTTGTTCTTTCCTATACTATGCAAAACAATATCGTTATGTTTATAAAGGTCACTTTCACATACAATTTGGCATTCATTTAAGCTTAAAAAAAGTAATATATTTGTTGTTAAATACATTTACCCCTCTCCTGTTTGACCTGAAAGCCAAGAGAATGTTGCATACGTCTTTCTTATTAGTTTTTACAATTATTGGCATAAGCATACCATTTCACATGGAAAAATATTGAATAGCTTTTGTGTACGTAATGAATGCCAAAATTAAGAGTTAAATTTTAAGATTAATTTGAAAATGATGAAATAAAATATTTGGCTATATACCAACCAATGTTTCATGGATGTTTCTAAATTTGAAAAATATAAGTTTTTTTTTTCACTTTTGTTAATAATTGTCTAAATAATCAATAATTAAAATCAAAATTACAAAATTTAGAAAATAAATATCGGTTGCAAGTCATCATGGCGTAAAAATGTACAGCAGAATATATCTATTAACTTTCATTAGTGTCATTGTATAATACTGAATAATAATTAGTTCCATATTATTAAAACAAAAATAATAAGGTTATTTTGGATCTGAAGTCATAAGTCAAATCATGATATGAAAGTACGCCAGAAAGTCAAAGAACTGCTTTATTTGTTTTAAGTTTTCGCGTTATTATGCATTCAGTCATTGAAAACCTGCTTATCCATTCTAATTCCTAATCAGTCTATTAAGTAAATATGGAATAGAGCATTATTTCGCAACCAGCACGAAAAGTGAACAAAGTTGCTGTTGAACGTGAAGGGACTGACGCAGCAACCTTCAAAATTAGAATTCTAGACAGAATTTCGGTGGCTATCAAGCTACGCTCAAATAGATCCGCACGCAACCGATTTGTAATTCCTAATTTCGGGTTGGGCATTTACCTTCGGCCAGTTGTTTTCTCATGCGGCTACTTGTCAGCCAGAATTGTGATGATTGTTTGCCATTATTCGTTGCAATTACTCGATACTGGATTTACTCGTCATACTAGTTACGATACGGTGGCTAAAGTTTACAAGCAGAAAGGTCATGTTTGTTGTTTCAGTTAGAATTTCTAATTAATAATTTGTAATAGAAAACCGGATTGCGTTGTTACACTCTGAACAATTCATTGAATTTTAAATTACGTGAATGAAAAATATTAATGCTGAGCTCAATGTGCTGTCAGCGGATTTGGTCTCAATGCTTTTTAAGAGTGTCAAATTTTAATAAAGGAAATGTTATTTCTTTGGTTTTAGTTTATATTTCTGATTTGCATTAGAGATCTAAATGGTGTTGCTATAATATTCTTTAAACAGTAAACTGTAAATTTCACTAGAAATCTGAAATAATTAATAAGAAAAGGGAGATTTTAGAATTAGGCATGAGTATTTAAGATATAAGCGAAAAACGCAATCGAATCATTTACTGAAAACAATATATAATTAAAGAAAATAAAATAGCAAAATTATATAATTCATTTGCATAAAAAATGATTTTTAATTTATTTAATTGTCTCTTAACTTATGTCCAAGTTTATGTCAGATATTTTTCTCTCTTTTTTTAAAATCAATATTTGGATACAGAGACTTAGAAGAAGCTGATTTTATGATGGAAGTAAAGGTGATGATAATATATTTTAATGATTTATATGTTGAAAAAACAAGTTTCACATATTTAATTGGGATATTTATTATGTACAAGAGTTTAATTTTCGAAAAATGTAAAGCTTCATAACTGAAAGGTATATTAGGAAACAAAGTAGTATCGCCACACTCAAATCAATGGATTGGAATTAAAATTGAATAAATAATAATAATAATAGTTTGGAAACTAAATAATTTTACTTTAGATATATAATTTACTGAATTATATTTATTTCAATTTGAATTTAAAATGCATCAGGTTCAGTTCTTAAAAAATTATTATATTATTTATATTTCTGCCTATCTGAAGCTAGAAAGAATTCTCCTGTATTTTTCAAACATTGTTTATTTATATCCTTGTAAAATTCAAAAAACTGAAAAATAATGCAATATAT
>JAPMOR010018217.1:0-17800 GCA_026543865.1 Argiope aurantia | reverse complement strand
AATAGTACCATAGTGAGATTGTTATTGCAAAGTACAAAAAAAAAATCCCTTCTTTGACTAACTCTCCACTATTACCTTTAACTGGAGGGTGAAAATTCAGGACTTAACTGGGGAGGTGCGGTCTAGCAGCCCGCATATTATTTACTGTCAAATTTAATTTTCTAATGAAAGTATTAGCATTAATATATGCCAATATATTCTACAGATAGTTTTCTTGATATGTAAATATGTTTTAGAAATTTCTTAAATATAGGGAAAAATTTAGGGAAAAAGTAATTGCGTTTGAACTTACATTTTCTTCTCAAATTACATGTTACAACAAAGACATATTACTTATTATTTTTTAAATCTTATTTATTTTTCCAGTATACAAAGGTATAGAGAAAACATTATAATGGAAAATTCAACAATTATATGAAAAATAAAAAATAATAGGTAACATTGATAATTCTTTCAACGGCTTTTCGAGGGCATTTTAAACATACAGGTTAAGTACTATTATAAAAATAAGTCTATAAATTCTGAAAGTATTTCTCTTGATATATTAATATATTTTAGAAATTTTTCAACATGCATTACCATTAGAAAAATTAATTATATTTGAACATATATATATATATTAGAATCAGCCCAATGCGAACTTTCATCGAAAAAATCTTCTGTACAATTATCCTTATCACTCAAATCACTTTCTGCTTTATTTAAGTTTCTGGATCTCTGCTTCATATCGAGGATCAGTGGTTTGGATGATGTTTCGAAAACACCAAGTTTTAGAGTGATCTGCTAAGCCTTCATTAATAAGAGAATACTAAAAGAGAGGCGCGGTCTTACAGACGGAGCCCAAATAAATAGCTGAAATATTTCAAAAAGCCACCGCTGAAACCAGTTGAAAAAATGAACGTGTATTTTAGGTCAAGAAACAGAAATATACAAAGGCAATCCATTCGTTCAGCTAAAAATAGAATAGGGGTGACCGAAAGTCCATCGTCAGTGGTTTGACAGAACTTTGCTTCCCCAGTTAAGGGATAATCTATTAAAAATTGTTCATTACTAAAAAGCTTAAGAATTGAAATTCTTACAGTAAAACATTTCACTAGAAAACACCTAACGGATACAAGAAAAAAAAGCCAAAATAAAAGAATGTGCTATCTATAATTTTGTTACGAGCTATACAGAAACATTACTTCTACTTATAAAGCAATCGGGATATAAAATCTTCTATGTACAAGTAAAGCGTGATTATATATACAACTTGGAGTTCAGATATATACATAAATAGGATAATACAAATTCCTTAAAAATAATCAAGTGTCTTATAATGTTATTGCTTCTCAATTTAACTGGTAATCCTTATAAAAAAGAATACTTGTTTATTAGTTATCTATTATACCAGTTTCAGTCGTCCTAGAAGTCTTTTGAAATATTATTCGTTGTTAGCATAATTTTTTAAAAGTATTTTTCAATACCATTCAAAATGGATAGACAAAGGATGCATTTGCGAAATGTTATGCTTCATTTCTTTAAAATGTACTGGATTAGTTCTTTAGCTGTTAAGACTGTCTGCAATTAGTTTAAGAGGGTTAAAGATGGTAATTTTGACTTGATAGGAGACGATCGTATAGGCCACCCAGTAATGGTGAATATAGACTTTAGAAAAGTCATGCTTGATAAAATATACAGTAGAGTGAGAATGACATATAGAATACTCAAAGAGTCCTAGGATGACATAACATAATCACCTGATAACAATGGATTATGTCAGTCCGTATGAAGTTTGAGTTCTCTACTTATTAACGGAGTCAAGCCATATGAACTGCATCTTTACATGAGATTGGCTTCTTCAGCGACATCAAAACGTACATTAAAAAGGCGCTTGATCTAAGAACAATGCTTCTGCATTATATCGAAAAACAGTCCTTTTCTGCGTTTTTTTATAATGGAAATTTGTAGTTTAATATAAGATCTTTCCTAATACTGAACCAGCAAATCTGTGAAATACTATAAATAGTTCGATAAATGTAAAACCTCCATAGCAAGAAAGCGGCTAGAATTAGCAAACTGGCAAGGCATCGTATTACATCACTACACGCGTCTTGTACTGGCGAATAAAAAGCGCGAAAAAATACAATTTTTTACAGCCAATATTCCAGATGTTCTACCGCATACTTTAGGCTTCCCAGGCCTTGCTTTATCTAATTGCTATTTGTATCTGTTATTAAAAGTTTGTCTTCTTAATAAACGGTTCCAAACGGCTAATAACCCTGTAGCAAGAAACTCTTCCTCTTTCGATTTCCTTGCACATATGCAGGTGAATGAACACTGGCATTGGAACATTTTATGAATGGATGAAAACATTTCCTTTTCTAATTTCAACATAAATAACTTCAAGATTTGATCCAAACAAATCCTTTATATCGCCTTCCCAATTACATCTCATTTTGTGATATGACAATTAATATCCTATATTTACCTTTATTCCATTGAAGAATAAACAGCAATTGAACCTGTGGTTGATGCTGTGACTGCTGCTTGCCTAGGGTCGATGTTAAAACGTTTCGTGATATCTGAACTTCAGTAACATGGCATTTTAAAAATTTTTATTCAGGGCGGGCTTTACCCTTACATTGGTTCACCCTTACATTGGCGGGCTTCATCCTTAGTTTCAAAGTTGCTTATGAGGCATTCCATTGATGATTGGGTTATAAACCTTCATTTCCCCCCATTCTTGAAAACTTTTATGAATTCTTGCTATGAGATTACCTCATAGTCCAAATTTATTGTGATAACATAAGCAAATTACTGATAATAGGACAAATGCAATACATCTACATGCCTGTAATACTCCACATGATATGTTAAAACTATTGTTGGAAATGCATTATGTGTTTTAAATTGCTTTTAATAAAGGGTGAGCACAATTCTTAACATGGTTTGTCTCATGAAATAGAAAATGCAGCTGCATTCTAGTTTAAACCATTTTAAACTAACGTTTTCAAGTCTTATTCCATTTAAAAAATATTTTAAACAGCACCATTTTCTGCTTATAGTAAGTTTTTCCCCGGACAATAAAACGCCTTGAGCTCCAGTAAATATTTCCAAGTTTGATAAGACTTTGTTCAGTAGATTTTATTTTACAGCAATTCTAAGTGGAACTTTAATTTTAAGCCCCTGCGTTTTAAGAGACACTATTAAACTGCAAACTCAATACTACTATCATGTGTATTTATACTTGTTTGCTCATCAACTATAGTTGCAATTTCTTCAGCTCTCACTATTCTGCATCCATTGTTATTAAGTCTAAATTTCACTGCTATGTTCTGACCTCTTTAAAACGCAGAATCATTCGCTGAAAGTTTGTAATAGTAAAATGAATTCGGCTGAAACATTTTACTTGTCGAAATGCCTTGAACTCATCAAAAGTATTTTTAATTCTCATGTTAAAGATTTTCACTGGTAATAGTAAAGACACTGACATAGTCAATAAAATCGCAGTAATGAAAATTTGTACAGGCATAGATACAGGGAAAATAATTTAGGATTCTTTAAATGTCTCAAACTACTAGATTTACAAAGTCTTTTTGCTTTTATTAATCAGAGAATTTTTTTAAAAACTTTTTGAAGTAGAAACCACAAAATAGTTTTTGTACAATATTTGTTCCGATCCATACAGTACTTTTTGCATGGAAGTTGTTTAAAGTTATACTGTTGTTTAATTTGACTCACTATCTATATCTTTAAACAAGATTTAGAGTTTAAAAGGCATTTAACACTATTGATACCAATATAGTGACGTATTGCCATCCAACTTACGAAACACTGAACTCATTTTGTTAAATTTAACATTAGAATTCCTCATACTATTATACAATTTTATATAAAAAATCTGAAAATTTATTAAGATTTTTTTTATTATCAAGTTCAGTTCAGGTATGAATAACCTGTTTTAAAACAACGCTAAGTCTGTTTTGAGATGGCCCTAGCAATTTTGCAGTCGCGGTGAGATGTTGAGGTCGATATCTAATCTGACACCCATCTCTTCTATTTTCCGCAACACTAAAGCTAGAAGAAATTTGGTTCGAGGTATTTAATTTGCACCATCCACACTCGGACGAAGGGTCTACGGTGGAATCGGGTCTCGCAACAGAGACCCTCCAGTTCCAAAGCCGAAACCTTACCGCTAGCCACCGTGCCCTTTCGAATTATCAAAGAAACCTTTGAGTTACATCCTTCTATAAAAACAAACTTACATTTATTACATTTATATATAAATCTGGGAAAATATATTAAACAGTACGCATTAGGCTAGAATTCAAAGATTCTAGTCTAATAATTCTTGATTTAATAATCAAATCACATATATTTGCACTTCAATTCAAAACTATAGAATTCTGGTTACAAAATGTACGTTACATGTATTTTATGTAAATGTAACAATGATTTATTTTGAAACTAAATTAATATAAAAAAGAATACTTTTAAATAGATGCTGATTTGAAAATAAAAAAAGGTGAAAATTTCCGCATTTTAAAAGTAAAATTTTTTTGTAATATAATCAACGAAATAATTAAATACGATTTTTTTTTCATTTCTTTGCTCAAATACATATTTATGCAACATAGCACAAGCTGTTTATATTTTACCACCAAAGGCTAGACACATGTCTAGCCTATACTGACACATGTCTAGCCTTCGGTGACGCATGTCTAGCCTAGTCTCTTGCAAATCCATCTGTTATTTTTCCAAGTTACAAAACAAATTTCGCAAACTACATAACAGATGAATAAATATATTTCTTATATACATCATTTATTTAAGAAATATTGGCGAAATGTATAGATTAATAAAAAGGAAATTCAGAAAACGAGAATTACATCAGCTATAAGAAAATACGGAACCTTTGCATTTTCATATATAAACTTATAGTGTAGAAATGCATATCTCATTTTAGATATTACTTTAATTTATGTAATTATTTTACTATGCTGACACGCGTCGAAAGCATAGCAAAGAAAAATAAACAAACTAACTAATAGATAAGAATTCACACGCTTCTGAACGGAGCGCAAGGATTTTTTTTTCTCATCAAAAGAATAACGAGTATGAAAGTAGCAACACCTGTCACTAGAATATATTTTTCTAGTACAGACAGCATATTTCATTTGAAAAAAAGAACAGCACTTTAACCTTATCTTGTATGTTGACGGATCTTCCACCTATAGTATTGAAATATGCAACTGTAGATTTTTTATCAGATAATAATAAGTGTTATTTATATAGGAAAAAAGAATCATTTATATGCATAATATTGCCATTTGTGAAATAAAATTATTTTTACTTTATATCTGATTCCTAAATATCTGATATAAAGTAAAAATAATTATAAATTGATATGTAAGCTGTCTACTCTAATTTCTAAATTGCTTGGAAAAGTCTTTGACAAAATATTTATTTTACCTTGCAAAAATATTCAAAAATAAAAATATATATGCACTTCGTAATTGAGGTTGAGAAGCGTCCGGCATAGTGATTGGTTCTCGTCACCCTTGAGGGTACTTAAAATGCAGGACGTCTGACTCTTCCCATCGATAACGTTGCGTATTTCCTTAGGAAAGTGTTGTACCGTGGTCGGTGATAATACTTAGTTCTTAATCATAGCTCCCGTCAGTGCTGATGTTGCTGCAGGCAGGTCATTTAAGTGTTTCCGTGTGCCTTCCGACGGGTCGGAGCAGCCATTTGTGAATTTTTTTCATTTTTTTTTTCCCTAAATGATGTAAAGTTATATGTTGTTTGAGTCAATGGTTTATATTGTTTAAGTTAGTAAATATACTTTTGAAAAATTTACAATATTAAAGATTTTTTGTCCAATGGCACTTTTAGATATATTTAACAAAATGTTATTTTCCCATTAACGTTATTAGCGTAAAAGAATCTTCACCAGAGCAAAGTGAAATATAAAGCTTTGAATTTCTTTAAGTCATTTGGCGTTCACCGCAAAGAAACAATAAATGTTTAATAGCGAATATTCCACAAAACAGTACTTGAAATGTTCTATAATTTTGGAATTAGTTATATTCATAGCTTCATACCTCGGTCACTTTCGGGAGCATAATTTTAGAAGGTTTTTTTTTTTAAATTTAAAATATTAGATTTCAGGAAACCTTTTCTAAATAATATTTATTAAACTGAGGATACGTAGGGAATTTCGGCTTTTTAATTTTTTTCTGATGTAAATTCATTGATTTAAAGAAAATAAATCACAATTTTCCTAATATTTAACGCACTTTTTCAACTACTGGCGTATGTCTATTTCTAATTGTTTAGAATTTATTTATCGGGATCCTATTGGTTCGAACAATTTACATATTATTTGAAAAACACGAACATTTTCAAATAACTGTTTTTCAATTCGCATTTTTTAATTATAATCCTAAATATTATGTAAAGGCAAATTCTGCGTGCGGATAAGAATCCATAAAATATTTGTAAAATAATATTGACTTGAAAAAAAGATTTTAAAAATTTCATGAACTTGCAATTTTTAAATTTAAAATAAAATATGAATTTTTTTTTAATATTTGTAAAATTTGAATTGTGAAAATCAAAATGACAAACATATTATTAATTTTGATATGAGCAGATAAACAGAAGAAATCATACAGAAATAAGCACGAAAAGGTCAAAATGATACAGACTGCATAAAAATATATATTTCAATTCGCCATGGGATAATAAATTGAAAATTTCAACTTAGTATTCATGCAATGTAAACCTGCAGTAATAATAAGAAAAGGTATATGTATCCGAAACTTCCAAGAATACTTCTCTCGATTACAATAAGATATTCTATCTAATAGGAAATCTACCTTTATTTCAGATATTGAAATCAATCTAAGTGTTTTCAAGAATAACTTGATATCTGAAGTAAGAATGTTCTACTAAATGAGAGGAAATTCTCTTCTTTTCTACAGAATGCCTCCTCTTTGTGGATGACATTTAAGACCCCCATTGTTGAAGTACAATTCAGTGATTAATTCATACATTTATAAGATGTTCCTTATCTTTGAGTTTTATGGTTGTTTCTTGAGACAAGACACTAAAGAATTATTTTTATCTGGTTGTGCAGATAGGTGGTTTGATAATTATTTAATATTTAATAAGCATGTTACATTTTGGTGACGTAAGGATTTTACTTATGACTACTTATATATATATATATATATATATATATATATACATATAATTAAAAATATAAGAACTTTTAACCAAAAAAAACTCAAACTGATCAGCAATTGTGTGATAATTTTTTCGCAATATTGTATAATCTCAATATCAATACAGTTGAAATTGTATCTAAAAATATTATATACAGTTGCAATTGTATCTAAAAATATTATATACAGTTGCAATTGTATCTACAATATCAATTTCGCAATATCAATTCAGTCGCAATTGTATCTACAGTATCAATTTCGCAAAATCAATACAGTTGCAATTGTATCTACAATATTAATTTCGGAATATCGATGCAGTTACAATTATCTAAAATATCAATTTCGCAATATCAATACAGCTGCAGTTGTATCTAAAAATATTATGGGTATGTAATGTAATAAGTTGTGCTAACAAGTTAATTACCTTTATTTTTTATTGGTATGAGTTGATTTCATTTGTATAGGTTGATTTGATTGGGATAGAGGAATTTTCCTATCTTTTGCGAAGAATTTGGGTATTTTAGCAATCTGACATCCTAAAGAAGAAATGGTATGATCCTATTATTCTAATTTAATGAAATATCTTATTTTGGATCTATTAATATTTCAGTTTATATATATGAACATGGAAGACCAAAGATATTTAATAAAGAGTTGTGATGTATTCTATGTCTAATTGAAAAGTTGACTTTTAAATTAATTACTTCTCTGAAAATTTAAATATCGAAAATATTTTAATTTGATACAGAAGTCAATCATGTTATCGTAAGGGAAGTATTTTAATGCTGTACAAAAATCAAATTAATATAAGATATTTTCAATTCTGTCACATAACGTTTCTTCCAAAACTCCAAAAAGTAGAAATATAACAATCTGGAACAATTTGATGTTTTATAGCCTTAATAATTATAAAACTGTTTTCTATAAATGCCCAATAACAGTTTAATAATTCATATAATAATTTAGACTAATAATATCCTTAATAATTATACTAATAATATACTTAATAATTATACTAATAATATACTTAATAATTATACTAATAATATACTTAATAATTTATACTAATTTAATGAAGCATGATTCAAATAAAATTCTTATTGATGCGTCAAAGATTTAAAAATAAATCAGATAAATGTGTATGAAGAGATTCAGAATTTATAGAAAATCTTAACATTGGTGTTAGGTTTAATACAGTTCCAGAGATGAGATGTCTTTACAAAGGGTTTGAAAATTTAGACATCTTTTTTATATTTAAAAAAGAACATTTTCAGCTTAATTCCACTGTCGAAATAGTAAAAATGAACGTAATCAAAATTTATAATGGCCGAATTTCCTTATTCTTTTGTGCTTTGAAACAAAATGGCGAAGACTTTTTTTTCCAGTGTCTCAGAAAAATTCAAAAGCGCAACAAATTATTTATATTTTATCCATAAACAAGAAAGGCCTTGAAAATAAAAAAACCATGGAACTGAACAAATATTAAAATTTGGCTAAATAAATAAAATTTGTAAATTAAATCAATTTTATTATAGTTAGTTATAAAATGCCTTTAAAGTATTTGGATATTTTATTCAGAATACATATAAGCATGAAGAACATGGAGATATGAATTTTTATTTTATTTCCATTTCCATCTCTTTATCTAGAAATCAATCTTTTTACAGGAAACTCTTTTAAAAAGATATTTCTGACAATAAATAAGTCTATCCATACGGTGATTGCAAAACAATGTATTCAGATTTTTTCCTTTACATATATTCCATACTACTACTTTAATCCTTGTTGACAGGTTTATGATTACTTTTAGCTATTCAAATAATTTTCGGATTCTTATGTAACTTCTATTTACATTTCCTTTATCTCTGTACATTAGAATTTTAAAATAGTGAAATCTTGTTGTTAATTAACTTATTGCTTCCTTGTGATAGCTGTTTTTGTTCATTGATGTAAAATACAGAAAAGATTGTTAATAATTTTTTCCTTGTAATTTTGTTATCAGAACTTTATTTTAAATAACGTTTAGCCCTTTTGTTTTGAATAAAAAAATATTTAGCAATATTCTAAAATTTATGATAAAAAATCGATATATCTAGGGATTGCAATACCGGTATACCGGGATACCGAATAACGGTATTTTGAACCTTTTGTACAGTTTTGTAATACCGGTATTCACAAGTTTAAATACCGTTTTTTCGGTATTTACTAGAAATTTTTAAAATTGTCTCCACTATATATTCAGGATTCGTCAACATAGCAAATAGTATATGTTTTGGTTTTTATGTCTCCCTAACGGTCGAAATTAATTACCTAATTGATGGCTTAAGTAATTGCTTAAATCTAAATTAGCGAAACATGGATTATTCCTGAAAGAAGATATTGTATCCATAACGACTGTTGGAGCAACAGTTATGAAAAAAGTTGATTGGTGCAAATCAGTAATTGAGATATAGTCATGGAATTCAATGAAGAGTAATAGATGTATTATACCAAAAAAATAAAGAACAGAAGAATCCAAATACCGTGGATATAGAAACTTCGGATTCCGACTTTGAAGAGAGTGAGAGTGAGAGTGATATTGACAATGAAGATAATAACAACGTAATTGTTGAAGAAGATATTGCAAAGGAGGATGAAATATTAATCCATCAAGAATTGCTTCCTATAATTTATAAAGTTCGAAGAATTGTTAAGATAACGTTCCTCTATAAAAAATGGCATATTATTACAATATATACTAATTTAAAATAAAATAAAATATATGTTAATATTAGATTCTAAAATACGTTGAAACAGTTTACTCCTAAAGATGGAACGATTTTTGAAACTGAGAAATCCAATCCAAAAAGCAATAATCGACTTATACCTGTAAATTAATTTTTCGGATAATGAATTCGACTTAATATCCAGAACTGTATCAGCTCTACTTCCAATAAAACTGACTATTGAGGGATTATGACGGAGAGATTTTAATTTATTAACAGCTAATGCAACAATAAATTTCATGTTGCAGTCACTGAAAGAACAGCACACACACCACTATCTGAAGAATTATATATAACATTGAAAAATGGCACAGAAGAAAGGCATTCTGAAATAGAAAGTATCTTATGGTATTTAAATAATTATAATGATTTTAAAAAGGAAAAGGAAAAGGAAAAAAAATGGCCAAATCTGATCAATTTTTGCTCAAAATTACTTTTCAGGCTTATTGACAGTACAATTGATGCAATTATGTTTTTTAAGATCACATTTCAAAAATTTGTAATAGTACCACAGACTGAATAGTGATATTAACACTTTTTTGTGATTTAATAAATAACTGTTCCTTTACTTTTTTTTATGATTCTTTATATACTGTTATAATTTATAACTTACAAGTTATTTTTTGTGATATTTACACTCTCTGATAAAACTGGCAAATAAAACAAAGAAACTCCTGTGTTTTCTTTCTTTTTCTAAAATGTCTAATACCAGTATTAAAACCGGTATCCCGATATTAAGATCTAAAAAATACCGAATACCGGTATTGAAATTTTGGTCCGATATTGCAATCCCTAGATATACCTATATTATTCAAAATTATTTCTGTGCAACATCATTAAAAATCTATGTGCAACTCAGTTATCAAACAGAAGGAATGCGAAATTTTTTAGTGCCTTATTTTTTAATGCTTTTCACACACCCAAAATTTGTATAATGCATTTATTAATATTATTTATCAACGAATAGAAAATATCAGTTCTTTTTTTTTTATGGTACATTCCCTGCCTGAATTTCGCAAAAATTTTATAAACTCTTATGTAGCGTTTAGAAAAGTGATTCGAAACAGAAGATATTTTAATCATTAAATTTTCAAAAAATAAGATGAGTGAGATAGTTAATCTGCATTTTTTACTTAATTTTCAATATTAACTTTCCCTAATAATATTGGAATCGTAATGTTGGATCAAGACTTTTTAAAATAAAATCCTTTTTAATTGTTTTTGAAAACACTTGTTGCTGATCATTCATCCAGTGATTTGAAAGATATTTAATATGGCGAAAAACCTAAAAAATTTACATCTGATATTTCATAAAAGAGCATTATTTTTTTAATGATGTTATAAATTAAAATCTGAAATCTTTTCAATTATTTAAAAATATTTCAAATAACAATAAAATTACGAAGGAGCATAATAATATAGACAGTACTAAATCCAATTTTCGAAACTAATGATTATTAAAAGTTAAACATATTCATTTTGTTAGCAGAAATTGCAATAGAAATATATACTTAGAACATTTAAATTTCTCTCGAAATAAGGTCAGAGAACTGTTAAGATATGAATAAGAATAATGAAAAGCCCAAAAGAATGAGCTTTTTATCAATATGAAAATGGTTTTATTTTGTTGAATAAAAAAATAAAATAAAAAATATCTAAAATATTTGAAAAAATAATAGGAATAAATTTAAAATAGTCTGTAAATAAATTGGAAAAAATCATGCAGATCTGCTGGAGGAGGATGATCAAAATTTAATAAAAGTATCTAGAAAATGATAATTAAAAAATAAATGAATAATGATTAAAAACATAAAAGTTTGGTATTCAGAAAAAATGTGTAGTGATTTTTAAATTTTACAAACAAAACTTTAAAGGATAGGAAAAATAAAGTCCAAAAATCCTTAGATTGGAATTCATAATAAGAATCTAATAAAAAAAATTAATTAAATAGCTCTTAAATTATTTCCTTTGTAACATATTAAACCTCTTCTGAATTTTGAAAATAAAATTAATGTATATTTTTATTTTTATTTTCTAAATTTGGTATTTTATTGGATTGAAATGTGTTATCAAATTGAAAGATGTTATTCAATAGGAAATACCAAGATACACTAAAAACTATGAATTTAAATTTAAGTAAACATTTTTAAAACTTTCAAACGTTTAAATTAAACTGACAGAAATATGATTCGTTGCTTCTCAATGACATTAGTTTACGTTATTAATGCATTATTTAACTACCACGCTGTTCATAAGATAAAGAATAATTTATGAATGTAATGGAGAAAAAGGCATCTACCATTCCTTTCCGTGACTTTGGTGACCATTCGGTTTCTGCCAGTTTTGAAAATTTTGAATTTGGTGAATCTGCATTTTAATAGATTCATATGCAAACAGGATACTATTTATCAACCCATAATGATGGAGCTATTTTGGTTTCGCTATAAATTCATTCTTACTTTGTAAATATACAAAATAATAATACATTTACACATTGATAAGATGAATTTCACATTCATAATATGAGTTACATACAGTTGTCATTAAAATCTATAATTTAATAAGTAACAAGAAAAATAGTGAATTCATTATGTTCATTAAAAAATATGAATGTCATATAATAGTTAGTCGATTTTAATTGTTAAGAGATTTATGTAATCAGAATTAATGGAGATTAGATTTCAATTTTATTATTCAAAACTCAAATTATAAAATTATATTTTGTATTTAACATTTTGCTTTTAATCACTTATACGCTTATTTTCGTAACTTTCTTGAAATGCTAACTGGTAAGTGGAAAATCGATAAAAGTTAGATGACAAGAAATGGATTCTAATGGACTTTTTCCTAAGGCGCGTAATGATCTATAAATGCCGTGATCAAACTAATCAGCTTGTAATAGCTTGCGTACATTTCAAATATTCATAGAAATTTTATTTTGGTTAAAAGAAACGATTAAATAGAATCTATTATCACTACCGTGTTTTATTGTTTTAAATTTATCTTCTAGGGAAAAGAAAATAGAATTTCCAGACAAATTCTATTTGAAACAATTTGTTCAGTACAATTGGAGCAAATAGATTTGGGAATATACATTTTTTTTCTAAACATGGACATTTACAACCTATTCTAATGGATCTAACTTCCTCAGTTTTTATTTATGCAGCCATACAAAAAAGGGACAATATTGTATTAAGCTACAGAACGTATTCACACAAGACTCGAGAACCTAAACGAAGCTTGTAATAAATATTTTGAAAAAAAAGTTAATAAGTCAGCCATCTGACTCTCCGACCCGCTACGGAGGCACACAGATTTAAACCATAAAACTGAATGGCCATACCGCCGCAACAGCAACACTGGCGGGAACTGTGGTTGAGTCCTAATGGCCATCACCGTCCCGTCATCGATGGGAGGAGTCAGATCCCCCCACCTATTTATTTACCCTTCAGGGTGGAGAGATCCAATCACCATGACGGAAGCATCTCATCCTCATTTCGAGGTGGCCCCCAGGGAGGGAGAGAGAAGTTAATAAAAGTGGTTTTTATTTTATAAGAAAATAATTCACAATATGATTAGCATAGTGGTTATCTCTTCCTGTAAAGTATTTTGCAATTTTTAATTTTCTAGACATTAATAAGCAGTAAATTATTTCTCTGTTATCAAATTATTCATATCTGGCGAATAATGAACTAGAGAAAGCCACCTCAAAATTAAAGTATAGGTGCTGTTCAATAAAAAAAAATGTTATTTTACTTAAAAGACTTTCATATATTATTTTTCCTGCAAAGAATTTAAATTTAGGATAATAGTACTTACCTAGAATATTATTTCAATGCTTATCTACTTACATTTGAATATAGGTTTTCGTGACATAAAAATCTATAAATAAACCTTGAGGATAAAATATCTTTTATTTATTTTTTAAATTTTTTTATTAGATTTTTTTTGTTGTTGTTATTTAAGTTTTCTATGCCAGTATGTAATATTTCATAATATATACAAATTTAAAAAATTACACACCTACCTATTGCTTATAGTATTGTTAAGAATCAGAGTAGTTAAAATTGTTCCACTTAAAATGCTGATAGAATATTCAAATTACTTAACCATTTATCATCAATAAAAGAGAAATAATTAAAATTTTCAACTTAGTTAAGGAACCAAAGGACTTCAACCTTTAAAAAATAATAAGAACTATCTGAACTGAAAATAAATTTCTTAAAGCTGAAATTGATTTGAGATGAGAAACTTTTATAGAGAATAACATAAATTTATTAATAAACTAATTAATTGATTGATCAATATAATTAAATAATTTAATTTAAAATCTGAATCTTTTAGTATCGTGCTCAACTAAAATTGCTGATAGAATATTCAAAATGCTTAACCATTTATCATCAATAAATGAGAAGTAAGGAAATTTTCAACCTATCGAAGGCACCAAACGTCTTCAAGCTTCAAAAAGAAATAAGAAATATATGAATTCAAAATAAATTACTTAAAGTTGAAATTGAATTGAGTTTAGAAACTTTGTTAGGTAATTTCTTAAGATAAATTGATTAATAAAGTAATTAATTGATTCATTATTTTAATTAAATATTTTAATTCAAATTCTGAATATGTGTTAGTATTGATAACTCATAATTGTAAACGAAGTCCGAATGTAAAAAGATTCTTCTTTAAAATTTCTTATGACATATCTACATTCGACTTTACGAAAACGTGAAAGAAATTATGGAAAACATAAAAGAAAGTTTATTGTACTCTGCTGACCTCTATATTCATTCATCACCGTGAACATTAAGTAGTTTTAGCTGAAGTTAATGGAAAGTTAATTTTGTAATGCAGAGAAGTCACACCCTCAGATTTAGATTAAAATTTTGCGTGATGTTAAATGCTTTTTGTTGGGAACTAATAAGCATGCAATTCAAGTTTAAATGCTAAAGAAAGATTTTCAATATTCGACACTAATATTAGTCAGTATTTATATGAGTTAAATTATATTTCGTGATTGAATTATTTGCGCTTTTTCTGAATATGCTAAACATTTTGCCACCATTAGTGAAACCATTCATTCCTATTAAAATCAATTGATTTTCAAAGGCATAACTTGTTTCGCTTGAACAGCCACCGTATTTTCTTAATTACTTCATAAATTTTCTGTATTTTTTTCTGAAACTAAACTCGAAAGTTTGGGACATTTCTAAAGGCTTTCTTCATTTATAGGAAATTTAATGGCGATGAAGAATTGCTGCCATAAATAGTAAAAAATAAATTAGTTTTTTTTCCCGATGTAAAAAAAAAATGAGTGCCTCTTTAATAATGCATTATTTCTTTAAACTGTAGGCTTTATTCTAAAGCATCAATATATATCTTGCTTCCTAGAGGCATCCCAAGCGATTATCAAAATCTTTCTTGTCCTACGTGAATGTTAAAAGAGCTGTACATTAAAAAGTTTGCTTTGTTTTTTTCTTTACATTTAACAAATACAGAGCTGTTAAAGTTCGGCTATTTAATAGGCTGTAGAGTCTTATCTGGGCTACAATTGAAACAAAATTTCATTAGTATATAGTGCCTCTGTAAGTCAGTCCTCTTCTTCCTCACAAAAATGAGAAAATTTTTACTGATAGGTGGCATTTTACCAATATCTAAAGCAATTCCTCAATTATTATTATTATTGGAACAAATGTAAGTAAAATCATTTCAAAATATTTATCAAAACAAAAAGCGCTGTCTCATATTGGTTCCGAGAGTAAAGTTAATATTTTCATATAAAACGATGCAACCTCACATAACATTTGCACAAAGCCTTGTGACAATCCGATCCTAATCTGGCATCATGTGTGATTTTTAACAAATGCTTTTAAAACGTTTTTTAAAGACAATTTGCAGAAGATTTGTAATCTGAGGAAAATATGAAATTTCAAATAACTCGATTCCAGAAAAAATGTTGAACTGCAAACTTGAAAATATGCTTTCATAATGGAAGCATGATTAAAACAATTAAAGGTTGCATTGAACATGCGTACTTTTGTGCATTTTTATTCACCTCTGCAGAGAACCTTTTTTTTTTTCTTTGACACAGATTGCTTCAGATGAATTACCCCCTTTATATCTATAAAATTAAAGGGAATGATTATGTAATTTTTAAAATTAGTGTATTGCAACTTTAATAGCAATAAAATACATTTTCAAGATTTATTTGAAAAAAAATTCCAAAAAATAATTTAAACGTTGGTGTAATTGATAAAATTTTTTTAACCAATGCATCGTTATTATGTTTTCGGTTTCCGCAGAGCCCATTACGTGTATTAGAAATTAGTAAAACTTCATTTCATTTAGAGCCACAATATGCACTCAATATCTAAATGAATACCTATATAAATAACAATTCTATATTATTCAAGGGAGAGTGTAGAATTTTTTGTATTAAATAAATGTGAAAAACCTTTTTCAAACAACATGTAAAAAATTCACAGATATGCGCTTTTTAATCTTCACATTTAAGTCAATAAATATATTCAAATCCACTTTTGAAGAAAAATGAAAAAACTATTTTTCTCAGCTATCCTATAAATTATAAAATAATTCACAAAATGACCGAAATTCTATATTTATGATAAGCTGAAAGAGAGAAAATGTCTTTAATCCTTCTTTTTAATCAATTTCTGAAAAAAAAAACACTTTTCGATTCTTTTAAAGAGCCGGGATACATCAAATAATTTCTAAGGAACGGATACAATATTTAAAAATGCTTCTAAATTATGAAAATAACTCCTTTTTTTCTAAATCTTTCATCTTTTCTATATGCAACGAAATGTCTGAATCCTTAAAAGAATATCATCTTATTGTTGTTGGATAATAGGCTAAAATGTATATCAATTTGATATAAATTTTTAAAATCAATCCCAAACCCAGAGTTTAAAATGCATATGAAGTAAATCTTGTAAATCTGAAAGTTCACCTAGAATTTAAAATGAAGTTCCATTTATATTACTGGAGATTGAATGCATTAATAAAAAGTGGATCTTATTTTTTCTCTAAAAGCATTATTGCATATGAAAATCTAGCAATAATTTCAAGTAAAATAATATGGTCTCTGAATAATATGTTTTTTTTAATTTTACCATAATTCTAAATATTTAAATATTAAAAATCACTTTAATATGCAATACTGTGTTCATAAAAATTTTAAGACTGATCTGAAATTTGGAACATTTTTTGAAATAGTTTCTTTCCCAGAAAAGTTCAGACTATTTGGAAATCACAAAATTATTTTTCTATCAGGAAAAATAAATTATTTACTTTATGCATTATCCATTATGAGTACAATATCAAAAAGAGAGAATGCCAGTTTTGCTCTTAGTTTATTATTTTATTTGGATAGATATACAGTTATACTTAATTAGAAATTCAATATTGTCCAGCTTTTCCACACTTTACAGAACTTGAGGAATAGTTTATTATATGTTAAAAAATTTTACATAGGTAAACATGTTCAGAAAAAAAGAGGCAAAGTACGAAAAATGCACACTGAAAATTTTATCGAACATTCTTTATTATTTCTACTACTTACATCAAATAAATATCTAGTATATTCCGCCTTTTAAATTCCGGTTATCCACTTTCTATGAGAAATTAAAATTTTGAGTTACATTTTTATTTTTTTCATTTTGGATATATTCCACATTATGAGTTATAAATTATGTAAAATAATGTTTTTCTTACTTGAAACATTTAATTATTAGTAAATACTATTAGTTTTTCAATATAAAAATACATTTATTCTGCATGTTTCATTTTCCTATTGAAATATGCAAC
>JAPMOR010018213.1:66003-77395 GCA_026543865.1 Argiope aurantia | reverse complement strand
TATATCAGAATGCTATCAAATATTAAAAACTTTAAAGATTTTTAGTGACATTTTACTGTTTTATAATGATTATTCTCTTGTA
Source organism: Argiope aurantia (assembly GCA_026543865.1). Taxonomy (NCBI): domain Eukaryota; kingdom Metazoa; phylum Arthropoda; class Arachnida; order Araneae; family Araneidae; genus Argiope; species Argiope aurantia. The sequence continues at coordinate 77,313 of JAPMOR010018213.1, read as the reverse complement.
AAATACATAAGAACTACAAATGGGGATCCCAGTTCACATTTTTTATTGTTTCGTTTCAGCAACAATCTGAGAAATAATATTAATTTTTATATAAAGTTTTAATTCTTTTCTGTGTATTTAAAATACCGGCAACTTGCTAAATATCAATAGTTCAGCAAATTTCATAAGAAGTAAAAATAATCATTAATTTTATTACGTTTTCTCATTTACGTTTTTTACATAAAACTACAATACTTTGTTTTATGACCTGACATATAGCTCACAAAACATATGTCTCGAAATTTTCCATCCACTTTAATAAACTTTTTCATTATAAATACTTTTTAAATCTTCCGGAAATAATTTTTAAAATGAGACAGAAAATTGTCATTTCTTATCTCACTTTAAATATAAAGTATGAATGTCTCATCAAGCATAAATATTTAAGTCTCATTAGTCAAAACATATAACTAAAACTTTTATGCCATGTTTTTTTAAAAAAAAATCAAAAGATTTTCTAAAAATATACTTAGTGGTTAGTTCAAGAAATATATTATAACTAATTTAGATGTCGTCAATTTTCAAAGAGTGTTATGCAAACACTATGCACAAGTTAAAGATCATTATACAACCCTTTAAAAAGATAATAAAACGAAAGTCCTTTTTGTTTTCAGAAAAATTATGCAATTCTCAATTTACACACAAATATACATAAATTCTAGATAGAAGAGATTGGTTAGCCTAGACTAGATTGCTTGGATAGGGTAGAATGGTTAATTCCCTCTTTCAAATTATGCATTCCACAATTTTCGTAATTGCAAGAATGGGCATCCCAAATTTTCAACTTCCTCTTAATATATTAGAATTAATGATCATTTGGAGATGTTGTTTCCAAATTTCATTCAATCTGTAATTAGCTATATATTTCTTGAATGTATATGTTGAAACAACTCGTTACCAAAACTTTAACTTGAGACTTGAACGTTCTAATTTCCGTGTTTTGGATGCTTCTCTAAAGCAAGGTCAAAGAGCATAGAATGTTATTTGCTCATGGTATGATTATTTGTAAAACAAACCTTTCGAAATCGAAGTGGCCCGTTAGAATAATAGCATTTCCGGATCACTTTCAAATTAACGAAAGGAAATAATGGTCTTGGAAGAATACATACTTATGCAGTTACTATCTAAGCATTTGTTCATGCAAAAGCATTTGACGTCCGAAAATTTCAATTACTAGCCTTCTTAAGTTTGTATTGCTAGCATGCATTTTTTAAACAAAATTCGATTGTTTGTACTAGTTGTAAAAACAAAGATCAAAAATCTGAGCAGGAAGTAAATTATTTTGCATTCATAGTAATGTGTCCACATATTATTTCTCTTTTAAGAAAATTATATAAATATTTAGTGACATGGAATTTTATGAATTTGTTTCTAAAGCGTAATTTTTTCAAATATAAAAATATTCTTTCTTTCTTGGAGTCGTTAACCGATGTAGATTCCAAAGAAAAATATTATTTCAAATAAATGTGGCACTTCTATATGATTCACTTTTCATTTCTCAACAAAATTCTCAGTAAAATATATTTTACTTCCGATTTTGCATAAATATTATAGCACATAAATTTAAAATATAATTAATTATAAAAAAGCTGGAAGTCTGCATATCTTTCTAAAATTTGTCATAAGCAAATCGCCTCCCCTTAATAATAATACGAACTTGGTCAGAAAAATAAAAAATACAGATTTCTTTTCGATGAATACACAGTAACACTTGCTCATGAAAAATATTTATGCTGTAACTGATTTTCTATCCATTGTATCAACTTTCAGCAATATATATAGGTAATGTGACTATTGTAGAGAAAAAAGTAATTTCTATCTCTGAAGGCAAGACATATCTATAGCTATTTTATCAATTCACTTTCGTATTCACATGTATAACCATGCATAATATAGTCATATATACACTAATTTTAATTAAAAGTATTACTATATCGTTTCAAAATTTAATAAAAAAACAATGACAAAACCCTAAACGAAAAAGGCGTTTCTAAATAATACCCATTTGCTTACATTTAAACACAATTAATTCAACAATAAATATAATAATTTATAAATAGTTAACATTAGTTATGATTAATCTTTTGGAGTTTTTTTACATTGATACTGCATGCATTCACCTTTTTCAAAATTTTTATTTTATGCGAAATATAAAGAAAAATGTAGTAATTGTCAAATATCGAGTTTTTACGAATCTGCACGTTTCAGATTCTATAAGTTCGAAAAACATATTTTCACTGTATGCTTGTCTGCCCGTCCTTGTGTACCTGCTAAAATGATAACTCAAAAAATCTCTTTGAGCTAGATTCATGAAATTTCGTGTACAAAGTTTAGATCAAATAAGTAGAATTTATCAAATTTTGAACAAACTCCATTCAGATAACTACAAAAAAAATGAGAGAGAGAGAGAGAGAGAGAGCTAGACAGGTAAAATCTGGTTTACAAGTACAACATGTTAAATGTAAGTTATCACATATTGGATAATATTTGTCAAACAGTTGGCCTTTTGTCGATTTGTATTTTTATGTGCATGTAAACGCCATAACTCATAAATTGTGATCTTCTAATTAACCCTAGACAATTTTAGGAGGAATGGGATAAAGCTTTTAACGGAGGTATACGAGAAGTTTCGGAAAGATCACAGCCATTGTATTTTTTAAAATCTAAAATCACATTTTTTAATATCGTAATGCAGAACAGGTTTAATTGAACTGAGGTTAAGGTTTAGATACATTTGGTGGCTGATCAGTTAGAAAGAGATCTTTAATTTTATTGCAGTACTTTTATTTATCGTTCAGAGCCATCTATTGTAAATGCGCTGAGTCTAAATTTTTTAATACTCTCTTATCAAATGTCTCGTTTCATGGTGACCAATTTTTAAATTTTACTTTAGGATTCGTAGAAATTTGGTTTGAATACGCTTAGAATGAAACATAATTCAAATTTTCAAATGCGATGCAATTCAAATGTTATTTTAAGTGGCGGAATAATTTTAATATACCAAAATAAATTTTATTACTCCAATTAAAAAATTATGCTTAAAATTTAAATTTTTATTGATGGATGGTTGCGGCACCTCGAAACCGTATCCTAGGGACATATAATGACAATCTACTCTACAGGAGAAATTGGAGGGGGGGGGTCTGTGTTTCTTAGTTTATAAAATCAAAAATTATGCATGGAATATTTTGAAAGATATTATATCTAAATTCATTAATCCTTAAATAAAAGAATGAATTTATTTTCTATTATTAATTAATTTTAAAATGATATTTTTTGATTCAAAAGCAAAACTTTATCTTGTTTTTCACAGCCTTCTTCTATATTTCTTCCCTTGTTACTGTGAGTGCGAATGCAGCATTAAATGAACCCACGGCTTATATATCACTTCTTGTCATACAATCCAAGATTATTCATTTTTCCCTTGACCATTTCAAGCATTGTTAAAGTTATTATACTATAATTGAACTAAAATTACTTCATATAATTCCAAATAATAATACATCATTTAATTAGATCATTAAAATATATATTATCTTGATTATTATATAATTATTTTAAAATAACCCAGTTTTGATTATTTTAGTTTCTATGCTTGATAAAAAGTGTATTTTTTAAAAAAATAACATTTACTTTTTATATTGCTACAAAATTCTTTTATTGATAAAAGTCCCTTAAAAAGCAGATTTTAAATCGTCCCGTTCTAGCGTTTCTTAGGGTTTTAGTATCATTTAAAGAAAAAACGCATATTTTGTTAAAGAGTGTAATTTCTTGATCTAAAATTCAAAATATAATGTAAATAACTCTAAGAAAATTATACAGTCAATCTCAGATAGGTAATTTTAAATAAAAGCTGTTTCTAAATTAATTGCAATTTTTCAAAATGAGGTTTTAAGCAGTTGCTTAAAATTATTCAAGTATTCCTTTCATCATATGGTACCTACAGACGATATCGGAAAATATTTTTCATTTTAATTTCTTTTTCAGTCTTTTGCATATTTTCTAGCCTGAACGGTTTGCATTACAAATATATTCAAAAAGTTTCACTGCTATCATTCAGAACACAGATTTTCACTCGATGTTAAATTTCCATGAAGAATTCATTAAAGTTTTCGGAAGAGATTGCAAAGCATTTATTATTTTATTGAGTACTTAATTTGCATCACGCTATTTAAACGGAACGAAGTTCTGGACTTCTGAGCTTTAATTTAAAATGAATCTTTTATTGCTATTTTGGCATATTTATTACAATTTCTGAGTAGAATTTTTCCCTGACAGGTGAAGGTTCAAAATATGTAACAACCAAAATATTATAGGCTTATTTATAAATTCCTAATCAGAATACACATGGCTAGTGAAAATTATACGAATGCAAATTTGTGTAATAAATAACTTATGAAAAATATTTATATTCTGATTTAAATTTTATATTATTGCGATTTGCAGCAAATATTTTAAATGCAAAATTCCTCAATACTTTTAGTCTGCATTGAATTTCTTGTCACCCTGAAAAACTGATGTATTTTAAAAAAGACAACATTTTAATAAAATTTTTCATGTCAGTTTATGGTATTTGAATGCCACTTGTTGTTTATTTTTTGCTGTTAATAATAATAACAAAAACACGACGATTACATTTTCTAAATCTGAATTTGATGATAAAAAATGCATTTTCCAATTTATATTTTTCAATTAAATTGCTCCAATCAATCTGTAAGAAATCAATACATATTTTGATATTTCAAAATGCGTCTTAGCATCCTGTTTGATAAAGTTTTTTTTTTTAAATTAATATTGTTAAATTCTGATAACGAGATGTTTCCAACGAATTTTTTAAAGCATCTTTATCCTTAAATAATTTTTCTGTCTTTTGAGAATGTCTCCTGAGGTCACCTCAGATATGGGAAGGAGAAACTTACAGTATATTGGTTGTTCTCGCCACCATGATTGGTACAGAATGGTGTGGGCTGCTCTCTACCGACGACGCGAAGAGCATCCTATGGAAGGGACTGCAAAGTGGCTGGTGATGGTTCTTCGAATTCAATTTGATAGCCAACTTATGCTGTCATGGCTTTAGGGTCTTTCAGATTTATCCGTGTGCCTTCAAGTGGGTCAAAACAGCTGTCTGTGGTTTAGTCTTTGGAAATAAGAGAAACCATGACAAATCTCTGTATCTTATATATTATATGAGATTATGGAGGATTAAACCCCGAGTGCCACCAGACATCTGAATTTATATGGTTCTGATGCCATATAATCGGCATAGAGAGATATATCCTTTTGTTCTGATGTGGTGTTCAAATGTAGAGAGGACTGTGTTGGTTCAGGTTTGAACTTATTGTCTCGTCATGATTAAGAATGTAGGAGGTTCCTCCCAAAATATCTTTCAAATAGTTTCCAAATAAATAGAAAATTGTTGGTGCTTGTATTTCTTTATAATAAAATAATTTTTCTTTCAAGAGTAAAAATTTTTCTAAACCGAACAATGAGAAAATATATGAAAAAATAATGATATCTTAAAAAATCAAAATACATTCGGTATTATAGATATGTTGGTAGACCATTTGCAGAACAGTTGACAATCACGAATAGAAATGATCTAGAACAATAAAAAATTAAATTCCGTCAAGAATCTGCATATTCAGTTGAATTTTTAAAAAAAAGAAGTATTAAATTTCCTCTTTCTTATTAGAATTTGAATTCCAGCGTGAATTTATATATTGCCCATCGGTATTTTGCAACGTTCCTGAGCGAATTCTAACAGTTAGTTATCAAAGGAACAAAATATCACACCCTCAGATTTTTATCAATTATTTTATATTCAGATACTATTTTCTTGATATATATATTTACATAACATTATTATGAACTTTTGACAGATATCGGGACAGATGCCGTTCTGATACAGCGATGTTGCAATTTTTAAGTGATTTTGTAAAGTGATTTGTTACTTACTGATTTGTCTAAGCAATTAGCCTTCTCATTTGTAAATAATGTTGATATATTTCCTATTCAGCAAATTCTGCATAGCTAAATCCTGGAACCATTACTGCCAATTTGTTTCTAATAAATTGTATTTGCAATGAGGCCTTTTCTAAATATTTATATTCTGGACCAAATCTAACATTTATATTGTTTGACAAGACCGTTCAGTAGCTTGTGTTGCTTTACTTGACATATTTGGTTCTGCCTCTAGCGAAGAAGCAGAAATATTATTGAACTAAATATTAATTAATTGTTAAAATATTTTGGCCCACACACCGAACCCGTTTTACAGAAATTGAAGAGATTATAAGCACAGAAGCAGAACTGCGCTGCTACTGAACTAAATTCTTATTACAAATATTTAGTAAACATATAAAAATTTGGCCTAAGTAGAATTCTTATAACTTTGATGAATATTTAACAAGGATAGCTTAAAAACGAACACTAGAGAATTGGTATCGTAAAATAAAATTAAACAGACCGTGAATTCAACTGAAAAAACATAGCCAATATGACATTTTTCTCTATAATTACGGCTAATGAAATGTAATTAAAATCTATCTTCTAAAGATAAGGACCAATGGCAGCAGAATCTATGAACCCGTATTGAGTCCACTCTCCTATACACGAAATCTAATATTACAGTTGAATAAAACTAAAAAAATCACAAATCCCCCCCAAAAATTAGATATATTTCCCTCGGTTTTTTTTATTTTTTACATAGTTTAACCCTTTAAAGGGCAATTTTTTTCTAGTTATATTATGTTAACATATTTTTAGGCTTGAAGTTAGAATAAGAAAATGGATTCATTTAGTTTATTAGATAAATTTAATTTGATTAATTAATTAATTTGGTTAATTAATAATTAAGTAACAAATCAAGACACAGCATTTTGTCTGAGATGAAGAACTGAAGCATCTAAAATTCTGACTTACTAAAAAAATGTGTCAGAACTTATGCCAACCTACATAATTTCATACAAAGATTTATAAATTTGGTGGAAAGCATACTTCCCACGGCCCTAGAAAGGGTTAAACACATTCTTTACCAAATATATATTGTATAAAAAATTATGATATAACAATGATACTCTAATCATTATTTTTTATAGTAGTATTTATTGATGTTTAACCACAACAGACATCAATAATCGAACTTTTTATTTAATGCTAGAGCATTTTAAGCCTATACTTAAGGAAAACACATCTTCCTAGCGTAATGGAGATAAGCTCTCTAGCAAATAGTCTTCGATCCGCCGATTCTCCTAAGTAAACAATTCAGGTCTGAAAAAACAACAGAACAAAGGATATACCTTCTCCATAACAGGGTTATTGGCAGAATCGGATGAAGAAAGAAAATAATTGGCTTTGACGGTCAACGACGGAAATAGTTTGGGGGGAGATTGTGAGAGGGCCTCCATATGTGGCAGCCTGAATACGTAAATATTCCTTTATTTATATAAGTAAAAATTTAAATCTTGCGATATAAACAATCCCGATTGTAAAATGTACATAGAAACAAACGTATGAGATGCAGGCTTTTCGATTTATATCAAATTATGATCTAAAAAGACAAATTCGTATGAGAGAGGTTAATTTTAATATTATAATTAGTAGAAATTAATTCTAAATTAGAAGTAAGTGTTTTATAGTAAGAATAATTCTGAATAAGTCTTTGATAAAAAATAAAATATCGTAGATGAAATAATATATAAATAAATAATGAGTGAAATGTGAAATATTTCGAACTTTTTTCGATAATTCACATGATTTTCTATGGAATAAAACAGATTTCAACTAAATAAAAAAAAATTACGCATATCTGTACCATAGCAATCGTTGATTATATTGTCTTCAATATTTAATTGAAAAATTATAAAGATATTTTGTTTTATTAACTGTAATGAAGTGTGAATGTAATTTTTAATTTCAAAATGGATTGCTTTAAAATCCTTTCCACAATTTGGACAAAGAATAACTAGATTCCATAAAATAAACAAAGCATTTAAAAATTAATGACAATGATTTTAAATATTCAAAACATTCTTAAATCATTGTCTGATCTCCAGCTAAGTTATGGATCCAGATTTTATAAGTTTTCATCTAAACATAGTAATTAAAATCATATACAATAAAAATCTCAGAAAAGAATTAAAAATAATTAATTTAGCCTGCATAAAAATATCTGAATATTTAAAAATAGCGCACAAAATTGATTAAAATATTTGTTTTGAATATCAAATAAATGTTTGTTTTCCATATCAAATTAATAAAATCACTTCCTCAGAAGTATTTAGAAATGAAATGAAGCTATTAATATTTTCAAAATATTTACATATTTCGAAATAAATATTTATTCAAAATAACTTTATTAATATTTAATATTTAAAGATAGAGTTTCAAAATTTGGAAAATAAAAAAATAAGGTTATTCAATGTATCCAGTCTTCAAAACAACAGACCCCTTTACTGATAGTTGTGAAGGTATAATAATCAGTATGTGCAAGTAATTTCCGATATAATCTCTCAAAATCAAGGCTATTTCACTGATAAACACCATTAAATTATGAGCTTTAACACCGCGACTCTGCTATCTATCTTCATAATTCTATCCAGTATTCCGAATAAGCATCCGGAATAATTACTCATCAGTAGGAGAGAGAGTTACCAAGGTACTTATCAAGCCATCTGTGGTGCGAGGTACCCGGACAAACATCGGAAATCCTAATCAGTCGTTTCAATTCACACTTGAGCGACAGTCATCCAATTTCTCGACAGGGGTAGAAAATTGTAACTGAGATCTCAATTGATCAGGAACGCGAATCTGCACGAATTTAACATCGCAGAAGCAATCATGAACGCTAACACTGGATATTAAGTCTCATTAAACAGATTTGCCTGGGGCAGGATGCAGTCATCTATCGATATGGATATTAATAGTTATATATGATTTAAATCCTTAACGACATAAGCTTCTCCAGTTTATAAGTAGATGCACATCGAACAATGTTTATCTAGATCGGATTCTTCATAAAAATGCATGATAATTTACAGTTCATTTAATAAAAAGCATTTATTTATAAAAGCACAGTTAATAAAATATTTTTAAAAAATCAAATATTTAAATATATTTTGTAAAAAACAATTGAAATTAACACTTTTGAGCCACCCTAATATTCGTGACAACATCTCTTTCCCATCTGAAGTCTGACGTTACTAAATGCAAGTGTTAACACACACACACACACACACACACACACACACACACACACACACACACACACACACACACACACACGCACACACACGCGCACACACACACACACACAACACATACACAACACACACACACACAGCACACACGCACGCACACACACAACACACACAGACACGCACACACACACACACATATATATATTGTAGAAATGCCGTATAAATAAATTAAAATTTATGATTTTTTTTACAAATATATCTGCACTTTTAAAGAAATAATTTTTATTAAGAATTTTTTTTTCATTCTTCTATAAAATATATATTAATATTAATTTTATTGTACACACCATCATTTTATGATTCTAGTTAATAACAATTTACAGAAAATCCATTAAAAATTTACACGAATATACTAATACCAATTAATAAGAATATTCAATAAAAACTAAAAACAACTAATCCAGAAATTTACATGCTATCCTCTACTGGTCAATACGCTTTTAAATGGTTTCGAACTATAATATCTCACATTTTTTTTCTGAGAAATTAATAAAGAAATTTCCTTTTTAAACTATGAATTTGTTTTAAAATATTCCTTGAATATTAAACATTTCTTTTTCAGAAAATACTTATTTAAAAAGACTCTTTCTTTTATTACAAATAAAAAAAAATTCTTGGTTTGAAAAGGCATAAAGTTAAAATTATTTTTAAGACATTCGAAATAATTTTTATTACATTTAGGGACACTTAACATATACGAACGACGGAAACAAAATCTTGCGCATTTTTCCGTTATTTTAATACTAGCCGCCTTTGGCGACCAGCCGGTTAGACAGCATTACCGCTCGCTACAATTTTCAATTAAATATTTTAAGTAACTGGTCTCTTAATAGATTCTCAAACAAAACATTTTTAATCTTCAAATTTTGATAGTTATACCAAACTTATACTGTTGTTTAGATCGTTTCGTTCAATTTACAATATATATTTTGCTAATTTGTTGTCATTTCCGGTAAAACTTCAATTTTAATTTAAAGTGAAAACGATTAAATTGCAATTAATATAAAGATATTTTTTAATAAAACCAAGCATTTTATTTTATTTATCATCTTTATTGTAATTTATTAATTATTATTATTATTGAATATGAGTATTGCAAACAGAATCGCTCGGTATTTAAGTCTTATGCGAACTACAAAATATTTTTCATAATTTATGTAATATCTCAAAGAATAATTCAACAAAAATTTCTCAGATTCAGCATAAAATTCAGTTTAAAGTATTGCTTTCAAGAGGATTGAAATGAAATCAATAATAATATTTTGTTCCGGCCTATAAATATATTTCAAAAATTATGAAGTCTGAATTTTATACAGTAAGGTAACATATTCTGACAAATATTCTGTACACACCAAATTTTAAATAAATGAATGAATGTTTCTATTTTCCACGATCAACTAAGACTTATTTATGAAGTTTTGAATGTTAAAAATTTAGAAAAACTCAACATTTTCATAATCTTAGGTCAATTAATCTTGAGAAACCTGCGCGCTGATTGGCGTATTTTCTTTAAAACGATCGATGAAAAATCTAAAATTTTCCTTTTTTTATTGAATAGTGATATTCAAATTTTCAAAAATCAGTCAGTTTAAGTGATGGGAAATTAACTCTTAAAAGTCAGTGATTTACTTGATTGGAAATTAACTCTATGACCACCATAAAATCTGTGGTTTCTCTTGTGGTGTATGCATTCTCCTTAACATCCGCTCGAATAAAAATAACATACAAAAGAACAAACACATCAAAAGTAAACATAACATTTCAATAGTTGCCAAAAACAAAAGAAAGAAAAATGCAGCTAATAAGCAGACGATATTTAGAAAAGTACAGATATTTAGACTGGAAAATGAAATTATCTGAAATTAACCACACGCTCAGACGATATTTACAAAAGTAAAAATATTCAAACCTGAAAAGGAAAATATATGAGTTATTCCATCAATAAATGCCATAAGTTTGTTTATATATTCATTATTTTATGAGTCATTAAACATCAAAATGGGTCTGGGACTAA
>JAPMOR010018213.1:17212-64667 GCA_026543865.1 Argiope aurantia | reverse complement strand
CTAATAAGAAACACTTTCTTTTCTCAAAAAAGTGAAACACTTAAAAAATATACAGTTTTGAAGAATATATAATTTTTTTGAAGACTATATAATATAGAAGATTTTGTACCTATTGACATAGAAATAATAATGTTTAATATTTTAAAACAAAAAAAAATTATAATCTTAAAAATTTAAAATCAAATCCGAATTATCATATACATGTTTCAACCTTAAATTTTCAAATCCTATTCCAATCCAAAGCATTTCACCCAAAAAAGTTTGGATTTTATACAGAAGCTCTGTTTCAGTTAATCTCACTTTTAATCGTTGTATCTAGCTAGCTAAGCGCAGAACTGCGGAAACAGAGTCGGTTTCCGGATATTGCTTCCTGGTCGTCTTTCGCCTTGCTTCTAGCAGGCAGATGAAGCTTGGGATCTTCCCTTTTCCTTTTCGATTTTCATGTATTGTGAAAGGCGTGATAAGGCTTTAGGACTCCTTTTTCCGAGAAGAAACAGTAAGCGGCTTGCTGTTTCTAGCAGTTAGTTGGGAAGATGTTTAGTATTTGGGTGAGGGAAAAATGCTATATAATGGCACAGATGCAAATAATGCTTTAGACTTCATTTCTGCTTTTGTAAATTTCATAAAGAAGGTTTCTTAATACATTGGAATAGAAATAGCCGAGTTAACTTTGTATCGACGAGTCATGTCTTTTAGTCTACTTGAAATAATATGATCACTGAAATGTTTTAAATATCAATGAATATTTAACCTTTATTCACTTTCTCTTGCGTGTACTTTCATAATGGCTTTAATGAAACATTTTTCAAATTCGTTTTTAAATAATATTTAAACATGCTGTGAACAAGAGTCAAACGAGATGATAGAATGATAACAATACTATATTGTCACTCAGCGTTGTCAGGCCTTTTTTTATTGTAAATATTTACATTTTTTGATTATAAATACTACATTTTTACATTTATTTTGCAGTTGAAGTTGCATGCGCCAATAAAAATTTACTTCGAAAATTGTTGAAAAGTGTGAAATAAATCTATATAATATAGAGAAAAAATTTCATTTAAATCATTAAATACTGGGAATGACATATTTGAGTTTTCTTATGAGCTGTAACTCACTCATCTTTGGTATTATATCGCGCCATTATATATATTTCTGCCACGCACAATTCACAACATTTTTGTCATTTTCTAGCCACATAACTTTTGATAAATGTGATATCTATATCTATAATTATAATAACGCTCAATGTGTGTTGGCACTGTTTAGGCCAGACCATTCAACCTACAGCTACCAAATTTGGCACGTGTATACCTTGGAGGCCGGGAATGTACACCTGGGGGTTATTTTTTCGAATTTTTAAATAGAATTTTATTTATTTAAAAATTAAGCGAAATTTTGACGTGTTTCTGCTATAACTTCCGAAAATATTACCGCACAAAAAAGATTTTTACATGAAGTTAAAGATCAAAAATTTATCTTTTAAATGCTACCAATGTTTTAATCTTAAAATTAAATTTCTATTTTTAATGAATTTTTAAATAAATATTTTAACTATGTTTTTCAATAATTTTTTTCGTAAAAAATAAAAATTACGATTAAGCACGTTTCGCATTCATGGGAAAAAATTAGCTTTTTTCAAAGTGTTGCCATCACATTGATTAAAGCCCCAATTAAAAATAAATTAAATCTTTTTGGAAATGAAATCCGCAAAAATATAATTTTCGGCACGTGTCTGTAGGAAATGAAACCAATATGAAATATTATTTTTTCTAAAAAATAAATTCAAGGAAAATTATTTTATGATCTTTTACACTCTCCATACAGGGTGTTTATTTAGTCCTAGACCCATTTTGATGTTTAATGACTCATAAAATAATGATGATATAAACACACTTATGGCATTTATTGATGGAATAACTCATATATTTTCCTTTTCAGGTTTGAATATTTTTACTTTTGTAAATATCGTCTGTGCGTGTGGTTCATTTCAGATAATTTCATTTTCCAGTCTAAATATCTGTAGTTTTCTAAATATCGTCTGCTTATTAATTGAATTTTTCTCTCTTTTGTTTTTGGCACTATTAAGATGTTATGTTTACTTTTGATGTGTTTGTTCTATGTAATACTCATAATAAAGCTCAATGTGTGTGTGTGGGTGTTGGCGCTCTACAGACCAGACCATTCAACCTACAGCTACCAAATTTGGCACGGGTATACCTTGGAGGCCGGGAATGGGGGTTATTTTTTCGAATTTTTAATTAGAATGTTATTTATTTAAAAATTAAGCGAAATTTTGGCGTGTTTCTGCTATAACTTCCGAAAATATTACCGCACAAAAAAGATTTTTACATGAAATTAAAGATCAAAAATTTATCTTTTAAATTATACCAATGTTTTAACCTTAAAATTAAATTTCTATTTTTAATAAATTTTTAAATAAATATTTTAAATATATTTTTCAACAATTTTTTTTCGTACAAAATAAAAATAAAATTTAAGCTGCTCGAACGCGTTTCGTATTCATGGGAAAAAATTAGCTTTTTTCAAAGTGTTGCCATCACATTGATTAAAGCCCCAACTAAAAATAAATTAAATCTTTTTAGAAATAAAATCTGCAAAAATATAATTTTCGGCACGTGTCTGTAGGAAAGGAAACATATATGAAATATTATTTTTTCTAAAAAATAAATTCAAGAAAAATTATTTTATGTTCTTTTACACTCTCTATATTATTAATCCAATAAATGAGCTATATTTTAAGGCAAGTTTTGTTTAATATGAACAGAATATCTATTCAAATCAGGGCCACATAGCTGATTTGTAAACCTTTAGTAAGTCACAGATCTGGTAAAATGGTCTTAATGGAAAATGATTATATTTTATGTAACTTGATTTAATAAATGCTCTAATAAATAACGAATTTTTGATTTTACATTAAGCTGCTGCTGTGGAAATTACGAATAACAATATGTTCTTGAAACACTAATATTTTAAATAAAAATATTTAATTTCCAATCAACTAAATCAATCACTTAAACTGGCTGATTTATGAAAATTTGAATATCACTATTCAATAAAAAAAGGATAATTTTAGATTTTCCATCGATCGTTTCAAAGAAAATACGCCAATCAGAGCACAGGTTTCTCAAGATTAATTGGACTAAGATTATGAAAGTGTTAAGTTTTTCTAAATTTTTAACATTCAAAACTTCATAAATAAGTCTTAGTTGATCGTGGAAAACAGAAACATTCATTCATTTATTTAAAATTTGGTGTGTCCAGAATATTCCTCAGAATATGATAACTTACTGCATTAAATTTAGACTTCATAATTTTTGAAATATATTTATAGGCCGGAACAAAATATTATTATTGATTTCATTTCAATCCTTTTGAAAGCAAAACTAAAAACTGAATTTTATGCTGAATCTGAGAAATTTTTGTTGAATTATTGTTTTAGATATTACATAAATTATGAAAAATATTTTGTAGTTTACATAAGACTTAAATACCGAGCGATTCTGTTTGCAATACTCATATTCAGTAATAATAATAATAAATAAATAACAATAAAGATGATAAATAAAATAAAACGCTTTGTTTTATTTAAAAATATCTTTATATTAATTGTTATTTCATCATTTCCACTTTAAATTAAAGTTGAAGTTTTACTGGAAATGACAACAAATTAGCAAAATATATATAAATTGAATGAAACGATCTAAACATCAATATCGGTTTGGTATGACTATTAAAATTTGAAGATTAAAAATGTTTCGTTTGAGAATCTATTAAGAGAGCAGTTACTTAAAATATTTAATTGAAAATTGTAGTGAGCGGTAATACTGGCGAACCGGCTGGTCGCCAAAGGCGGCTAGTTTACTAATAATTCTAAGCATATTTTATAAAAATATATAATTAATATATATTTTTAGGTTTCTTTATTTTCTGCCGTAATTATTCCTTAGATAGTAAAGCACTATTTCTTTTGGGCAGTCATTTTGATTAAAAGATATTAAATAAAATTAAAGAAATTGAAAATACTTCACCAGTTTTCAGACTCAAAAACCATAGGTGTCAATAAAAGTATAGAATTTTATCAAGACTTCGATTACCTCTTTAACTTATAGAGTTACTCAGAAGTAATGGATATTTCACTTTATCTCATGAGAAATCAATAACTCCAGATGATTTTATTTGGCATTTTGAGTAAATTAAAAAGCAGCTAGTAAATTGTTTCTTGTTTCGGTTGGTTGCCGATAAGTGAAAACACAATTTGCAAATCTTTAAATTTTGACGTCTTCTACATCGTATGTTTTGCTTTTGCTTGTGATTTTTACAGATCAAGTTTTTTTCCTGTATTTCTTGATTCAAGGCATTCTGGGGGTGAGTATTTATCTGTTACATGAAACATTGCTATAATTCTAATGACAAATAATGCTTCGTAAATTGTGTTGCTTGTTTACAACATTGACTACACTAGAAAAACGCCATAAAAAACGAGAAATTTCAGATTAGAGTAAACAAAACTAATTCATATTTTGAATTACAGGTGTCACTGAATCACGGTTCTGAAAATCGTTTGACATATAAAAGAAAAGGACTTCATTTTTTTACCACTCATAAATGCATCCGTGTCAGATTCTGATGCATCTGAGTCAGAAATATTTGCTAACATTTATGATGATAATTCGATGTACCTGAAATTGAAACCAAATATTTATTGTGGATGCGTTGTCACGTTGATGCTCTACTTGATTATTATCTTTGTTTTTAATATTTTGGAAGTTAC
This sequence comes from Argiope aurantia, assembly GCA_026543865.1. Lineage (NCBI taxonomy): Eukaryota > Metazoa > Arthropoda > Arachnida > Araneae > Araneidae > Argiope > Argiope aurantia. Next base: position 59,872 of record JAPMOR010018213.1, on the reverse strand, counting down.
GAATGGCAACTGTAATAAAAAATGTAATAATGTTATGGTAATTTGAGAATGGCTTTTGAGTAGAGTTTCTTACTTTGATGATATTAATAAGCATGATTTACGCCATAAATATATATTTCTGAGTGAAAATTTGGGAAGTTAAACAAAGAGAGTATATATTTGAACTATAAAAACGTTTGTGTTAATGAGGAAGAAGAGAAGTTTCATCCATTTAATGACTACACAAAACATCGAGTTTTAATATACTTCTGGTTCGTAAAGTATAAAGTACGAAACGGAACATGCGTAAACCTGAATCTGTATCAGTGTCATCTGGTGACAGTGAGAAGCATATTGGTATTGTCTACATACCGTTGGGCACAAACAGAAGTCTGTGCAAGCTTTGATTGTGTGAAAACTGATGGTTACGCTTTTCTCTCTTGAGAATTTCTCTTTGAATTTGTCATGTCTTTTCCACAGTCATTGAAAAAATAAGGAGAAGCAATTTCGATTCCAGCCCAAACTCAAGATTCGACAGTTTGACTTAATATAGACATAAAGGCAGATGCCGATATTATTTAAAGAGTTTGTCAACAGTTATATGTTGGAAATGGATTTGGTTCTTTGCTCTGCGTCAAGCAGATACGGTTTCCAGAATTTTATGAAAAAATTCAACTTCAGCAATAATTATTTTTTGAGAAAATTTTCTTATAAACAACTATTTGTATTTTTGCAAATAATATATTTATAAGAAATATATTTATAAGAATACATTTATATTTTGTACGTATATTTACTTATTTTGTGCTTCCCAAAAAGTTTTTTACGATTATTTTTCACCTTTTGAAAAGAAAAGGGTTATATTTAAGCATAATACAGAAGCTCCAAAAATATTTTTTTAGTTGAATCGTACTAAAAATATTTCAAATATATTACAATTATTTCAATGAGATCAAACGAAATCGCTAGAGTTTATAAAATCATTATCTAAAGATGACATTTATCCATATCTGGAAGACCAATTGGTCCTAACATTTTATAGAATTTGACGCAAATAACAAGCTTACAATAATTATATATAAATCTATCCGACTGAAAAAGACTTTAATACGTCTAGATAGTTAATACTTCAATCTGAATTGATATGAATGAAACAACAAGAGTATAAAAGTAGAAGTATTTTACCATTTCCTCTTTCAACTTATGAACGGCTTAGTATTTTGTGAAGATGAGTACTGATGTTTCTGAAAAGATCCGCTTTCGCTGGAATTATTTGAAATTACGGTCCACTGGAAATGAAGAAGATAAATTCCACGTTATTAAAAAGAAATTTCGAAAATCGTCATGTCAAGAATACTCTTTACAAAGCGTGAATTCTAAAACTCGAATTGAAGCGCTTTGATTTCTGCAACAATATAGGAGCAGAATTATAGCAAGACAGGCACTAGAGACAGGATGTAATCGGTCAATATCATTATTATTTGCATATCGTCCACTTTCAAAATTGATGCTTTATTCCAATTGATGAACTTCTTCTGAGGAATCGTCTGCAAAATTTCAAATTAATGAACTATGCAAACGCTCTTCGGAGAAAGGTTGGTATGCAGAATCATCAGAACATTTAAAATTGTGACTGTCGTCTTTTTATTCAAATTTTCAGCTCATTGTTCTCCTTAGACTTGAACTGCACTTACGCAAGTTGGAATGTTTTTATTTGTTATTTTTTGGAAGAAATGCTTTATGAAGCATCAACAGGAAACAGTGTGTATTCGAAATTTATACTTACTTTTTGTTTAATTTCTTACTAGAAAACAGACAGACTTTATGAAACATGAAATGTTGAAAATCATTTTTTTGGTTTTGGATTTCAATTGCTAATGCATGAATACATATTCTGTTTGTTTTTAAATTATAATGGTTTGAGGTGATAGAAACACCGAACGATCGAATTAGAATCAATAGGATCAAATTCATACTTTTTTACATACAATTATCGAAGTTTCTGCAAAGAATGAAAAAAAAGAACATATATTTTACAAGAAAAACTTTGCTAATGAAATTATTAAATTTTAAAATATATATATATACATACTTCACGAGAAATTTTTTTTTAGAATATAATCTCACTGTCAGAAAAATAATTGCTTTTTACTTCCTCATATACAAAATATACAATGCAAAAAATTTAATCACCAAAAGTTTTGAAATCGAGATTTTGACGAATCTAGTCAAAATCTGGAATCGAAAATTAAGTTCCATGAACATATTTTTATTAATATGTTTGTTTGTTTTTGAACATAATAACTTGAAAATACTTTGGTCTTGATAGCTGAAATTTAGTATACGTCTATTACACTGTATCTGTAGATTTCCATGACATTTTGAAGAACATTTATTCAGAGAAAGTTTGTCCGGCTGTTGGAATATAAGTTAGCATGATAACGACAAAGTAAAGAGTGCTGAATAAATAAAAATTGGTACACAAGTTAAACATCTAAAATTCAAAGTATGAAATTTGGGGACATATCCATCAAATATTTGATCATTTGTTACTTTGTACTTTCACAAACATGTAAACGCGGTAACTTAAAATGTATCACTGATACATATCACTTAAATATATCAAATTCGGCATGTGAGTTTGTGACAACTACTGAAGTTTTGAGTCAAATTATGATTATTATCGTTTGAAAAAGAAAAGATATCCGAAGTATATATTTGATTTTTTGTTGCTTATTTGTAAACCGTACCCGAGCAATTAATGGCTAAAAAATTTGACGCTCAAACATTTTCCCTCATCCTAAAGATCTCGTAATCAATCGTACATTTTTGGTACTGCATGCCGCACGTTTTTCGCCATCTTCATATTCAGAGTGGTAAGAAATTCTCAAATACACTGAAAATCAAGGCATACTTCTAAAATAAAAACTAAAAACAACTACCCACTAGCTGAACTTTTACTCTCTTAAATAAGAGGCAAAAAAAAAAAAACTACTTCTTTTTTTTTCAGTCATATTATCATTTCTCCTTCTAATGATCTTCAAAACCGCGGTACAATTTCATTTCTTTCTTCTTCCAAGTTCTTTCTTTATTTATTTCACTCTCTTCATATCTCCTCTTGGATTTTCTTGTCACTTATTCATGGACGAACAATAATGTCTCTCCAAATAAGATAAAAATGAGGCGAGTGGAGAATCTTTCTTGCGAGTGGAGTAGAATCAACCGACTCTGATTCGCATGATGGAGAATCGCAGGAGGTTTGGTGGTTTCAAAGAGAAATTCATGAACGATGAAATCAGCTTTGAGAGTGGAAAATGTCCTTGAATATTTGTATTGATATTTGAAGGTCATCAGTAGAAACTGCTTTCGTTGAAAAGTGACGGGAAATAAAGTGTAAAGGCTTGAATGTATAATCAATGGTATAACAAATCGGTTAGGTTTTAAAATGGTATTATACATTATTTAATAGCTGACTGTACAATTGTAAATTAGTAGTTTAATGATTAAAAATAAGAATTTATCTTAAAACTCTTAACATCTTTAAATTTTTATAATACATTTCGCGATGGTTTAAACTGGACGGTGGAAAAGTTGTTCCTGCTATATTTTTCTTGCACAAAACTTAACAATGAATATTTAAAAATTAATAAATAAATAATTTTATTTAAAAATACATTATTATTTTATATCAAAAATCAATTAAAATATGTTTGCATTTTTTTAAACAAAATAATTTTTAGCAGCAATTTGACTAAAATCTCAGCAACAATATGTCATTTTTATAAATAATAATAAAATTTTTTTTATAAATGCATTCATAAAATAATTCATTAAATTTAATATTTGTTTCTCTACAAAATAAAAAAATATTCTCTGTTTTTAATAATTTTCTCTACATATATGCATTATTTAAAGCATAGCGAAAATTCGGATTTTTATAAAGTAAAATTTATAAAAAAAAATAAATTTATATATTTTATTTTTTTAGATGTGATGTACGATGGATCCTTAAGCTTAGAAAGAAATCTATACTTAAATTTAGTAAAAAAAAATTTGTTTTGAATTATATTTATTTACTATGGTAACAATAAAACTTCTTCATGACATGCTATTCAAGAAATAAATATTTAATATGTTTAATTAATAATACTGTTTTTATCTCCTGCGAATAATTGTATATTAAATTTTTCAGAATTGCCATCTTTTCCCAGATCAAGCGCAAAATAATATTGTATCATGTATTTCAAACAACAACATTAATGCTGATAGTATTTAAATAAAAATTTAACTACTATGCAAGATACGATATAAGACCACTTTAAAATTATTTACAAAGGAAAACTATCTACTTTAAAAGAAGACAGTTTTAGTACTTGTCATTCCATTAAGTTAAAATGTAGGTACTGCGAAGCAAATTTAATTATTAATTCCAAGTCACTGTGATGAAAATCTTAAAACAAAAATTGTAAGAACATAAAAAATTCACGAACAGAAAAATTCATTGTTATGCCATTCCATCTAACGAAAAACGTCTTTTGAAGCTAGTAAGTGAATCATTTATAAATTCATATAAACTTTCTAAACTTAAGGAGAATTTTCAACGCTAAATGGTATTCATATTTTTAGATCTTTGTATGACATGATATGTAAAATCAAGCTCTTCCGAAATATTGTAGAAGATTTGGATGGAAACTCCTATAGTTTGGAATATCACATTTGCAAGAAAGAAAGAATGATACTTTACGAATAGCAATGATTTGGGTTTATTGCATGATATAAAAATTTCACTCAAGTTTCGTAGAGGCGTTATAACGTTAAATTGAAATCCTAAATTTCGAAATGTGTTGCAGTTCTTTCAGTTTTCAGATTAACGAAAGTTTTTATACTTACTTAATATATTAAGATTAAAATAAAATTACGATATTGGAAAATTTAGTTCCAAAGGAAGAAATAAATTAAATTATTCCTCTATTGAACTCTTATCATTCGTATTGTATTGAATAAATCTTTATAATTATTGCATTCTTATTTAAAGATGAAAAGTTTGATTGCAGTCATTCCATCCACTGATTTTAGTCTGCCTATAACGAATATCAATTTACTATTCATATTTATATTCGGAATAGAAGTAATTTGAATGGAGCTAGCAATCAAGAATAAATTGCATTTTTAGATAACGATACTTTAATTGTATTCTAACACTTTGAGATAATTAAGGCACTTATTTATTAGCTTATTTATTAGATTTTCCATAAAACTTGTTTATGCTATACTACCATTTTATTTCAAACAATTTATGAAGCTATCCTTAGCGTTTTCCTTATTTTTAATAAAATTTATATAACATTAGATATTCTAATAAAAGTGAATTTTTAAGTCAAACTTAAGTGCAATGAAAAAAAAAAAATGCCAGAAAATGCTTCAGTTCTTGCCTGCTTCTAAACTTATCAGAAGATCTTGTGACAATGCCCTTTTCCGAATACTAACTCAAATATTCTAAAAATGAAATTTGATTATTCACTTTATTTTTTCCTTTTTATCATTAATTTCATACCACAAATATAAATGTATTTTTTATTGGCGTATATAACAGATATAACAGTTTAATAATGTAATTAATGAGATAAATATTTACCATTAAACTAGTGTTCGATAATTCAAAATAAAATAATCTTAAACGTGAAACATAAAATTATATTTTTTAATAATGTATATCTCAGACGTTATTAATTGCATATACAGATTCACAGATGTATAATTACAAGACACTTTTCAATTGTTTGAAAATACAAATCTCAAGTATTTGCTTTATTGTTCAAATATTATTAATTTCGAAAAATTACTCCGATAAAATTTTGTAAATACTATGAAACATCAGAATTTTTGAAAGTCCAGATTGGAATATTTAAATATTTTTATTCAGTATAATAACCAAATATTTCTTGAATAAAATGATATCGGACACTGAATTAATTCTGAAATTTTCCCATTTTTTTCACGGGCAACTTTAGGTATACTTAGTTTATTTTCTTCCTTTATGGAAATATCCACCTTAAATATTCGTTTAAAAATATTTACCCGTTCACGTAATGATATTTTAAGTTACGGAACCATTAAATCTCTGAACTTTATGTGACTACCATTTCCTTAATGTTATTGAAATATTCTTAAATACTTCCCCTATTAACTGATCTCAAAAGTAAGACTTTTTAATAGACTAAGTATGTTAAAGATCAGCATTTATTAAGAACAGAAAACTTGGATTATTATAATTTTTAAATAAAAATTGCTTTTTAATAAATTAAAATAAAAGTTAACGTTTTGTTTCTCGAAATCAGGAATAAATTAATTCAATAAAACCATTTTAAAATATTAATAATGATTTCTTAAATTATAAAAATTCTTTGAAATGCAAAAAATTTTAAGAAACGCGCTTTGAAAACTAAAATCTTCATATTTCATTAAAATTATTCACATAATCTTTTATCAAATATAAAATTTAATATTTGATAAATATCCCCAAACATTTTACACGCATTAAATATGACCATTAATATAATTTGTAATTAAAATACATTGTCGAAGTTTAAAATTAATTGTAAATTTTCATGGTATAATGTGCTTACTAAAGAATTACTCGATAATTTTATCAATTCTTCGGTGAAATTTGACATTTAATTTTAAATGTTGGCCAACAATTTTGCGATATTAAATGTATTTTCACGATTGTTTTAAAATAAAACATGCAGTGAATTGGTAGAATATTGTCCATCCGCCGTGAATTTATAGAAACACGGTATTATTCAGTAGGAAATTAATTTTCTTTATAAATTAACTTTGATTTATAAAATTTTATTAGTTTTACTTTTTAATTTCTAATTATGTGTTGTTGTTTTTTTGTTGAAATAAGTCATTCGAATTCGAATCCATCTTAATTTATTTTTCCATACAATGCAACTGATGTATTGTCATTTATCTTTTTCATACTTAATTAATTGTCATTTATCTTTTTCATAGATACTATTTCATAATTTTTGATCTATCTTGTACAGATATTTACTGAATTAAAGAAGCTACTAATATATAATATTCGAGGGTTTTTAAAGTAATAAGGAACCAATAAGCTTTGCAAGCTAGTGAAATGTTTTGCAGAATTATTAAACACATTGAAACATAAGAAAAAGAGAAGATTGAAGTTTAATAAAACTGCAACTTTATTTTCTTTTTTAGCAATATATAAATTTTCAAATTTATTTTCAGAGGCTTTTTTGCATATTTGTTCTTTATTGCAACTGCAAAAAGATTTTTGGAATTGTTAAAAATCCAGATTTCAACAGTTAGTAACCATATTTAAAGGTTAATAATTAACTATCTTTTTATATTTTACGCATATTTGTATATCTTTTCTTTTGTCTACTTTCGAGAGTTTAAAAGTTTAGTTCTTCTGAATTAGCAATGTTTCTTTTTTGAGTAAGTCTAGAAAAGATGTCGACAAATTTTATCTCGCAATGAATTTTTATTTTGTTATTGTATCATAGTTCAGTAACACTCTTCGTTTAATGTTGAATTTGGAACAGAGTAGCTTACATAATCAGTTATTTTTTCATAGATAAAAAATAAAAAATTATTTAAAAGAGAATATATTTCTTCTCTGCCTGTCCTAATATGCTCAGTTTTATTATCTGTGATATTATAATAATGTCTCTCAATTAATACATACTAACTCATTTTAGCAAATATAAAGAAACAGTTAAAACATTTTATGGAATTTAACAACAGTTTTTGGATAGAGTAGGCTTTAATCAAAGTATGGCAGATATCATAAGAAAATTATTCTTAGCATTGACTTTAATTTTAAATAATCAAAAGTATTTATGCATGCTTCAGAATTTTTATTAAATGTGTGATTTTTAGTTCATCTAGAGTTTCCATAAACATTATTAGCAATGTGCCACTTTTAAATTTAAATTAAATATTGTTATTTTGCTGTTAAGTTTCATTCTATTAGCTATAAGAGCTAAATGATACCTTTGATTAAAATAATGCATGCTTAATTTAAAATGCTTTTGAAATGCTCATATGACAACTACATATTATTTAATATATTTCTCGATTTCCCGATTAAACCTGCATTATGCAGGTTTAAATATTTTCAGCTTTTCAATGAGAAATTTCTTTTTACATTTAATCGTAAAATTCAAAAGAAATTATTCAAAATATTTAATGAAAAAATTTTGATAAAAATAAGACAATGGGAAAACTATTAATGCTATTATAATTTTATTAATGTTTCTTTTATTAAATGTATTAAATTTTATTATCTGTTATTGTTGTTTTATTACCTGTAAAAACATAATTAAACTGTCAATAAAAAGAGGCTTGCCTGTCTGGAGGTTGTGTTTAATTTCAAATAATATTTTTATGTATAATTTTAGTTCATTATTTCCTTCACAAAGCATTTTTAAGTATCAATTTGAGACAATAGAGAATTTTTAATATCAATAATAAAAGAGCGAATGTTCAAGTAATGTATTCTCTAGTTGAACATTGTCTTTCACGATATCGGAAGTTAACTTCATATTTATATAAATAAATTTTACAGATAATAAATGAAAATTTATTTTTTAATTTTCAAAAATGATAAAAACACATGCTCAATAGAATTTCACAAAATGAAAAACATTTCTGAAAATCACGCAAAGAATATATCGACATATTTTAATTTTATAAAACTTTAAAACTAATTGTGTTATTTTCACATTCAAAAACTTAAAATATTGTAGAAATTATATTATAATACTTTCAGAAGTTAATCCAGAAGATCGTCAAATCACACAATTTTTTTAAGAATTAAAATATTTTGTTATAATTAAATAAAGACATCGATGTGCATATTTACACCTTTAAGTTTGTTACTGCTAAATTAGGCAAAAGAAGGTCAAACAATTAGGCCTATAGAGTATTAGATATGCACTATCAACCAAATTCTCTTCTATTTCTTTCTCTTTCTGTTTTTTTTTGTAAGTAAAAATAAATATTGCTTTATAAAGAAGATAACAAGAGATAGTTTTCTTACCTTCCCAAATCGACAAATGCATTTTTTTATCCCCAAATATCATTTGGATTTCTATCCAAAGTATCAGTTTTCAAACTCTTCTCAGATGCATTTATCAAATTTCGATGCATAATTTATCAACTGTGATTCAATGAAACTTAACTATAACAAATAGTATAGCAAAATCTTTTATTCAGATATTTCGAAAGCATTTCCTCCTAAAAGAAATTAAAAAAAAAGACTTTTAAATTATTCCCCTTTGGCAGATATTTTTTAAGATTAATTTAATATTTATTACTATTGATCATTTATATGCTTAAAAGTCCAAATATAAAGGCTGGGGTCTTTCAGAAAAAGAATGATAAAATATGTTGTATATGTTAAAAGTTTTAAAAATTTCAAAGATTTAAATTACATCATTTCGTTTGGATGCATTCATTATTTCGTTACTTCATTCATTACCATCATTATTAAATGTTATCTTTCAAAACTACCTGAAAGTTTTTAAAATCTCATAGATGAACATACAATTTATATTTAACAGAGATTTACAATATATTGATCTGATGAAATTTTTATAAGCAAAATAAGGAGAAAAAAAACAGTGCTATTTAGAAAAAGTTTACATTTTATCTTTTCTAATTAAATTTATTATTCCAATATTTATTCAAAAGGTAAGTTTCATTCACATTTTGAAATATATCAATACATATGAATAGAAAAGTACTGTTACGAAATTTTTAGCGGGGTTCGTTTGGATAGTGGAAGTGTTATGGTGTGTGGACGCTCAATCAGCACGCAGAAGTAGAATAAAAACAACGACGTTTATTTACACGAAGACACACAGGACAGCACAAAAGCAACAGCTATATACAGCACAGAGACCACTATCTTCAGCCGAGACGTGTAGCATACAACAGCATACACAGCAGCATACAACCAGAATCTACTGCAGACAGTAGCGCACAGCTCAGTTCAGCACTAGCTTGACTCCGTTGATTCCGACTACGACTCTCGACTACTACGTCGACGACTCCGTTGTCTCTCGACACCTCTGACTTCGCTGCTCTCGAACTCCCCTGACGTCTACCTTCCTCTGGCAGCTGCGGCTGCTTCCTTTTATAGGTCTCGGGAGGCGGGGCTAGAAGCCTCTCAACCAATCAGGAACGTTCGAGGCATATCTCGGTTCCTACTGGACGGATCGGAAAAATTCTCGAAGTTTCGGGTATAATCTATTTTGGCGCCAAAGTCGCCAAGTCGCCAAATGGTCGCCAAGCTCTGGGACCGACGCGCCACCTGGACTCTGTCCCATTCAGATGACTGTAAAACTTTCTTTCTGTTGATGGAACAAACTATGCTGGGAAGCCGAATTGCGGGTTTGTCACAGTACTAAAAGTTTGTCTCCATAAACAATAATGTTTCCTGAAATTCTTTAGTATTCCCTATGAATAATCAAATTTATAGTAATATTAAGTGATGTTTATTAAATGTATTATTAATTAAGCGTGAAATTTATATTGAATTATTTTAAGTAAGAGTAAATCTTTCGCGGCTGGCTGTTCAACTTTAAAAAGGTTTAAATAGACAAGGAAAACTTCAGCAAGGTATTTGAAATTCCTTCTACAATTTCTAAGCCTAAAATATATATATATATATATATCGTGAAGCTCGCATGAAATGTTATGCTCTTACTGATATTAATCTAATATTGTACTTTTAGCTTTTGCACATGATTTACCGGAACAATAACAGTTAATGAAATGATAATTTCTAAGGAATGGTGGCATTGAAATGGTTATTCAATTATTCCAATATTAATAAAATCAAAGTTTACCATTATTATAGAAAATAATTAAGAAAATCCTTTAATAAAAAAATATTTCATTTTTTTTGCGCAAAAATGCAGGAAATTAAGGTAGAATTATTGCCAAAAAGTTACTAATCTTACAAATATGTAATATCACTTCCCTTTTCAGCTAGTATAATTGTAAGAAAAAAAGCTTTACTAATATTTTAATGGATGCTGAATGGATTTCACTTCAATAAGACAAAACGACAAAACTGATGACAAAACTGACTGACGACAAAAATGTAGGTTATAGAAAATACAAGAATTATAGTTGATATCTGCATTAGCACCTAAGATCCAAAAACCCTTCTTGAAGCTTCAACACTCTGAACTACAGACTATTTAAAAAGTAATAGCGATTTGCTGTTAACATGTGTGATGTTCATTTCTGCTATTGCTGCCTTGCGTATGTTTCAGCTACAATTAACTAGCTATCTATATTTCCTATTTCCGTGATGGAAATACTAAAAGCGTCATTATTTATTATCGAACTTGTTGGACTTCTTACATCGCACACCCAACGGATGGTTTCTGTAAAGTCATCAATAGAATATAAATTTCCTCTTACGAATATGAAAGAATTTTTGAAGCTATAAGAAGGCGTCAGCTTGCTAGCTGGGAAAAGGAAAAAGATGTTCCTAGGTAGTATTTCACCTCAGTGCTATGATTCATAAGGAATGTATCCGTTAAGTGCGAATTCTGAATAAGATGTATTGGTGCGAAAACCCTCTTCATAATTAAGATTCGAACGTCAATCACATTTTTCAAAATGGCGACGATAAATTAAGCTTTGCTGCATGATTACTCAAATTTTGGAAAATTTCATTGAAATTGAAAAACTACCTTTCCAAGGAATTTATAACGAAACTAAAATGACTATTGTATTAGACAAATTACATCAATACATTTTCTTGTTTCGTTATTTATAAATAGAATTGTGACATAAATATTACTTTAAAGTAAGGAGATATATTATTTGAATTTAAGGAGTTTATCAAAATACGAATCGACATCACTTTCATATATCAAGTTTGCCAATAATTTTCAATTTTCTATGCAACTATTTATTTCTGGGTCAATATTGTGAATACAAGAAGAATACTCTTTAAAAAATGTGTGTTAATTTTCTGCAATCTTAATGAATGCATTTTAAAAATTTAATTTCAAATAGTTGTCATTTACATTTCAATTCGAAATTAGCATGTAATAGATTATTTCAAATTCAATGATTTTTCATTCTGTTATATTTATAACTATTAATTGCAATTGTAGATAACAATTTAAAAGAAAAATTGGGATAAAGATGCACATTAAAACTGAAATGGAAATTATACTTTCATTGGCAATTTAAAAACACACGTAAGCAAGCGAAAAAAAAAATGCCAGTATAGGTGTATTCAGATTAAATTATACTTCCGTAGTTAGTTTGTAAATATTAATTTAATATAAATTCATGAAATGAACATTTCCATTTAAGCATCTAAACAGTAAATTTATGCTAATGATGGGCAAATAATTAGCAACGCATTCTACGAGAGTGGGTGTTAGATTTCTGCAACGATTATAGTTGGGAAAACAGCTTTTGCCAATTTAACAATCTTACTCTGCTGAACACTAATTAGTTCTTTATTTAATGAGACAATTACTTTACCAGTTAAAATTCAGTTGCCATGAAAGAGGTGCTTATAATTTCCTGTGTAATATTTCTGCTAATTTACATCTATTGAGGAATTTAAACAACAAATAACATATGGAACTATGCAATTGGAAAACTTAATTGTGATTGTTAGCTATTAAGCTATTTAGCTTAATAGAAACTAACGAAGCTATCTTATTAGAAGCAGAGATATTACTCAGATTGTTTAAAGTAAAAACCATAATAGTTATTATTATTAGAAATTTTATTTAGAATTCTAGGAGCTCCTTCTTTTTCAGAAGTAATTGTCCTTTTTTTTCTTTTTAACCAGGATTCTTGTAGAAGAAATTATTTTATAGAAGTGGAGTGCCCGAAAATCTCTTAATTTTTTGCGTATATTTGGTAAACATTAAGAAAAGAAAAATTATTTTCTTTTGAAATTTTTTAGTTTATTTCCGAATTTGAAGAAGAAAAAAAAAGATTTAAAACAAATAACCTTTGAAATTCTTTCCGATTCGAAATATTTTAGCATTCTTATATTTTAGATAAACGCTTTTTTGTAATTTTTAAATATGTATTCTTAATTATAGTAAAGATAACTTTCACACAACATCAAAATCCGCTTATTGTTAATGCAGAGTAATAAATGAAATTGTAAAAAAGTACTGATATAAAATATTTATAAAACATATTTAAAAAATATTAAAATTAAATGAAAAGTTAATGGATATAGGATTGATAAAACTGAAAAGTTATTTCGGAAGAAACTTTTATGCTCTGAATTTTTACAAAAACGTACTCCTATAGTAGCACTGTGGTATTTTACATCCATCGAATCAGGGGAGGAGGGGGAGAGGTATTTGCTTCCCTTTTTAGTAATCAAAAATCATATCCATTCATATATTTACGGGAAATATATGACATACTTCGTTTATCTTCTTTTCCATTCATGAATATTGTATAAATTAAAGTTCTTTCAGGGGGAAACTGATTTCGTCTATTAGAAACTGAAATCTAGAAATGATGGGTTCATATTGTTGTTGTTCAAATACCAGAGATCGAAATCCACACATCGGAGACAATCCTCAAATTATAACTCATTGCAAATTTTTTGTTTGTATATGATCCCTGCGTAATGTGCACACATATTTAATGGAATCCCTTGAATGTTATGTATTTATTTTTATTTTCAGTTTCCTCCAATCAGAATATTTCTTCTTTAACAGAATGCGTTCATTAACTTACTGCTCTTTCCCAATTTCTGCATGGTCTTATATGTATATATTTAAATCATCAGCCGTTCAACCAGTCATGACAATTTTGGCTTTTCTTACGAAGTTCAATTCAGTTATTATAGTCTTGCTTAATTTATTTTTTCAAAAGTTCACTTTTTATTCATTTATTGTCCGATAATATACCAAGATTATAATCTACTAATTGAATCTTGCGATTGTTATCTAAATTAATTACACGTTGCTATTTTTATAATTGAAATTGAACAATAATTTAATTAATATCAATCTTTATAAACCACTTTTCCATATAAACATGTTATTATTCAATTCGATTTTATAAATGTTTCTATGAGTCCAATTGTTTAAAAAAACAAAATGGATAACATTTTATTGGCAATGCATTATTTTAATTTCCCAGGAAGAAAAACTGTTGAATACATTAGAGTTGTAGATTTCAAAAAAAATTTCAAAGCAAATATATAACTTAAAAAAGAAAAGGATTCAAATTTCTAATTCGAAACACTCTAGTACAAAGATACTTTTGTCTTAATTATTTTATTCTCCTTTATTCAGCACTCAAAATACATTGGTTCATACATTCAGCACACATAATGATTTTTCTATAACTCATCATTATATTAAACATGATGAGAGTTGTGCGATTGCCAACCAAAAGTTCTTGATAATTCAAAATACCCTTATAATCAGAATATTTGCTAGTTGAAGAAAACACATCAATGTCTGAAATGAAACTCAAAATAAAGTTTTATCTTTCAAAACAAAATAACCAACCCAGAATCATAACGTATTCGCGTATTCAAATCACAATACTTGTAATATAATAAGAATTAATAAAGACATAGCAATTATCAACTTCACTTTATTTTAGTTTAGACTTCATTTTTTTAAATGGGGAAATTTATTTAATATTCTTCTTGGATCGTTTTTATTCTCATAAAAATAATTTCTTCATACGAACAGCGAAAGAAGAATTCAAGTTTACGCTAAAAGTTTGCATTATTTCTAAATGTTTGTATTTTAATAAAGTTTTTTTTTCACTTAACTAGGAGAAGTCACTTTTTGTATTTACAATTTTTTTCCAATTTATTCCTTATTGAAAAGGGAAAGAAGAACGAAAGCAGCAAAAAGTTTGAGCTTTTACCAATACTCTACTGCCTTTTATTCAATTTCAACTAAAGTAGAGTAAGATGCTCTAGAGTGAAAACCCTTTTACACCGAGCTATAGTCGACATTCTCAAGAGTTTTGATTTTTAAGGAAAAAAAAAATTCTAAGAACACCATTTCTTAAAAGGCATGGAGGTAAATTATTTTTGAACAGCCTCAACGACAGAAAAAGTGTCTGTCAATTTAAGTTTCAATTTGGTGTTTCTCTACAAAGATTTGAAAGTAATTTCGTTCGAAAAGTGCATTTTTCGAAAGTGCAGACAAGTGCAAATTTTCCGGTTGCATAATTGTATTTAGGAGCTTTGAAATGTGCGTGCTTGCTTCTGTCAAATTGCGTTTCGAAAGTTTTGGCGTAGTTCTTTCTCGTTTATAAATTGTTCAGGATTTATCTGTTGCGAATTAAAATTGTACACTTAAGTAAAAGGAAATATTTTCTGACATAAACACATTAAAATGAAAGTTTTTTTTATCAACTATAATTTAATTAGTGATTAAGTATTGTAATTATTTCAATAAAAACGTATAAATTAAAACGAATAAAATTCTATGTTTCTAAATTTTTATCTAATTTTTAAGCATTATTATTTTTATTTAAACAATGAAAATATTGAAATGACACAAATTGTAGAAACTATTCTTTACTTGAATTTAAAATAGTTTCATATTCGATGATATTGTCACATAGATACTTTAGTATAGAACTTAATGACACACACACAAGAGGTAGAGCTAAACCAATTTACTAACTGAACTCAGAATACAGTAACTGACAAATCTTCTGCTTTTATATAAGCAGAGAAAGTTCCAGAATACTCTTCTGGAGACAGTAAGAAAAGTCCAGAACACTTGTCTGGTAAACTAAAGAAATGTCCAGTATCTTCTGGAACATGAAATAAATGAAAACATAAATTCAAGGAATTAAGCATTTACATATACCATTAATCTCAGTGCCTCTAGCGGGATTCGACCCCAGGTCTCTTGATCACAAAACCAGTGCCATGACCATTCGGCCATGGAGATTCCAGAACACTTGTCTGGGAAACTAAAGAAATGTCCAGTATCTTCTGGAACATGAAATAAAGGAAAACATCAATTCAAGGAATTAAGTATTTACATATGCCATTAATCTCAGTGTCTCTAGCATGATTCGACCCCAGGTCTCTTGATCACAAGACCAGTGCCATGACCATTCGGTCATGGAGATTCTAGAACATTTGTCTGGGAAACTAAAGAAATGTCCAGTATCTTCTGGAACATGAAATAAAGGAAAACGTAAATTCAAGGAATTAAGTGTTTACATATGCCATTAATCTCAGTGTCTCTAGCGTGCTTCGACCCCAGGTCTCTTGATCACAAGACCAGTGCCATGACCATTCGGCCATGGAGATTCGACAGTCTACTTCAATGCATCAATATTGATTACTTTTGATGATAATTAATAAGAGTATTACTTGCAATTTATGAATATAATTAACTTATTTTTTCAAGAATAGCTTTTTAAAAAAAATTACTCAATATAATTAGAAATTATATTTCTTTGAGGCATTTTTATAAAGCAAAATCGCCAAATTATAATCATGAAAATTTAGCATTGATTAAAAAAATCCGGAATGAAAAGAAATTAAATTCAAAATTTGAGCTTCAATAAATTATTCTTAGAAACACATTTTTAAATAAATTTTAACTACTTTTATACGTATACAAAGGGAAAGTTCTGTACAAAGGGAAATTAGAATTCAAGATTTTGACGTATACAAAGGGAAAATACGTATACAAAGGGAAATTAGAATTCGAGATTTTGACTAAAATTCCACATTCCATACCTCTCTGAATTCGAAAAATACATTTTTAAAATTATGATTGTCTCTTTGTTCTTGAACACAATATTTTAAAAACGATTTAAGATAAAAGCAAGACGTTTAGTATCACTATGAACTTGTAATATTGCTTCCAAGGGCAATCTAATAAAAAGACAATTTTACGATAGCTTTATTGGATGCTATGGATAACGTTTTAAGGGTCTCCGTCTTACCGGCGTTGGCGACAAATTTAACGAGAAATGGAAAATTCCAGAATCTACAGGAATGTTGGCGATAGGTCCGTTAGAACTCGAGTTTTAAGATTTTTCTAGAACTGTCAAAGAAACTATAAAATGTTGGGAGACAGCTGCAGTCTGACTTGTGCTGAATAGGCAATGAATAAATACTGCAATCAATAATGAGCTGAACATGGAGTCAATTATGAATCCACCGTCGATTTCATATCAAGTAAGTAGTCGATGGAGAGTAACAGACATTCGAAAGATGTAAATAGTTCTTTTCTCTCTTCTGAAGAATTCTGCCAGGTCGTTTTGGGTATTACAGTAGTTTACTATCGATTTGTTGCTATTGTATCGGTATTGTACCGGTTTGTTGATATTGTACTTTTAAGTTCTATTCTTCTGCACATTTCGGCTATATTTTATTCGTTGTGAGTTTGTGTTTTCTTTTATGGTCTGGAATTGCTTTGGGGTGCATTCATCGGATCCGGTAGGATTTCCAGATTTTTATTTTTCTTAGAGAAGTTTGATATTGCAGTGCATTGTATTGACAAACTCTGAAGGGAAGACGGTTGAAAACGTCGAAATAATTGCTTTGGTACTTGATTTGAAGAAGAAGCTTCGAATGAGAAAATGATAGCTGGAATATAAAATATGAAGAATCTAATTCAAGTTGTAAAAGAAGAATAAAAGGGAATGGTCGAAAGTTCATTTGAAATAATTATGGATTATGTTGACAGATGTGTAGGAAGAAGGGAGAAAGATGTCTAAGGAGTGAAAGAAAATATTCAAAATGGAAACAGTAAGAGGGGAAAGTCAAGTAGAAGAAGTAAGTGACAAAGTTCGAAAAGTATTTACCATCGTTGAACAATACTCAGTAATTCGGAAGTCGAAATAGGGTGCAATAAGGAGGTGCAAGTAAAGAGAGGCCCTAAAGAAGGCTTGAAAGTTTTTGAATCTAGCAGTAGAAAAAAATGGATCATGTATATTTGTGGTATTCCGTGTTTGATGTTGGTAGGCATCAGTGGCAAAGTGATTCACTTGGAAGCAGACTTGGTGCAGAAATTAGAGACATCCTATTTGAAAATCTCCGGATATTTTTTGTGGACTGCAATTGATGGAGCTAGAATGGTCGATCTCTTTTATTCTTGGGTTCGATTTTCACGAATTACTTGATTTTGTAGTGGATTTGAAGAGGAGCATGATGTGTAAAGGAGACAAATAAACCCTTTTGTTTCCAAGCAAAGACATCATTATGAAGGAGCGGTCGTACACAAGAACACCTTTTAAAGGTTGTCGTATTGAGATATGAGATCAATGCTCTTGTGCCAAGAAAGAGTCTTGGTTCTAATTCTTGTTTCATTTGTAGAAAAGGATCTCAAAACATGCATTGCATAACAGCTACTACTGAGCACAATCTAGCTGTGGTTTTGAAGCAGTTTGTACTCTGTATTTTTACGAAACAAATATATAGAAGCTCACTTAATGTTCATTCCGTTAACATTATTTAGTGTTATTTTTTAAATTAGATTTAAAATCAATTTGCATTATTACAATTATATTTGAAAGGTAAAAGCTTATTTTTTCCCAGTTTCTATTTAATAATTAACTCTTTAATCTAATAAAAATTAAAAATAGTAACTCCCAAAAATTATATGTATTATATGTTAAAATCTTGTGTTTGAATGCATAATTAATGTAACAGGAAATTACTATTTTTATAACCATTGAACCTCTTACACATTAATTAAATTTATTCGTATCAGAAAAAATAACACAATTGATGACTAAAAAATGTTTTTATATAAAGAATAAATAATAAAAAAACCCTTTGAGCTTCAATTTTTCCAAAATAAGAATTATTTCTACAAAAAAATTACAATGTTCAAATAAATATATATGTGAAGGGAAATTAATGTGTTACTTTGGAATATATCAATCCTAATGAAAAATAATTCTCAATATTACTTAATATGACATATATTAAATGCCGTTAAAGATAAACTAATTGCAGTTGTGGTTTCAGTTTTAACACTTGAAATATTGTTGATAGAAACCCATATATTCCTACATTTCAAGGAAATACCGTTTATAACTATGCAAACCTCTACACATTATTTTCGCCTTCTATTTGAAAAGGCCATTCCTTCTGATGACTTTAAAAATATTCATACAATTTTCTTTCGGCTAGAAGTAAAAAAATTGACCATTGGTGATTTTCAATCCATCCAGTCAAAGTAACTCCATAAATGAGAATTTGACTACTCAGAGCCGATTCCACTCCACTGGCAAGAAAATGCTCCTTACTCTTCATTTTTATCTTGTTCGGAGAAGCGATGTTCATTCATGAATAGTTACAAGAAAATAAGTTGGATGAATAAATGTAAATGAAAAATATCTCAAATGCACCTATCTATTGATAGACAATATGTGGAAAATGGTGGTATCATCATTAACAATAATTCATTCTTTTCCGGCCTTTAAACAAATGCATAATTCGGTTGGTTTAAAAACAGAAAAAGTTGACTAATTTTCTTTTACCATTCTGTCTTTTGGGTAAAGTGAATATTTTGATTTTAAAAGTCTTTGAACACCCATATTCATGAAAAAAATGAGAATATTAAATATGAAAAATTTAAACAAACAGAAAAAAAGAGTATTTTGCAGGAATTTAACTGCAATCTAAGAAATAGATGAAAGTTTCTTTATATTTTTGTATTTTATTATGATGCTCGATAACTATTATCAACAATTGAAAAATGGAGATTTATATTAAGAGAATCTAAATGATGAAAGTATTATTGGTTTTATTTATTATTAAATAAGAAGAGGAAATATATAAAGTAGCTTATTTTCTGTATGATATACATTATTAAATAGAATATCTCAAAAAAGGGGTACATAAATTTATTGTCTTAAGTATTACACTTAGACATTAACACGCAGTTGCAAAGTTTTGTTAAATAACGTAGGCAATTGTAAGAAACAACTTTGCCTTTCTTAGAGGCTGATAAAAATAAATAAATTTTCTATCGCTCTCCTATTATAAAAATCTCAGTTAATAAAATATTTTAAAGTTTTTTTTATTCAAACAAAATATTTAAAGCTTCTATCAACAAAATGTTCAAGTATGTATTTATTTCTAAATGATAGAGCTAGTCCCAAATTTAAATGCAAACATTTAAAAAAAAATTTTGGTGGTATGTAGATTATTATGATCTGTGGTTCTTGACTTCTGGAAGAACTCGTTTCTTCATTTGATCCAGGATCATTAGATCTTTTAATTCTTCAATCTTCGTTATGTTCAATTCTGCTAGCCATGCTTCAAAATAGCTACGCAGTTCAAAATGGAAGTCTTTCTATGTGCTTTCAGGTTTCTTCTTGTGAGTTGCAAAGAGTTGTCGCATCCTCGCAGCGCTTAATTTAAACCGTTAAAGTAACATGGATCTAATATGATGATGAACCTTTCCCGGAGTGGGAAAAATTATTCTGTGTCAGACGAACGTATTAAAATGTATTTTTCGTTGGGCGCCAATATAGTGGAAGGAAGATTTTCTTGCGATCGGCCCCACATTGGGCGCCAATGTGGTGGAATTTAGATTAATATGATGCATGCAGAAAGCAACAGGACGAATGTTTTTAGGAACATTTCTTTTAATAATCACATTCACCACATTGGCGCTCAACGTGGGGCCGATCGCAATAAAATCTTCCTTCCACTATATTGGCGCCCAACGAAAAAGAAATTTTAATACGTTCGTCTGACACAGAATTATTTTTCCCACTCCGGGAAAGGTTCATCATTGTGTTCCCGTGAAATGATAAAACTAAAGTGAAGTCGTCCCGACCATCACAAGAAAAGTTTCCCGCCACTACATTAGCGCCCAACGTGGGGCGCCAATGTGGTGGTATTTAGATTATTATGATCTGTGCAGGAAGCAACAGGACGAATGTTGTTGGAAACATTTCTTTAATAATCACATTCACACACTTAAACATACTCTAACACAAAGGCAAGACATTCACGCGCGCTGCTTCACAGTTCAGCATCACATCGCATTCTAATTACAATCGCAATGCACTATGGGATGACATATGGGATGTCCTAATCAGGCATCGCCATCTAATATCGAAAAGAGAAGATAAGAGTAATGCAACTGCTACATCCTCCCCCTCTGGCTTCGGCGAAGTCCCGGCAAGGAGGCAGGATTTGAATTGTCTGGAAGTTTATTGGTTCTGAGTAAAGGGACTTAAGTTTTGGTGGTCGGCCTCTTTTGCGAATCGGATGCAGTGGTGTATCCGCTTCCATGTTTCGACTGTACGAACGTAGAGCTGAGGTATGATATGTTCCTAAGGAGGTGGATGGATCACTTGGGCTAGCAATTTCATATGTAGTTGGAGAACGCTGCGTTAATATGATGTATGGACCATCTCGACGTGGTGCAAATTTCGATTTTTTACGTTTAAATTTGTTACTAATGGGATGGGATGTTACCCAAACCTTATCACCGGAAGAATAAAATACTTGCTTCCTGTTTTTGTTGTAATATATCTATCCTCAATCTTGTTTCATTTCTATCCGTTCCCTTAATTCGTTCATGATTTTTGCAAACCTTTTAAGATAATGTGTTATCCCGGGTACAAAATTGTCATTCTCGACAACTGCTTTGAAATCTCGTACAGCATCATCAACGGTCCTTAATTCGCCATCTCATTCTAATTACAATCGCAATGCACTATGGGATGACATATGGGATGTCCTAATCAGGCATCGCCATCTAATATCGAAAAGAGAAGATAAGAGTAATGCAACTGCTACATCCTCCCCCTCTGTCTTCGACGACGTCCCGGCAAGGAGGTAGAATTTGAATTGTCCGGAAGTCTATTGGCCTAATCAGGCATCGCCATCGCCACCTAATCTACAATCGCAATGCATATGGGATGGCCTAATCAGGCATCGCCATCTAGTATCCAAAAGAGAAAATAAGAGTAATACAACTGCTACAAAATAGATTAATTTAATGCAAAAAGCATTTCATAAATAAATATTTATCTAATGGTAAATTATTAAATCATTATGACTTGAAGCAAATTTATTACTCAAGCAATGTTGTTCACCTTGACTGATCGCCAGTTGCAAATGCATATTAATGAAGAAGTAAAAATAAAGTTTTGAATTTGTATTTTATTTGATTGTTCAAAGAAATAAGGTAAAAATTTTTTTTGTTCACACATTTATGCGATATCAATTTTTCTTAAGAAATAACGTTATTTAAAAGCGAAAAACATTTTGAAATTCTAATGTTGCATGAATGCCATTTAATGTAGCTATATTTACAAATAACGTTACAGAAATACAACGTTACTTTACATATATCGTTAGAAGAATGCATTTTTGTACGCGTGTCAAAAATGTTCATTTTAAACAAGTTTTGTAAAACCAAATTAATACAATATTGAACCACCTTTTGCAATTTAATAAGAGTTATAAATGAGATATTGTTTTATGAATTTCTCTTTTAATCGTTTATTTTATGATTTCGTCTTCCTATCTTGATATGTGCATTATTCCTGCAATGTATAAAGAAAGACCCTCTCCAGTACTAGTCAGAGGTATGAAAAGTGGTTAAAATTAATAAAATTTGCATTTAAATATCATAGAAAATTTTTCTGTTAGAAGTACATTATATTCTTATGGGTAAGTGTAAGAGTAACTTTTTATTTAATGGCAATTTTTCCCTCTGTGCACAATATGATAAATTACTTTTGTAATTCCTTATTCTCCTCGCTGTCTTTGTATCTAGCTACATAAAGAAAGTATCTTTTAACATTCGTCTGTCCTATTTAATGAAGTTTGTAAGTAGAATTAATAATACTAGATATAATATTTTTTTTTAATTAAACACATTTTATAATTATTTGGTATAGCCTTTATTATTTTATCTTTAATTTGGATATAACTGAAGTTAGTTTGTTTTTAAGTAAGGATATTGTGTACATGTTTCCTTTAATTAATTTATTTTTTGTTGCTTGAATTCCAAATATTTTCTAACTATGTATGTCTAGCTGAGAAAGGTTTAGAAGCTAATATAATGTAAATATATTATCTCTTTCAATAAAAGAAACCAAAGTATATCTTTAAGGCATGATTATTGAACCTCAGAAGCAACAAAACAATATAGGTCTATCATTAATTTGTAGTATGAAAACGAAAATTTGAAATTAATAATAAGTAAAGAAATCATCATTTTAGAAATATTTTTTTAAATAATATACTTTTGTATTATCTCGTATAAAAATATACTTGCTTCTACTATACAATATATACGGAAGTTTCTTTAAACATCCATACTATTAAAAACAATGCACTTATGAGACCTGTACCTGTACTTACCTGCATTTTAAACATGAAAAGGAAAATAATTCTTTGTTTAAAAATGGACAAAACATCTTGCTATGAAAGTATTAGAAAAATTAAAAGATTCTCAATTTCAAGTTCATTAACGTTTATCAACCATCTGACTTCCCCCCCCCCCCTGCCAAATAAAAGCCCGATCATGCCTTAAAAGCCATTGAGCCTATTATTTTCCCTTGGAATATCTAGCAATATGATTTGGCCAGATCTGCTATATATTTGGTTCTGCCATTCTGCCTGAAATATTTGATTCTGAATTTGAAGGCGGCATATTTGGAAATGTGAACGCCAGACAGCATTCTTATAAACATGTCGTTAGATGACGGCATCTGCAAAGGCAAGTCTTATTCAGAAGGTGTTCGAATCTTTCTTTATTTTGAAAGTCTGGAGACGACTCTATAGAAAATATTATTCATTCAGAATGTGCAAACAATGATCCATAGTGATTTATATCCTGTCTCGAGTATCTGTTTCTGTTATAATTCCCCTTATTTTGACTCAAGTTTTAAAGTTTAGTGCTATAGTAAAAAGTTCTCTAAATTAAAAGACATGCAAAACTATTTATCAGTTGTAGGATATCTAGTGCCTGGATCTGGAACAATCTTTGGCATATGTTTGTATGTTCTTATAATTTCTGAGAAAATCAGATTTTGAAAAATACCTCCAAAGCACTTCTAAGCTCATGATATTTATCAATAGAGATTCTGAATAAGGAAATAGAAGGTTTCGTTTAGCTGGATAAGCATTCATGACATTTTAAATACTGAGTTCATTTGAAATAAGAATGATTACCCGAATGCGAAATTTTATGCAAAATATACTTAAATTATAAAATCTTGGGAGTTCGTTTCTTTATGTTTTAAAGAATTTTCCTATTATTCTGCTCCATAAAATATAGAGGAATGAATTGTCGAAATAAAGCTCTAGTAGTGTTCAGTATTTTATTCACATCAATAAAAAAAATTGCATTTCATAAAGAATAATGTTAACCTTTTCATAGTTTCGAAACTTTGCTCAGAAAATCATATAAGTAAAATAATTGTTTAGTTTTTAATTTGTAATTATACAAATTGAAATAAATGCAAACAAATGTTTCATATTTTGGAAATATTAAAGACTTGAGAGTTTCAGATTTTATTTTTCATGTTTAAATAAACAGATTTCTTTACTTATATTTATCTACTAAAAACTTATATTAGTCTATTTATATTAATGTATTAAAAAGTACATTTTATTTTCATATATATTTCATGAATCCTTATTAAGGATATAAAGAATCTTGAATCTGATGTTCTTTTAAAGTAACACTTTATGCGATTTATTTGGTTTTGGTACGTCATTGGATTCATCGATTAACTCATTATTAAGTTCTAAAAACTTCAAACCTTTATTTTTTCGTCTAGAGTTGGAGAGTACTCAAAATTTTAGATCTCTAGTGCAATTGGAAATGAAGGGAAATAAACATCTGGAATGTCCCATCTTTACAAACATGAAATAAGTTATGTTAATAAAATATGTGTATTAAATACGTTCCATTTTATTATATTTAAATAGAAGTTATAAAAAAATCGTTCCTTTTATAACCTAGTTTATCATTTCTGAAAGTGACTGCTTAGAATAATTTAGCCACTTTTATTGCTTTTATAACCATAGTATATATACAATCAAAACAGCATTTATTTATTTTAGAACATTTTAAAGCAGAAAATAAAGAATCGTATTGCATTTAATTATTTTTCTTGATTAAAATAATATGTTTAATGCTGTAAGAAAAGTTCAAGTGCATGGAAGTACTAATAATTAATTGTGATCATGGCATATTTCAATTGCGTACGGCTGCATCATGCTATAAAATATATCCCAAAGTTGATACTATTATATTTTTCTTATATCAATATATATATCTTGTTTGTTTCAAATCTTCATATTGCTGTTGTTTATTGGCTCATTTCTTTTCAAAAAATTTTTTAAGTGTAATTATAGATTAAAAATACTTATTCTGAATGTATTTTAAATATCAAAATTGCATTGAAAGGCCCTAGAAACTGACATCAAACAATTATTTTTTTATCAATTTTTTTTAACAGAATATAACAAAATCAATCGTTTGTTAAGAAGCGCCTGTCAATAACATTAAACACGTAAAATACGAAATACAGTAAATAAAATACGAAACCGGACATTTATTGACAGAAATAGAACCAAAGAGTCCACTACAAGCAGATTA
This sequence comes from Argiope aurantia, assembly GCA_026543865.1. Lineage (NCBI taxonomy): Eukaryota > Metazoa > Arthropoda > Arachnida > Araneae > Araneidae > Argiope > Argiope aurantia. The sequence continues at coordinate 34,253 of JAPMOR010018213.1, read as the reverse complement.
GAATTTTTGGTACCCATACAAATTTTACTCAGTGAACTAATTACTCATGTATTTGGCACTTGTCATCCGATGAACATTTGTAGAGTGAGTCTAAGATAAAGAAAACTCGTATATACGGTTTTCTGACTCTTACTCCTAATTTGGAACAATAACCAATGTACAACAAAAATATTGCGATCCTCTTTCAAATACGTAAAACTGCTGAAAGATTGTTATAAATAATCAAGAAAATTAATGGGAAGTTTGACAGAGAAAGAAAAATAGTTCGTAAAGCTTAAATTATAAAGAAGCATTAATAATAAAGTGGTAATTGGTTTTGATATTCTGATGCGGCAGTATTGGATCTTTACTGGATCTTTCATTAGAAGAACCTTTACCTAATTTTTAATTAGAAGCTAATTCTTCAAAAAAAGTGTTTACCTTGTTCATCATGTCTTCTTCCTTTTCTACTTTCTCAATTAAGCTTTTAATGCTGGATATACAGAATCTTCCAACTTAAATCCATTATATCCCCCTTAATGATCATGGGGATAAAACTGGTACCATGGTACAGTAAAACGGGTATGGGCTATATGCGATGAGTATGTTAACAGCTTATTTGGGCTTAGCGTTTCTATATCGAAGATGATACAAGGTAAAGAGCCAGCTAAAAATCTGTAGAACTTTAGCGATATAGTACAAAAAGGTCTCTTGAGCACTTTATATCTAAGAACAGAACACTTAAAATGCACATATTTTTATTTTCCGAAATGAAATTCTTAAGACCCGCTACCCCATTTTTTCCAAAAGTGATTCTCCATTCTCATTTTTCTCTTGTTGGAATATATGATCTTTCTGCCAGCAAAACAGGATTTTTGATGACAAATTGTTGTTTCTTATGTTAGCTCACCAACTGATATGCATGAAAAGGGAAATTCAAACAACGGTCTAAATTTGATTGCAAATGATGCAATGAAGCTTAAAGAACTACAAAACAGACATCAAATGATAATAGTTTTTTTTTCTCTTTTTAATATTTTATCACGTCACCTGTTTCAAAACTCGAGGACAAAAATATGCTCCAAGCGATATTTTGTACTTAATAGAAAACGTTCCACATCTTTACAATTGGAATTCCTTCTTTCCTTATCATGTACCTTTTCGGGCTAAATGTCCTATCTCCAGAGATTCATAAAATGCTGCATAGCTGTTTTATTTTACACAAATCTTGTTTAGAGTTTATAACCATATACATTTTGAAAATTATAAATTCTGCAGGGTTTCTGAAGTTAAGGACGGGAGTATAAGGGATTTAAATGGGCTGTAATAAAATGGGTTGTAATAAAATATGTTCTATGTTCTTGTAAAAAATTTATTAGATCAACAATTTCGACAATCACTTCTACAGTTTCTGAGAAAATACTTTTGGTTTCCAATGGTTGATTAAAAAAATGTGAATTGATTCGTGAATTTTGGAAACATAATTAATTCAAAGTAGAAAAAAATGCATGAAAAAAAACTTGAAGTGTTGTTCCGATCTGTGTTGTCAAACGAGCCTATTTTCTCGCCAAGATACAAGACGCCATCAAAACATTCTTTTGGAGAGAAGTTATATATCTCTCAGTTTTCTTCCAGCACTGGTATTGTAAAACTTTATCATACTTTCCGCCACACTGGAAGCATTAAGGGAAAAAAGTTGTTGATAGTTGCTTTCAATGTAGGTGGCGACCAGGAAGCAATATCGGTAATCTCTCTTGACGAAAGATATTTCTCTGTTACAGATTGCTATAACATGATAGAGGATTTTAGTAGGATTATACAGGAACAGACATTCAGAATGGAATCTCAAATACTTTCAAGGTTGAAATCTTTTTGTTGGGTGTATAAGATCTTTGTCGTTTGAGAAATAAAATTGATATTCAGAGTTTATAAAGATTTGAATATATGTTTCTGATGATTTGACGTCGTAAAATTTAATAAAATTTCTAGCTGTTTAATCTTTAATTTTAATATATTGGAATAATCACAGAGTGATTATTTCAGTTAACCTGTGACCAGAACAGAAATTATTCAATTTTTCATCCGCTAAATATCTAAATTCGATGTCAAAGGCCACTGTAGCCTGATGGTAGAATCTCGCCTTCAAGGTTCGAGGCCTGATTCCACTGCAAAAAGATCGTTCGATGTGCGTTTATCCCCTCGGTGTCAAATGTCTCCGAAATTTGAAAAGGTAAGATTTGCCTCTCAGGCACCATCCACGTCATGTGTTCGGTTCAAAATTACGGTGATGGTTTCCGAATAGTTCTACTGTTTCTTTAAAATGGGTCGCTAATATAACTAAACTAATCCTAACTCTTTGTCTCTCATAAATTGCTCTAAAAATTTATTGCTTTTTTGTTAAGATTTGAATTTAGCAATTTAAATCGATCTCAATCTTCCCTGTATGAATGGCTCAATATCCTCATATGAATTATGTTATACAATATAGAAGTTCAGATAAAGCAGCTTTCAAACTTTTTTGGGCCTCCACGCTTGCTGAATGATAAATGTTTGTAATTGCTATAAAGAATTGCTTTTCTTTTCTGTGTGTAAAATATTATTTTAATAATTAATAAATGTTGCTCGAAAAAATACCATAAAAACTTAATTTTAGTTCGATTTTCAAAAAGATTTCACTGAAAAATGTATAATCTTAATACTCTTTCTGCTTACTTTTGTAAAAATTTACCTTGAGAAAAACTTTTTTTTTTAGTTTAAGTGCCTCATAGCGTGATTGTGTTCCGCAATTTTTCAAAGAGGTATTCATCCATAATAGATTTTCCCAAAACTGTAAATAAATAGAGTTTACCCTATTAGACAACATAGTTTAAAATGTGATAATATCTTATTCTAGAAAAAATTAATTCGAAACAATCTGTGGTATATTTCGGCCGATAGTAAAATTATTAACCGAGGGAAAACTGCCTTTTCTGGCCCGGCTATCAGTAAAGAATGTGAAATCAATTAATTCAAAAAGTTTACTAAGTGTCTAAAAATAGTGAGTTTCATAAATGATGATTGTTTCAGAACTACTACCTATGAATGATACTGCAAAAGGAAACAAGCTGATGTGGGCTCACAAAAAAGTTTTCTGCGTATCTCCAATAAAGTTCATATTCCATTCCCCTGCATAAAATAGTGGAATCTTGGGTTTACATGGCATTTGTGAATAGTTTACATGGCATTTGTGAACAACGGTTACAAAATATAGATCTTTTGAATGAATCTAGCATCTTTACTGAATCTGTCACGGAAATAGGAATTTTTCTTTTTTGAAAATTTGAAACAGATCTAAATCAAATCTAAACAGGTCTAAATCAAAATATAGCGTACGAAATTTAATTGTTTTCTTTTATGATATATTATTACATGTATGCGAAATTACCGACTGCGTAATTACCAAGTCAAATGCTTCATGGATTTGTTGAAAACTTGATAAGTATCTAGATTTTAGACGCTATACATATATACCAAATTTTGCATTTTATAATTATTGAATTCACTTGTACTCAATTAGATAGGTAGATGGACTATCTGTGAATGGATTTAGTTAAAAATTTGATAGAAATTATAGTATATCGTTAATAACAGCTGTCAAACTCAAAGCATTTTTGAGGCAGCGTGTTAGAGAACACACAGTCAAAAACACGTTTTTCAGAGTGGAGATTCGTCAAAATCTCGAATTCAAATTCTTTGAGGTTTACAATATACACTCTGCACTTCGTATGTGAGAAAGTAAAAAAGTAAAGCACTGGACTTGAAAGTATGTCTGCTTCGGTGCTCTATAATCGCAAGTTCATGACTACAATCTTCGGAAAAGTCATTGTATATGACGGCATGACATCCGATCTTTTTCAGAAAAGAAAAAAACCAAGGGTTAATAAAACTACTTGTAGAAAAAAAATGGAAGAGTTTTTAAAATTTTATCGATGGATTTATCGGATATTTTTCCATATGTTTTTTGCAATTTTTAAAATTCTTTAAATGTGCAAAATTTGCCTTTGTTTATCTTTTTGAAGTTTTAAAAGAAATAATGTTTGGGAATGTAATTTTTTTAAAAAAAATCGTATGTTAGATAATAATCATAAAGTGAAAGTATAGTTAATCCAAAATTAAGTAAATAAAATCTCACATAATAAGAAAGCATTCCTAAATTTTTATAGAATTGTGATAAACTATAAAAGAAGTAAATATTCAAAATATAGTTATATAAAGATCCATATATATATATATAAACTGGTGTGCAAAACTTAAGCAACAGGTATGTTTTTTGCCATAAATTCACGACAAATCATCTGAGAGACATGAAATTCAGAAATGATAAAGCATTTTGTTCTGAAAGAATGACGAAAGCACAGTTGCACAGAAATGAATACAATGCATACAGTATGAAATAAAAAAAGGCTTTATTGAACTCATAGTATCGTTACACATGATTGTCTGTCCAAGAGGAAGAACAGCAAGCAGATGTTCCTTAGTATGGGATATGCCCTCCCCTTACTGCAATGGTTGCTTCGCACCGTCTCCCCATACTCAGCACCAGATTGTCCAACAGTTCTTGAGGTAAGAGTGCCCATTCCTCAATCAGCATCTGTTTAAGTTGTCGGGTGTTCCCAGGAGGATGTAATCGTGCCTCAAGTCGTCTCCCCAAAGCATCCCGCACATGTTCTATCGGATTTAAATTAGGGGAGCACGCCGGCCAATCCATTCGAGTGATATCTTCACTTTCCAGGAGCTCCTCAACAGTCCTGTGTGGCCGTGCATTGTCATCCATAAAAACGAAGTCTGATCCAATGGCACCTCGAAACAGACGCACATGGGGAAGGATCACCTCCTGACAAAAGCGATCTCCAGTTACAGAGGCTCTGTCGAAAACGTGGAGCTCAGTCCGCCCGTTCATCATAATGCCTCCCCAGACGACAACTCCAGGACCACCGAAACGGTCTCTTTCCGTGATGTTACTGGGATAAAACCGTGTCCCGACCTCTCTCCGAATCAACTGGCGGTGGGAATCGCTTGTGGCACTAAAACGACTCTCATCTGTAAAGAGGACACGACTCCATTGATGAGATGTCCAGTTTTTGTTCTCTCTGCACCACTCTAAACGGTGCCGCCGGTGGGAAACTGTCAAAGGGATGCAGCGTTCAGGACGGCGGGCGAATAGGCCACCTTTGTGAAGGCGTCTGGACACAGTAAAATTCGACATTTGTCGCCCCTTTGCTGCACACAGTTGCTGAGCAATGGCGCTTTCTGACTGGTTTCGGGTTCTTTTCGCCTGCAGGACGATATGTCGGTCATCCACTGCAGTTGTTTTCCTGGGGCCGCTACCACCAACCTTTCTCACAGCTGTACCTGTGGTTTGGAAGGCTTTCCAAGCGCGCGAAACGACACTTTTGTTGATTCCGAACTCTTCAGCTACACTGGTCACACTACGCCTCTCCTCCAGCTTTCCGATCATTCTTCCAAGTATGAAATCGTCCAGGTGATTTCTGCTAGCCATATTTCACGAATTAACTCACGTGCACTTGCAGCGAATGTCTTTAATTGCGTCTCCGTCCTTCCTTTTATTGTAGTGTTGAGCTGCGCGCGCCTTCCGCACGTGTTTTGCGTACGCTCACGTCGCCTGTGACGTTTTGTTCCTGATATTTGCATACTCATGACCTTTCTCTTGAATTACGTGTTCATTGTACTGATCGCAAGAACTCCTTTTCTGCAATTTCATGGCTATCTGCTTAAAATTTGCATTGTTGCTTAAGTTTTGCACACCAGTGTATATATATATATGATCAGTAAATGTTATCGGTAATTCATCGGTTTAAAGAATTAGATATCAGAATAATGTATTGCTTACTGCTTTGAAATATAAGGGAAAATATATGCCATTCCATCTTGTCTGCATTAAAAAGACTTAGAATTATTTAATGGAAATACGAAATACTTTATGCTTGATGATTTATTGTAATTAAAACTTTTATTCTTAGCTAATCTAATCTTAAATTCGGTATCCTTATAATCTAGAAGTTTTTATTTTGCATCGGTATAGAATTATAAAATAAGTCCAGAAACACGGAACAGCAAAATTTATAACATGTTCCACAGATACTCAATTAGCAGGTTCTGTTTTTTACTTGTACATCTGTTACAGCTTTATATCAATGAGTCTTGTTTATTTTATTGCAAACCCATTTTAATTTTTACATAAACACTTATTTCCAAAGAAATCCATAGAAATTCCATCGAATGAAAATCCATGTAGAATTATTTGTATCTCTGATGTCTATTATGTATGTTTGCAGAGTTATTGTGATTAAGAAAAAAAAATACTAAAAAATACTACAACAGGCTGTCAATGGAGGGCAAAAACTATTTTCAAAGATTTTAAAAGAAGAAAAGTAATCTGTTACTTTGCCAACGCAAAATGGCAATAGAAAGGAATTCATGTTACGTAAAATAAGTACATTCTATTTTAATGATCTCAGACTAAACGATAGTTACGATTATAACATCATGGATTCCATATAATCCCTAATAAAAGCATGCTTTAAAAGTTTCAAATAGTAATCGAAATGCTTAGCACTTTTAAATCCTTAAAATTTTAAGATATAAGTGTATTCTGCTGGTACTCGGAAACGTATCACAAATACTTATTTTTTTTTAAAAATATCTATTAAAATTTCCTCTATTATATTAAAATCGTTGAAAATATCGAAAATATTAAATCGTTAGTTATGTTGAAAATGTCAAATCGCAAGAAATTTATTTCATATATTTTCCTAATACTGATTAATGAAGAACCTTCATGCAGAATCAAACTACAGATTTTAATTTATTATTACAGCGATCATGGGATTGTAAAAAAAATATTCTTTCTGATAATTCAAAGACATGAAATAAGATTAAAACATTTATAAGTGTTTGGTACATAAAATTAATTTATAAAATGTAATTAATTAAGAAATGAATAAATTAATTTTAAATGCAAAAAACAAACATAGTATTCTGAAATAAATATAGAAAATGAATCTTAACAATCAGAACATAATGTTACTATAATACCTTGAATATTGGTCAATTATAATTAAAGATGTTTAACTATTAAGAACAAATGACCTAGTTTCTTTTTAATTGAACTGAAAAAGAAGAAAATAATTAATAAAAGTTATTTTACTGATTTTATTTATTGGAAAATTCTGTGCGTTTTGAAAGTACACCTCAGTAATAGAAACTCACTATAATTAGTTTTTAATATATTAAGGTGTGCAGGAAACTTTGTGAATTTTTGACTGAACAGCCAATGCGTGAACACTAAACTGATATTACTTTCAAGTATTTGTCTAAATAATTGTTTTCAATATTTATATAATGTTTTTTGTTGTTTCTAATGGCACTTGACGCAGACAAGTGCAATGTTTTTAGAAGTGAGTGATTTTAAGTCAAGGGTGTATCTATTGCTTTTCAGTAGCGACCTGTAGGGCCAAGAGTATGACTTGGCTACCCACATGTCACAACCCTTTTTACGGGACGGACTTCATTCATTTATCCATGGATCGTTATTTTGGACCGGAATCGGAGAACTATTACCCCTGATCCAATATCCCTAGCGGTATTACTCTCAACATGGAGCACTTTGTGACCACGACAAATTTATACGTGCGCCAGCCACCATACACACGAGGAGTCTTCAGCCAGGGAGGTTCGAACTCGTAATCCAAAGAACGCGAATCCAACGCCCTACCAAGCAAGCTATCCCAGCCCATATACAACTTAAGTTAATAGTGTAAGCTTAGAGGTAGAGTACTTGGCTGGCAGTGTAACTAAAATTTATTTAACGTTAAGAAATACATATTTAAATTTCACTTCATTTACTCTGGGATATATCGCTTAAAACGAATGGTATTTTAATTATATTATGATTGTTATCATTAACTGACAATTCAATATTAAATTTATCAAATAAGCATTGAAATAAAGAAACCTAAGCATACAAAAATCCTACAAATGAATTCATCGATTCTTCAGAATCACACCTGTTTGCAACAAACATTGCAAAAGTCAACAAAATTTTAGAAATATTGTGAAATGGAGTACGAATGATGATTTTGCACATTTATTTCTAATATCTTAAAGAAAGTAATAAATTATTATAAAAGCATAATGTTATCATTTTCATTTAAGTACTTACAACTTCTAAAATTAAACCCAAGTGTTAAATAATTAGTAACTCACGCCATGAAAGTGAGTGTTATATTTCGGCAGTGATTATAGTTGGAGAACAACTTTTGCCAATTTAATAGTCTAGCTTTGCTAAACGCTAATTAGTACTTTATTTAATGAGTCAATTAGTTTTCTAGTTAAAAGTCAGTTACGTTTAATATGGTTGTAATTTCCTGCTTTGAATTACCGTTTCAGTTTTAGTTCCACAAATTCCGGTATGAGTAAGAAATATGAAATATTTCAAACTTTATTCTTTTTCAAGGAAAACGTTTCAGTAAGATCCCTGTCACTTAATAAGCAGTTAAACTAAAGTATTTGAAGCGAAATTGTGGCAATAAGATGGTGTGAACGCTCTCTGGCTTATATTTACTGGAATACTTGTTTGAAATAATTTAGTGAAAAATGTTTGCTGTAATCCTAATATTCACTTAGCTAAATGGTATTTTTATAGACGGAATCAACCATTAATATTTGCTGGATTCATTTTTCTTTTCTTTAATGGTTAAAAAGAAGGGAAGAAAATACATACCCACGCTTGAACAAACATATATTTCTTGAAATGCATCTAAATTCTACATTGTAGATTAATAATTTTACTGTACAAAAGAAATGCGATATTCTTAGAGGCAGCCATTTATTCTCTTGACGGAACTATTGACCTTTCTTCCATTGAGGGAACTATTTTGCTTTGCTTATAAGCACATGTGGTATATCTGTTTTGTCCTATAAAAAATTCCTAAGTGTTGTAGGTAATAACATTGGTAGAAAGATAAAAACCAGAATGAGTACTGCTAATAGTGTACAAAACGGTTCAGTTTAGCTGGGATATTCACTGAGTTTTCTTCCATTTTAAGTAAACCGTGTTATTTTTAACCATTATCGAAAGATCAGGACCGATTTTGAGCCAGCAATTAAATCTCTGATCTTCTTTTCCATTGAAAGGAATGGCATTTTAGATTCGGAGAATTTTACTTACAACAAGTTTTAACGAAAGTTGGATCATCACAGAAATAGGATTTCAAATACAAGATACCCCATTCATGAAATCGAATCTTAACCTCAAGGTTACTACGATCATCAGAAATTTACTCATAAGAGAAAGCATGTCCTATCACCCATTGCTCAGAATTTTTGGTGAAATATGCCAAATTTCACATTTTTAGATGATATTGTAAGAATTCGGCCGCAGTTGATTAAAATACAATAAAATATCGATAAGCCAAAAGAACTGCAAATAAATTAAATTGCAAATAATATTAATCAGCTACAAATTATTGTGTAAGAATTTTTCCCCATTGAATAAAATATTTCAATTTACAAACTTTTATTTATTGAGAATTTTGAAATGTAAAATAAATCGAAATCAAAAGGATTCCACTAATTTAGGGAAAGAATTTGTCAATGATTCGTAAAAGGTGTAATTACGATGCTTAAGCAAATTTTCAATGAAAATTGTTTTATGAAATATAGTAATATTAAAATACTTTAATAGAGAATTTCTCGAAGTTTTCATAGCAGATGTTACTTTGTTTGCAAATAATATAAATTATTTCTTTCCGTTTTCCCGATGCCATGAACGCATTTTCTATTCGCAAATTCATATTATTTACATTTTGTAATTAATTTTTCGAATAAAATTAATATATCACATAACACTTCTTAAATTCTACTTATTTTATGAGCTTCATATATGAAACTCATCAATGATTAATGTCTTGTTATAATCGTTTATTGTGGAATTTCTATAAATATTGTTTTAAAAATAAAGATTTATCTCCGTAAATCTCATTTGTTTATTTCAGTTACCCACATTTATCAAATGTTTGTGTGCGGTCAAAGAAACTACATCATGCGCATTCTAACGCTTTAATTTTATCCAATTTTTAACCCGAAGAGTAGTTTTTATTTCCAAGTTGGCAATGATACAATTCTGTTGGAACTCGTGTCGTATAAAGAAATCTTTGAAACTCTGTATTTTTAATTAAAAATCAGTGTTTACTTTTTTCGGTTCCATTTTTCCTTCTGTTTGTATCAAATCTCAGTAAATAAATTGTAATTATTATTATTTGCATTAATATTACATAGATGACTATTAAAGGTTTTCGTAAAGAATATTTTATTTAAATGAAACTGTTGTCATATTTTACGAACTTATTTATGTACACAGATTTAAAAATCTAAGTAGCTGGTGAAATAACAGATAAGTCAGATTTATTTTCTCTTTCATTTTTCCCTCGCCTTTTCCTGGATTATAACTCATATGTTTTACTATTTAAGTGTCTCGGTGAATTACATCTCATATATATTGTTTCAAAAATGGTTAATGAAGCAGTTCGCATTAGGCTCGCGCCAAAGTGGGTTTAATCCGAATAAGTAATTATGATGCAAAAGAATTAAGTAGGGAAGAGATGATATGCAGAATAGGAGAATTTTCTCTATTAAGAGTTTAAAAATATGATGTCATACTACCCTTAGACCAGTCGAAAATATAATCATTTGAAACAACCTATTTCACAACTAAATTATCACTTCAAGAAGCTTTAGGTAACACAAATCTAACAAGTGCCCCGGAAAACTCAGGGTGGAAGGTCGAATGCAAGCAGCGCGCCAAACAACTTTAAATTTTTAAATTACCACGAATTAACATCTCGCCATTTAGTGCTCAGTATACAGTTTGATCATCGCATAAGTGTTTATATAAGCACAGAGTCCTCAAAAGTATTTAAAAATTTCAGTGTTTAAAAGAGTTTATGAAGGAATAGTCAACTACAATAAGCAAATCTATTCTAATACCAGAAAATCGTTAGAATAAAGCTTGGGAAAAGAGGATATCGCTTTTCTATAAAAATGGGCACGTTGTGGCAATATTAATTCAAACATTCATGGATCAACCATTCATCTCACTAAGCACTAAAATTTAAGACATATTTAGGATCCAATGGATGAGATAATGCTGGAATTGAAATCATTGTATGTAGATGCACATTTATATGTTCTTGCATTAAACGTATGCCAGTTGTGCATGGAAAAAAACATGAGATGTGGATTTTCCTACTTTCGAATATTTTATACAATTCCTTGATGACTAATACGATTCTTTAGAAATTTCGACAGGTGCGACTAAAATTTGCTAACGTTTATAGATAAGTCAATGGCTATCGAGAAGAAAATTAAATAGAAAATGTTTTAATGTTCACTGTTTTACGAAATGTGTGTATTCTGGAAATGGAGGGAAAAACTGTCACATACAGTATTTATTAATACAAAACCAGTCTTTAATTTTAAGATTTCAAGAAATTAATATTTACTGATTCATTCAGTTGCTGAAAATGTTTAAATTAATTCAGTTAATTTAAAATATTTCCATTTATTTTTTGAGCTTATTCAAAAGTAATAACTTCAGTTACAGAGAATAGGTACACAGAGATCCACTTCTCCCCTTTACTTTAAAACGAAGTAGAATAAAGCATTAGCGAAGATTTGATTCTTTGTGACTAGTTCATTGACGACTTGGCATTTCTGGAGGCGTTCAGGAGCGGGGGATTTGTCAGCTTTAATTCTTCTGTTGAGAATTCACGGGGGTTCTTGTAAGTGTAACCCCGTTATTTATAAATCTAAAAAAATCTTAGAACACATCGATGCAACTGTCAACTCCATTACCTCGAATATGTGTCTCGAAGTCGGTTTGAGACTGCATTATTGTCTTGCTTCCGGATAGTAAGTTTATAATAATATTATTTACTTACCGGTTGGAAACCACACGGGAATTATTTTGGGATAGATCTCAAAATACTAAACTACGGTCAGACGCTGGGTACCATGCCATGACCACCTTTTCATTCATCAAAATTCACGTCATCCAAAGGCCATTTGACTCAAGCCAACGACTGTAACGTGTGCAACCTACAGAAAAAGCGGATTTTCGGTGAAAATCGGGTTTCGAACCTCTACCATTCCGGCCTACGATTGAAGACTAGGCCATCGACACACATATCCAGTGTAAGCAATTTCAATGAACGATAAACAGAACTTAATGAATTATTGCAACTACTGTGAATATTTGAGTTAATTATATTTTGTCTATTTAAAGTATATCCTTCCAAAAACGGGAATTATTGGTGATAAATTTTGCAAAATACAGCTATTTCTCCATAATAACAAATTGAAGCTAGAACAAAATATCCAAACTGAATGTGATTCAAATGCAAAATTTAAATGCCACTTTGAATAATTCTCTGCGTATAACTAAAGACAAACATTTACTTAAACTTACAACACTGAATTAATGCTCTTTGTTGTTCTCGTTTGACTGGTTATTTCATTGGCTTCATAAATGTTCCTAATACCCCAAACATAAATGCGCATCAAACAAATGTGATTAGTTGCTTTGAACATTAAAACGCTCTTAATTTGTTCTAAGTAATTCCGTATTTTATTCCATGAATTAATCAACTATTTTGTTTAATTATTTTGGTTTGTGTAAACTAATGAATTATGGTTAATAATAGATAAACCACTTCTAAAATGAACCCATTTTTTTCAATGGAAAGATAAATTTAAGAGATCCTAATTATATCAAGACAAATTTACTGATCATAGTACTATATATTCTGTAATTAAAATGAATAGCTCTAAAGAAGATACTTGAAACACTTTATGCGTCAAAACGATAATGTATTAAAGGTTACACTGAAAGTTTTCTTGCTTAGTTAGCTTTTGAACGCCAACGGCTACATAACATAATAGTGTTGTTTAGCTGTAATAGAAAGAATACGCACTATCTTAAAGAGTCAGTAATTGAAATTCCTAATGGCGAAATCAGGAGTAGAAAATCGAAAAATAATTTAAAGCATTAATTATAGAAACATTCTTAGGCCGACAACTCTTAATTAAAATTTTAATATATACATATTTATCGAAAAATCCCATAAGTAAAAGTTGGAAGGCGAATATATTATTTACTTCAATAAATAGAAGAAGCTCTCAAAATGAAATTCAAGATAAAGATCGTAATCACTCGATGAGATTGAATATGTACATGATTGAAGCACATGAGATTGAAAAGACACACATGTATGCACACTCACACACATCAAACGCAATCAATAAAATTTACGAACTGGAATTTCCTATATGTCAGTCACTAGAGTTCATTGTCTCTTTTACGGTTTTATAAAGTGATGCTAAGGATAATGCACTTCTTGATTAGGCAGATTATATTCGATTGGAGAACAATAAACAGTTGTGTAATAGCTTCAATTTGTTATAAAATGACATATTAGCACAATAATCCTAAAACTGTGGATATAAGAATTTGTTTTCACGAATTTCAATTGTTCATCGTGAGGAAAATTATCATTAAAGATCAACTTCAAAGGGTATTAACATATTTTTAGAACGACGTCGGTAAATATTTTGCTTATAGTAAGTAAGAAATTTTGGAATAAAAAAGTTTTGTAACCACTTATTATTTGAGATAAGATATATCGTGAGTAAGTTTTAAATAATAAATTCTTTATTTTTTAAATTAGAGCAAAAAAAAAAAAAAAAAATGGGGATTGTTTTAGCACTTTGCAAACAGAAGTAATCCTAATCCTTAATTCAAAAACTTTAGGAAAGCCATAGTATTAAAATTCTTAAATAGAAAAAAGAATAAGCAACATTATTAAATCAAAATTTGCAACTTGGGAAAGCTACAAAAAATCATCTGTATCACCTTTTGTCCTCCTACTAGGGATACCTCAGATGTAAGGATGAGAAGCTCCCGGCATTCTGGTTGATTCTCAATATTTAATTGAGTATAGAAATGATGTTAGTTCGAATATCCCCTACCAGTGATGGAACGTGTTTCCCACGAGAAGGGCCGTCAACAGCCACGGTGATGACCCTTAAGTCTATACAACAAGGGGAAGGCACGAGGTTGATAATTCAGTTCGGGATGATACTTAGTATAAAGGTAGTATACATGTATACACTTATAATGTTCACCCACGAAAATATTAAAACGCAATGGCCAGTCAATTTCGAGAAAATGGCCCTCAAACCTTCTACATAGATTATATATTAATAATACCGCCCTTTCCGAACAGCGAGTGATATAATGGTTAAGACACTAGCGTAGTAAACTGGGGACCCTAGTGCGATCCTGGACTAGCGTTGTTTGCTTTTTTTTATTTGTTTTTTTAAATTCATTTAGCAATTTACAAACAGTTTTAATTAATATGTTTTTCCGTTTTTATGCAAAAATATATATTTATTCCCTAATGTGTGGATTACAATTTAGTTTTTAGAAAAGAAATAATTATAAGTATGAATACATTTTTTTAAATACACAGAATTACTTAAATTAAATTAAGTAATTCTGTATATTTAAATAAATTAAATAATATAAAGATTGTTTCAATTAATATGATACTCATTTTTATATGGAAAAAATAAATGTGTTTTCTCTTAATTCATAAGTTATAACATTTTTAAAAGAAAATTAATTACATTCTTTTATATTTTTCTTGAATTATAACTATAATTTAATTTGTAAGTGCTAAAATAATTATAAATATAATTTAACTATAAAAATATTTCAAAATAACTATTTTTATCATTAAAAGGTTTAAATATTTGGAATAAATTATTTACAATAACTCAAAGAAGCTGTATTTATATGGGGAGTTACAGAGAGCAGTTGAAATAAATAAAATTATATCCGAAAACATTCAAAATGTTAACAATTGCAAAGAAAAAGTACAAGGCAGGTGTTAAGTTATGGAATGCATAGGCAAATGGTTCAAAATTTTTAGTAACATACGATATGCTTTGTGTGCTACATGATTTTCTGAAGAAAAACCAAATATTTTTTATAGGTAAATGAAATTTGTTTTTTCATCGATTGTTTTAAGTTTTCTCTTGTGGATAATCATTATTTACGAATTTTGCAAGATGTCAAAATATATATATCTTGTCTGAAATGTTTTTACGATAATTACCATTCTGTCTCCTGTATGTAATAAAAAATTAATGAAATATTTTTATGATGTCACTAATTTAATTAACATTTATCATCATTTAAGTTATACATGCAATTATTTTTCCTGCTTAAAAATAATTTACTTATTTTTAAGGGAGATTTATTATTAAAACATTCATTTTTGATTGATAAAAAGAGATACATTTTAGGTGAAACTCTCTGTAATTTTATTTAAAAATTTTTCATTAGTCATTCAGATTTACCTGTGTGCTTCAAGTCGGGTCAAGAATAATCAATGAGTAATTACTATCTTTTGAATAAACACGTGACTCAGAACCGTAAGAAGGTAATAAATTAAAACTGTGTAACAGCAGATAAAAGAAAATTTCTGGTGTCTCTTGATGAAACAAGGTTTCTTTTTTTAAAGTAACTTCAAACTGACGTAATGACATTCGGTTTATCAAGCAAATGGACATTGTACCTGTTCTATCCTAAATGTTAGCAAAATTTATTTCTTAAGTAATATGATGATGGTAAGCACATATATTGTGTATTTTCGAGACTGTTTATATTTTTTAACAGGGAAAAATTTTAATAAATGTCATTTTTTATAACCAGTATCTAAAGCATAGGTTTTTTCTTAAACGAAAATGAAATAAATTTTTGGAAAGCTCCACGTTCTTGTTTATAAATTGAAAGATTAGTGATTCTAGATCCGTTTTTGTATAATATCTGTCGTGTAAAATAGATTAGTTCATAATACATTTTTCGTCGTGAATCAGATAATTTCCTCATTTCTCTTATTCAGATGTTATAGAGAAGGTATACATGTACTCGGATGCTGACAATATCCCTTCGTAAGTCTAAAATTAAGGGGGACCAAAATTTTTTATTCATTTTCAAAATGAGATTATAATCTATCATAAGGTGAACAAAACATTGTATGAGATTATTTGAAACAACAAAAACATGTGAACAAAACATTTCACCACATGAAATAATTAAAAAAAAATAAAATAAAAAAAAACATATTTATTAGAAAAAAAATGGCAACTTGGAAATCACGAGTGAGCAGAAATCCGCAACTGAAATCAATATTTATGATAAAAATAATTTCATTTAAATCAATAGATCTTTAAAAAAATTAATTTTCATCTTTTATTATTTATTTTACGTGAAACCATTTAAAATTCATTTTACTTCTTTGAAGGATTTGATATTATTTTGTATGTCTAAAGGTTATCTGGAAAAATACTTAAGAATTACTGGTTTACTTTTTTTTATTTACTTTTAAAATCTGGAATATTTTTAACCTGGCATGAAAAAAAAATGATTTTCTTACTTTTTTTTCATTCTATTATTTAAAACAAACTCAATTTTTCAGAAGAACGTAAACACGAAATAAACGTTATTAGTTACCAATATTCAGTGTGGTTTTATTAAATTTGATGAAATAAAACGAAGATGCACTTAAGTAAATGTCACTTTTTAGGCCGCAGCATAAAAAAATTATGACTTATTAAATAAAACATAGGTTTAAAAAAATCTGAAGAAAAGTCTGAAATGCCATTTCTTATAGAAGCTCAAAGGTTCTTATAAAGGAGCAAACTTTTTTTTAACAACCATAGCACCACAGGAAGGTCCTGTCAATTGAAGTTCCACTTTGGCATTTTGGTGTTAAGATTTTAATGTAATTTATTCGGAAAAGTTAAAAGAACAGCAAAATGCAGATTTTCGGAATGAGTAAAGGCATTTTGAAATTTTGAAGGGTATGTACTTGTTTCTGCAAAATTTCTGTTTCCAGTAGTTTTGAAGGGTTTTTTTTTTTTTTTTTTTTTTTTTTTT
>JAPMOR010018213.1:0-17112 GCA_026543865.1 Argiope aurantia | reverse complement strand
TATATATATATGTTCAGTAAAAATCGGAAAAATTCAATCACTACACTAATAATTTTTTCCGATTTTACTAAAATTTAATTTTTAATTTATATACTGCAAATTATTTATATTAAAATAATTAATGAGTTTGAAGTAGTGAATTGTCATTCCAGTTCATCCTATCAGATAAAAACTACAAGTAAACGTTTCATGTCAATATTTATTTCCAACTTTCATGAAAGATAGAATAAAAATCCTAAATTAAGTACCGCATTTAAGTTAGATGGTTTTCTTAAATATCATATAATATAATATCCTATCATATAATATAATATAACATATAATATAATACATATCATAAATTTTCTATACATTTTTAATATTATGCGCTGTTTAATTATTTTCTAGGAATTTAAAATGGAGAAATTTATACAAATATATTTTTTCTGCTATCGACAGATAAGGCAGATGTTTCCGTACATAATTTATAATTAATTTTAATAGATTCTTTGTTTTTGATTTGAGAATTTTTTTTTTTCATTTGCCTCATAAATAAAAATAACTTCATGAATTTTAACGTTGAGAATCTATTAAGAAAAGATTGGAAGCCAGAAGAGATTCGTTTTATATTTAGTAGGGCTTATCAATTATGAAATTCATATTAAAGAATTTCTGTAAAATATTAAGATATAATAAAAGAAAAGTTGATGCTTATTTTCTTCGATATTGATGGATTTCACATACAAATATTAAATATTAAATGTTTTTTTGAAATGTTAATTTATTTTATTTGTTTGAGGCACATTAAATTGCTTATATAATAAAATATTTCCATAAAAATTTATTACGAAGTAACTAATTTTGACTATGGTTTTGCATATAAGAGTAAATGTAAAGTATCAAGAACGCTAAAAAAACTACAGGAAAAAAAAATAAATCACATGCGATATAATTTTTTTCACGCCATTTATGGGTAAGTGTTTGTATGAGAAAGTTCTGAAATCACAGAAAAAAAAAAATGGGACTACGAAAGAGAGTCTACTTGAATTCTTCCGATGACTCAGCACTGGTGCATGCGTTGAGTGTGAAAGAGGAAAGAGAAGCAGGAAATCGGGTTGACCGAAATGCAAATCAACATGGGAAGGGGAGGGAGGACTCCTGTTTGAAATATGGTCACAAACGAAACGTGACCACATTCATTCAAGCGCGTGCTGCGAATGGACACCGAGCGTCTATAGGAGATGTTTTGTCACTACAGGGCACATTCATCCTATGAGACCAAAGCGAATATATCATCTGGTTCGAGCTGTTGAACTTTTTATCCTTTTCGATTTCTGCATTGTAATCTGATATATCAGAAATTCACTTCGGAAGAAACAGAGGGGGACAACAGGTGGCGATGATGTGAAATAATACACAATAGTTTATCCATTGCAATGGCAACGCGTTTCCTCACATAGAATTAAAATTTCGAAGGAAATAA
Organism: Argiope aurantia; assembly: GCA_026543865.1. Taxonomy (NCBI): domain Eukaryota; kingdom Metazoa; phylum Arthropoda; class Arachnida; order Araneae; family Araneidae; genus Argiope; species Argiope aurantia. The sequence goes on along the minus strand of JAPMOR010018213.1, from coordinate 15,650 downwards.
AATAACGAACCTTACTTTCGGAACCTCTTAAATCTCGGCAACCAAACTAACATTTTAATTTTAAAACATTGGTAACATGTGGATTATCACTATTTAAATCCTTTTATACTTTATCATATATTTTTTAAAACTTTTTATACTATATCATATATTTGAAAGCAAAATTTTAGTTTATATAAAATAGATTATTATTATACACTCATAATAATATTAGGGTTGCAATTTATAAATATTCCTTATTAGCGTAAAAGTCTGTTCAGTTTTATCCATACATTTTTTAAATAGCCATACAATTAAATCAAATTTTTTAAATACTTATTCAAATTTCATACATTTAATTACGAAATAGAAACATTCAAAAAGTACCCATTAATAATTCTGATTATACTGAAAAAATGCAATGGTTTCTTCTCATTTTTTATCGTCATTTATCTGCTTTTTAATGGTATATATTTGTAATAATTGTAAATATCATTGGCGTTATATGCACTTTTCCTGATGTCACGATCACGGAACAATAGAATATAAATATTTCAAAACACATGTTAGGTAAATAAAAACAGAACTCTCGTAGTTGAGGTCACTGAAACGAAATTGAGAAATAACAAACAGCAATAAACATTTGTTATGTATTATTAATTATTTGGCAAATTAAAATTTTAAAATTGATATTAGCATGCTATCTATATTGAAAATCATACTCGATTCTTATGGGTAATATACATGACATATTAGAAACTTGGCAGTTTATAAATCCATTTATATCCACTTTTGATTAGGCGCTTATTGAGGAAGAAATTAATTAAATGTATATCTTGTGAATAATTTAAGAAAAAATGAATGTGTTCAATATATATGTGTCAGCATTCCGTTTTATACTATTTGTTTTTCCAGCGGTTAAATAAAATATTGTACCAAAAATGGTTGAAGCCTTTTTGATAAACTTTTTAAAGAACAGGAAGTATTTTTATACAGTCCAAATACTGTCTAAAAATAGAGGATACATTTTTATTTTTTTCGAAATGTTTACAAACAAAAAAAGGATTTTATTCAATACATTTCTTCAGACAAAATGCAATTTTTTCGAGTTGTATGTTGCTTTTTGTGACAGAGAGGAAAGGCCTCTTCATATATTGCATAAAGTATTACATGAATACGAAAAAATTTAATGGACAAAACAAAAAAAAAATATTTTCCTATTAATGAAACCTTCATACATATTAATTTTAAAGGCTGTTAAATTTAAGATAAAGTTTTTTAGCACTGCAATTAAAACAATGATATCAATTAAGAATAATTGCTTCACAAATAACCTTTTACAGTTGGATACTTATTCCGTCTTTAAGAAAAAAAAATGTTAAAACATAACAAACGAAACTGTAAATTTGAATTAGGGAATGCAAAGTAATAGAAAAATAAAATAATCAATAAGTAAAACCCATTTGTACAGAAGGAACAATACATTAGAAAGCAAGCGAAAAAATCGAATGCAAGAAAAAGTGAATAGAAGAGTAAGGATATAGATAGAACTAGAGATACACTAGAGACACAGTTATTTCCACAGTTAGAAGTTCGTAAATTACATTTGTGAGACTAATAGCATCACAAAAATATGATCAGTGCTACCGATTTCTTTTCCATACGCAATTTTTCTTTTCTACGAAAAATAATGATACGTTTCTATAAGATTCATAAAAACTATATGATCTCTGAAAATTTTCTTTAAGTAGATCAGAATTTTTTAATGTCTATTTATTAAGACTATAGATTTATCCAATGAAAAAAGACATTTGAAAACCATGATTTATATTTAGAAACATTTTTTATCTTTTAACAGCTATTTAATTAAACAGTTATTAAAAGAGAACAAGCAATTACATTTAATAATGTTAATAGGATTTTTGTGTTGCTGTTTGGATAATTTAGAAGTAACTTCTCTCATTTTGATATTAAAATTTCTCTTTTTTTATACTGAACATGTTATTTTTTAAAACTCTATTACTTCTTTTATTCTGCTTCAATAGCATTTCGAAATCAGATTATTAAAACTCTTATTCTGCTTCTGAGAGTATCATGAGTTTGATCTCATTAAAAAGATTATTTTTTTATTATTCTTCGTATTTATATTATTGACACTTGTTCTGTACATATCGCCTAGAGTGTTTAGAAAATCTGACGCTCTCTGTTCTCAAACTTATAAACTTGCATTAAAAAAATTATCAGCCGCATTACTACAATGGACTCATTAGCTTTCTGCCATTTTAGAAAAATGTGTGCAAAATACACGTTTACTATTTGAAAAGGATTACTAAAAAAGAAAAAATATAATCACTCGATTTTGAAATTGTACAGTAAAGAGTTTCCTGTTGAACTTTTTCCAAATAGGAAACATTGTGTACTCAAGTGATGATGTTTTTTACTAATGAAGGTTTCATATATGTATTCATATATGAAGTATATTTCATATAAGTATACTTATATAATATTCGTATAAATCTAAGTGTAGTAGATCGGCAGTCATGCTAGCAACCAAGAACTTTCAAATGGATTTATCAGTCATTGAATACAGTGTCAACCTCTAAGTGGAACTAAAAGTATTGCAAATGGATTGTGTATAGCTTCTACTATCGTCGGTAAGTATCTGTTTTTTTCTACTAAAGCTAACCAATGACCAATAATTTTATTTTTTCATGCGTTTGCTATAACAGTAATCGACGCATTTACTGTATTTACATGGCTGTAAACTATAAGAAGTGTAAATAATTACCAAATGAAATTCTTTTTTCAATATTTAGGAATAATCTTAGTCAAAATAACTACCCAACAAGAAATAGCAAAGTATATGAAAACCCGAATTGTGTTGTTCTAGGAATTTCAAAAGATCATACAGAAAAAGGTGATGAAACGCAACCTTTTATCAAATCTAGTGGTTGCGTATCATAGAATATTCGACAAAAAAGTGTATTGGATTTGTTTGTCCGTATCTGCAGTCGATGCAATAAGTGCAATCAATTTTGTTGCAAAACTCATATCGGTATTACAATAACAATATATCCAGATTGGAATAATTAAAATAATCAAATAAGTTGAATTCAAAGTTTTATATCCAAATTCTAATCTAATGTGAATGTATTAAACAGATGCATATTTTTAAAAGGTGGGTTCAATGAATGACCGTATTAAATAATTTATTTTCTACAATTCTCCTCCTTAAAATTAACCAACCCAACTTTTGTCTTGAGTTGTAAAGATAAGTTGGATAACTATCTGATTTCTTTAAAGAGGAGAATCATTATTATCTTTATTGCATAGAGGTCATTAAATTATTAATCTTGAAAATATTCTATTCCTTCAATTTTGAAATTCCTTGAAAATCTTTCTTAGTAATGCATATTCTTCTCTCGAAAAATTAAAACAGTATTTTTTTAATTTATATGTTATAATTGAGAAAAAAGTTGTAATAATTCAGTACAGAAATTACTGTACATTTTTCCACAAATTAAATTTATTATCGTACGAAAAGACCACACATAATTCGGACAGTTTTATGTTTCATTTCAAATTTCTGCAATTGCTCTTTTAAGCCTTTTTTCATTTATCTTCGAAAATTCTTTAATAATTATTCCAAATACTTAACATTTCAAAATTCATTGAAGATAAATCTATGTTATTTTATTCTGCCTTAATGCTTTATTTTTGTTTTGTTGATTATTGAAGAATCACATTATTTCACTAACTATCACAGCTTTCAGAGAAAGAATCAGATTCCTTCGGTTATTTGCATGATATTTCTTTTTATTTCAGTTATAAAATAAAAATTCAGAATAGACATCATTTTATTAAATAGATAAAAAAGCAACATTTTCCGTTGTATAAAAGGTTATTACTCTCTTGGAAATATTTCATTTATAATCTAAATTTTTTATTATTTATTTTTTGCATTTTTCATGTATTTCCATGATTTACAAATGAAATAATTATATGAACCGTAAGCTTAAAAGAACAAAACATATCACGCATTAACAGTATTTAATAATTTCTCTAATTTCTCAAAAGCTTCGTAAAAATATTTTAAGCATTTTTTTTTCAAATTATTTGGTTTGCAGTCCCAGCCAGGACGGTGACGTCATCAAGAAAGAATGGCTATCGTATGCGTGTGGAAAATGAAATATTCTATTGTTTTCGAAGAAAAGATTTTGCATGAAATATTCACGGTATAAGCCCGAAACCCCTGCAGAAAAATAGACGCATTTCTGTACGCGAAATACTGTATACTCTTAGGTAAATGCGACATCTTAAAATAAATTCAACTGAGATAATAAAAACTGAAAAGAATGCATTTCTTTAAAAAAACTCCGCAGGAAAAGAAAAAAATCGCAGTATTCGGTTGTTTTGGTGGATGAAGTAAAAATGATGGATGTCGTGCAGAATCCCCAAACGTTTCTTTTGCTTTTGTCAGGAGCTTTACTTGCTTTAGAGTGTTGGGGAAATATATTTATCCCGATAAGGCGAATAGAACACTCGCTGTTGGAGAACAATGCATACACAAAATGAAAACCCGAGAGTTGCTTGAAAGCGTTTCGCTCGCTTTGAAAAGACACTCTTTTGCATAATCTTCATTTTCGAGTTGTATATTAACTCCGAAATATCTGATTGAAGACACGGATAAAACACCCGTTTGCACTTCCTCGTCTATAGTTTGGGATGAATTTGCATTATTTCTAGGGCTGCAATTATGGCCTTTGAAACCGATGTGAAGTTGGAAGCTTTAGACTATTACGGAATGCAAAGACTCTAACAGCCACTGAGTTTAGCCAGTACAAATTGAATCTTTTATATGTCCCTCCTTATGGTGTATTTGCTTCAAATCTTATATCAATCAAAAAAGGAAAATGTATAGCAAAATCTTGAATGAATGCTGATATTCCTTTCATTGTAAAAAGGAAATTCTATCATTTCGGCTTTTATATAAGCGTTTATGTATTTTTTTTAAGAATTCAAAATAATAAATCTTATACTTTTATTCAATTCTATGCTACAGGGAAGCTTTATTCCTTTCTTTAGACTTTTTTCTTTAGATTTAAAGTCAAAAAATTTTTGAAACGTTTCTCATGAGATTGTTGTAATCAAGCATTTCATCCATGCAAAAATTTCATAAAAATAAAGTACATAGACGTACTTATAAAGTAAGCGTTACTAATAAAATATCATTGCAATCATACTTTGGCATATATTGTAATAAAGATTGTTTGATCGAAATTTTCTTTTCAACAAACAAGCACTTGAGTATTAATGTTACTGGTTGGTTTATCTTATCAATCCTTCTCAAGGCCGATATGTGAAAAAGCCACTCTTGCACAAACGATGTGGTTACTATTCCGCCGGATTCTTATAGGTACTTTATAAATGCCATTCTGAAGGATCATTTTCAAATTAAAATTAATTTTACATAGTAAGAAACTTTTACAATTTAGATTTACGATATTTACAAATGTTTATAACAAATCTATAAATAGCTTATAATGTTGATCTGAACATTTCAAAGATTTGATGCATCTTATAACATGAAATTTTTGTATGTATATAAATTTATTTCGTGCATATCGGAAATGGCTCTAACGATTTGGATCAAATGTTACATTTAGGTAAGGTTTGTTTTTTTAAATTTCATCTATATAAGTGTATTTCCTAAACAAAAGTAATTTTTTAAAAAAGACATTTTTTACATAAATAACTATTAGAGTCTTTTTCTATTTGTTCTTATACTGATATAGCGCTATCTCGTAAAGTTTTGTGGTATTTGCATTGTTGCCATAGGATAACCTACTGGTGCCTCAAAACTTTGTGAGATAGCGCGAAATTACATTATTTGAACATAAATAGGTTCGGTTCATATTCAATAGCAACTATGTATTTCTTGTGTTAACCAATATGAATAACATGTTAAACTAAGCACATTCAGGATTTTTTTTAAACTTAAACGATCAGCTCAGGTTGAAAAATATTCATATGTATCAGTATGTGATTCATATGTATTCATATATATCAGTAAATATTTTCCGAATAAAATCCGAAAAGGAAGATTTTACATGCACAAATTACAAAAATTAAGGAATCAGTCAACAACATACTGAGTGAAACTCAAAGTGAAGACACAATGATACAAATTCTGTAAAAATGAAAGACAATTCTGAAATTCTGTCATAGAATTTCAACGCATTGTCGAGTAGTTTAATGCAGAAGAAATTGGCTGGCATTTTTACTTATTACAAAATACAAGAAAATATATTTCAATAAAACTCTAAAATAAATTTATTTATTATTAAAATAAATAAACAAATTATAATAATCATTACATTTTCCATCAATTTCAATTATTGTTTATTTTATAAATTTCCTCAAGGAAAGTTAATACACCATTTAAATAATTTTGCTTATTCATTTAGATTGAAATATTTTTCTTACTACTTAAAATACTCGCATGAGTATTAAAATTTTACATTCTTTATGGCTTTTCACTTAATTGAAATTCCCTTCTTTCTTCCATTACTTTTTTAGTTCTTTCTTTGCTGAAGTAAAGTGGAGGAGAGAAAAGCAGATGTTTGAGCTTTTACCAATATTTTATTGACTTTTATTCAATTTTGACCGAAGAAAAGCAATATACACGAAAGTAAGAAACCTTTTACGTCAAGGCATGTTGAATTAAGGCTCTGATTTTAAAGAATAAAATTCAGAAAGAGCCTGTTCTTAAAAAGCACGGTGGTAGGTTATTTTTGAGGAACAGCCGCAAAAAGCGTCTGTCAAGTTGAGTTTCAATTTGGAATTTCACAGCATAGATCTGGAAGTAATTTGGCTCGATAAGTGCATTTTTTGGAAGAGCAAATGAGAGCGAGTTTTCTGGTTGCATAATTGTGTTTGCGAAAGTTAGAGAGTGTGTTCTCTCTTCTGTCAAATAGTGTTTTGAATAGTTTTGACATAGAATGTTTGAAGAATAAATCAGTGCATGCAGGTTAAACTTGTGGAATTTCTTATTCATCAATTAAACTATGCATTAAAACAAGGCAATTGTTTGAAAAAGGAATTACCTTCGGTTGATTTAAAAAATTGTAATAAGAACATTTTAGTGCAATATCCAATAATTTAAGGATTAAAACTCAAATTTTAAAGATTCCATTAAATTCCTATTTCAAACGATATCATAAACAAAATTTTATGATATTTGGAGGGTTTTCTTTTCCATGCAAAGACAGCGACTTTATTTGTAATAAAAATTATAACATGATATTCTTAAACCAGGATTATTAAGCTTCCACTTTTTATAGTTGTTGCATTAGTTATTACATGTATTCTACTTGCATTAATAATCGTAAAATGGCTTTATACACGTATATGTTGGAGTATTTTAAAAATCTAATGCTTAATCCCATTTTTTAAGATATACGTATACGTTAAAAACCCATTTTTGGCAAAAAAATCATAATATTTTTTTTATAAATATTTTAACCGAGTCTTTTATTTTTCATTCTTAAAACAGTTTTTATTTTATGTTTGCAATAATCAGGAATAAACTGAAAAGTAATTTAAAAGTAAACATATTAAAATAGAGCTGTACTGTGTATTGAATGGAATGCATGAATGGAAGTCATATCATTTCCTCACCTTTCACTAAGTTCTTGAATAGTAGAATTACTTTTTGAATAAATTGAAAATGCAGCTTTATATTCCTAGTTTATTTTTATGCAAACTATTTAGTATTTAAAGAAGCTTTTATCATATGATTTTAAGTGAAAATATAGATTTCTGTTAATATCTGGAAAAACGAGCTTAGCTTTTCTTTCTAAGCAGTTTCTTTTTTTTTTCCTTTAAATTATGTTATTGGAGAAAATATCTAGATGCAAATCCCATGTTGCTTATATATGAATATTTTTCAATCTTACTTCCATATGAACTGGTCATTACAGTATTTATTTTACAATTTATCTATAATTACTTATATTTTTGAAGTTAATCCAGTTTTATTATGGGGAAATCAGGACTGAGACGACACTATATGACATCGTCAGCATGAGAGCTGATAGAAAAAAGCTCTAATACTTTTAAAAAATGATTTTTTTTTTGTCTAAAATCACGGTTTTTCAGGAAAGACACCTATGTTGATAAATACAAAAATAAAAATATTAAATATAAACAAATGAGTAAAAAACCTGATTTGAGCCTTTTTTCAAGGAAAGACGCCTTCAGAAATAAAATTAAAAATCAAAACTTTATTAACTTTAAAATTTTATCCAAATAGAGATACACGAAATAAAATAATTTATATATATACAAGAATTAATCGTTTAAAGTTATAAGATTCCAAACATCTGCTTATACACTGGTGTGCAAAACTTAAGCAACAGGTATCTTTTTTGCCATAACTTCACGAGAAATCATCTGAGAGACATGAAATTCAGAAATGAGATACAGCATTTTGTTCTGAAAGAATGACGAAAGCATAGTTGCGCAGAAATGAATACAATGCATACAGTATGGAATCAAACAAAAAAAGGCTTTATTGAACTCATAGTATAGTTACACATGATTGTCTGTCCTAGAGGAAGAACAGCAAGCAGATGTTCCTAGTATGGGATATGCCCTCCCCTTACTGCAATGGTTGCTTCGCACCGCCTCCCCATACTCAGCACCAGATCGTCCAACAGTTCTTGAGGTAAGAGTGCCCATTCCTCAATCAGCATCTGTTTAAGATGTCGGGTGTTCCCAGGAGGATGTAATCGTGCCGCAAGGCATCTCCCCAAAGCATCCCACACATGTTCTATGGGATTTAAATCAGGGGAGCACGCCGGCCAATCCATTCGAGTGATATCTTCACTTTCCAGGAGCTCCTCAACAGCATGAGTCCTGTGTGGCCGTGCATTGTCATCCATAAAAGCGAAGTCTGATCCAATGCACCTCGGAACAGACGCACATGGGGAAGGATCTTCTCCTGACAATAGCGATCTCCAGTTACAGAACCTCTGTCGAAAACGTATAGCTCAGTCCGCCCGTTCATCATAATGCCTCCCCAGACGACAACTCCTGGACCACCGAAATGGTCTCTTTCCGTGATGTTACTGGGATGAAACCGTGTCCCGACCTCTCTCCAAATCAACTGGCGTTGGGAATCGCTTGTGGCACTAAGACGACTCTCATCTGTAAAGAGGATACGACTCCATTGATGAGATGACCAGTTTTTGTGCTCCCTGCCCCACTCTAAACGGTGCCGCCGGTGGGAAACTCAAAGGGATGCAGCGTTCAGGACGGCGGGCGAATAGGCCACTTTTGTGAAGACGTCTGGAAACAGTAAAACGCGACACTTGTCGCCCCGTTGCTGCATACAGTTGCTGAGCAATGGCGCTTGCTGACTGGTTTCGGGTTCTTTCCGCCTGCAGGACGATATGTCGGTCATCCACTGCAGTTTTTTTCCTGGGGCGGCCACCACCAACCTTTCTCACAGCTGTACCTGTTGTTTCGAAGGCTTTCCAAGCGCGCGAAACACTTTTGTTGATTCCGAACTCTTCAGTTACACTGGTCACACTACGCCCCTCCTCCAGCTTTCCGATCCTTCTTCCACGTGTGAAATCGTCCAGGTGATTTCTGCTAGCCATATTTAACGAATTAACTCACGTGCACTTGCAGCGAATGTCTTTAATTGCGTCTCCGGCCTTCCTTTTATTGTAGTGTTGAGCTGCGCGCGCCTTCCGCACGTGTTTTGCGTACGCTCACGTCACCTGTGACGTTTTGTTCCTGATATTTGCATAGGCATGACCTTTCTCTTGAATTACGTGTTCATTGTACTGATCGCAAGAACTCCTCTTCTGCAATTTCATGGCTATCTGCTTAAAATTTGCATTGTTGCTTAAGTTTTGCACACCGGTGTATATTCCATTTAATGCATTCAAATTAAATTTCAAATTATTTGTTCCCTGCAAAAGAATTTTTACAAAGTTATATATCCAACGATATTTATACTTCGTCATTCAAAATGTTTTCTTATACAGCAGCTACTATTTTAGAATGCCAATGAGATACAGCGCTACGGGAAAATGCCACTTTCACATTAGCATTATAGGATAAAATTGAAAAGAGCTGACTATTTTGAAAGCTTGAACCTTTGCTAGTATTTTTTTTCTCTTATATTTTCTAAAAACTTTTATAGAAACGCATCTTCGTGGAAGAATCAAAGTCTGAATTTTGTTGCAAGTGCTCAATTTCTGTCAAGGAGATTGTTACATTGAAAAAGAAAGAACGATGAGATAGAAAAGTAGAGAAATAGTTCATGCAAATTAACAAATATACAAAATATACATGTATACTTTGTACATGTATTTTCAGGAGAAATATACATTGGTATATTTCTCCTGAATTTAAGAATTTAATATTTAGCAGAGTCATTACAAAATGTAAAACACCAATTACAATTTTCGAACAATGAAAAATCAAAATGAAAACAGCATTCAAATCCAAACTTAAGGAAATTATATATTCTATAAATATTTTTAATATAATTTGCATTTCTTTATTTTATTATAATATCTATATCTATTGTGATATCTACATTTATCAAATGAAGTAATTTATTTGAAAATCTAAATTAAAGTGAAAGTGTAATCGCACACAATATTTAACTTTTATATGTGTTCTGCAGAGCCGGTCGCATTATTTCTTCTAATGCAAAATGAATTCCAAAATTAAATATACACTAATGTTTAAAATTAACATGGCTCCATATTAAAAAAAAAAAAAACTATTGTTAGTAATCATATGCAATTCTCAAAATTTTAACCAGCATAATAATTTGTGCTGATTAGGATACATTGTGGTAATTAAATCTTGTATGCTATCTGCATGATAATATTATATATTCTAAATAGTGTCTAATACTGCCGGCATCATAATATTATTGCCAAACATGTTATGCTGTTAAGGTAAAAGCAATACTTCTAATTTCAGTTTCTGTACCTACGTTCTAGCCAGTTCGGGAACTCGATAATCGATATCTTATTATTTCGACTTATTTTAGTTCATTGGTGAATTTTTCGTAGAACTCAAGAATGTATTAGCCATTAGCGCTTGCAGGATGCAATACACGAACTCTTATAGACACGGCTCCTTTTTGAAATACTATTTTTTTTATTTATTGTGCTCCACACACTTTTATTTTGCGGCATTCAAAGAAAAGATCACATAATTTTCTAAATGCAGCGGAAAGCCTTCCGTGCAGGTGTACAAAAAATCTGTAATTGAATTTCAATTCCGAGTTAATCGTGAAAAAATAATTTCATAGATGACATATCCATACGAAAGGCCGCTATAGCATGGTTGGTAGGGCGTTGGATTCGCAGCTATTAGGTAGCGAGTTCGAACTCTGCCGAACGAAGACTCTCCGTGTGTGTAGTCGATGGTGCACGTATAAATCTGTCGTGATCTCGAAGCCCTCCATGTAGAGAGTAATACCTCGAGAGTATTGCTTCAGAGGCGATCGTTCTCTGATTCAGATCTAAATTACGATCTGTGAATGATATGCATGAATGAAGTCCGCTCCGTAAAAAGGGCCGTAACTTGTGAGTAGTTAAGTAGTACTCTTGGCGATACTGACGAACAAGAGACTCTCATTCGGCTTAAATCATTGATAGATAACTGTCAGCGGGCTTGTAAATTGCCGTAACTCGCAACAACAAGCAACATATCCGTAAGTGCTTGCCTGATTTTTTTTCACTGTTGATTTGCATTTTTTAATTTTTCAGGAACATTTTTAGAGTGCATTTTATAGATTTTTCCAAATTAAAATATCTTTGAACTTTCTAATTATTATTCAAATAATTTTATCCTTATTAAATTATACTAATTTTAATTAAACGTATTTCAATCCCAATAATAAAATTAAATTTTTAAAAAGCATTCGAATTTTATATATTTTATTCAGGAATATCATTCAGACGTTCTTTATTTCGTTTATGCATTTTCTTGATAAATTGTTTATTTTTCTCTATATTAAATATTCTCTGAATACTAATTCAAAATAATCATTCCACAAATAATTCGATAAATTAATAACGCCTGTCCAATTCTTTATTTTCTAAGATTTAGAAATATTCTTATAATATTCATAATTAAAAAGACCTTATAAAGAAAAAAATATTTATTTGGAAATGATAATTAAAATTAAAATTAATAATTTTTAAAGCAATTTCTTCAGATGCAGTATTTAAAAATTTTTGGTATAAAAACTTTTGCATTCTTTAGTATAAAAGAAATGTATCCTTATTATTCGTCCGAAAATCATAATCAATATTTTCCATTAAAACATCAAAGAATTAAATTTCAATTCAAAATAATTCTTTTTTACTTTCGTTTTTGTCATTATCTTCCCTTTTCAAAATTTTCCTTTTAACTTAATAAGTTATTTTTCTGTCAAGGAAGTTTTTCTTCAATCAAAAAATATACTTATAGAAATAAAAATTAGAAAGTGTATAGCTTAAAAATCTTTTTCTTGATATTTTTTTCAAATTAATAGAAGTTTCCAATTAAAAAAAACGATTAAATGGTAATTCACGTAATTAATTTTTTGATACAAAATAATTTATATAATTATGTATTGTATTTCTAATAAAAAATTTCTTTTTTAAAATTAAATTATATATAAATATATTTTAATACTTAAAATCTCGTAAAAAAGTTCAAAATGTTAAATTAGTTTTTATCTGCAAGACATAGTGATATGCATGTTGATTCAACTATTTGGATATTGCTCTAAATGCTCTAAATCTACAAATAACTCTAATTTTACAACGGAAAAGAAACATTTGATTTTTATAATGAAAGCAGATACAATGATTTAAAAGCAAAAAGACTTATTATTACATCGTTACTCTTGTTCACATTATGTCAATAATTTACAGAACATTTTTATATATCGAAAGCATATCTATATAAACTAATTATCTATCTTCCTTTTTATAGGAAGTGCCATATTGAATGATTTTTTTTATTTTTAATGGACATAATATTTTTGTTATTATTTTTTTTATGATCCATATGTTTGTTGTCGTTTTTGAAATTTTTAAAAAGATAAATTAATGTCTCATAAAGTTTGTTCAGTTCTTCTAAACTAAAGCAAAAAAGAGATCCGAATGCAATAAAACATGTTCACTTTGTTCAATATTTTATCGTGCATCAATAAAGACAGAATCAGAAAGTTCGGAACATTCATTCTGGATTAACTGTGTTCAGCGGATGTTACCCAGTGATTATTTAGTTCCGCAGTCGTTTAATCCACGTCAGTTGTTGAGCGCAACATAATCATTTCCCCATCATTCCTGTCAACAAATAATTTATTTTCGCCATAAATCGTCTACTTGGAAGAAAGACCAAGAATTATTCTTCGCTGTGGTAAAGATATTTGGTTGATAACGTCGGCCATTTCTTTTCTAATAATCACTTACTCACATCAATTTTTAAAGATAATCTAATATTTTATTAAGTATATTATTTGTTCAGATAATTTTGACAATCAGCTTGTTTGTTCGAATTATTCTTGAAAAGCCTAAAGGACTCATTTAGAAGATATATTTTTAGAAATAATTTATTCTTTTTAAATTTTTATTAATCTTAAATTGTAAATTTCGTGTTCTTTAGTTTTAAAATAAAAATACTTGTTTTGTGAGCAAATTATTTAAATAGGCTGCCTAGAATTGCAATACTAGTTTTTTTTTTTTGCTTCAAAAATGGGATTAAATTCTGAGATTTGTTTTACTATTTATTTTATTTTTATATCGATAGTCATACAATAACATCAGTGCTAAATATTTTGCCACTAGTTGGAAGCACGGAAAAAGATTAATTCATTTTAAAAATTTAAATAATTTCATATGATCTATCTATCCGGAAAGCCTGTATGATAAGAGTTTATTATTATTTATTAAAATACTGGTTATATATGTTTACCAACTCCAAATGTGTTATAATTGATGATACACCCTATGTACTGCTTTAACCTGGGCTAAACAGACATCATTTATACTGGTATGAGGAAGTCTTCAGAATTCCGGATCAATTCAGTATCTTCTTCGAAGAAACTTTCTCTTGACAGAAATGATCAAAACTGGAATCAGCACATCATTCAGAAAAATCTTTAATGTTTAAAATTAAAATTCATTTGTTGTTAACCACCATTTTTTTATTATTTTTATTTTATCTTATACGAAGCGATAGTATAGAAACCATAAAAAATGGTATCGGAGTTTTGACGAATCTCTATGTTTCGACTTAGTGTTTTGAAGAAAATAAGCTTTTGGAATTGTATTTGCTTATCTATCTGTCTTAAAACACGATAACTTAAAACTACTTTCAATTATATGGGTTAAATTTGGTATGCGATCTTTGCAGCAGATTTGTTGATTTCTATCAAATTTCAAATGGAATCCATTCGAAAGAAATCTATTTGTCAGACTTTTTGAATACAAGTAAATGAAATAATAATAAGAAGAAACAACTGAAACTTAAAAAGAGGAAGATAAAAACATAAAATTTAGCATAGTCATCATATCTGAAACGAATCTTGGCAGCAAATTTTGAGTCAAATGTATCAAAAGATTGGACATTCTTTAGTCTATGCATAGACAGCAAAACGATACCTCAAAAATGAAACGATTTAAAAAAAAAATAACAGTATGTGATTTTGTAACTACAAATGTAGTTTGTGTTAAATTTTGATTTCAATCAGTTGATAAGTGATCATACAAAATGCATATTTAATTTTTATTTCAATACATTATTCGTAAAATAAAACTTTCGTTTCCGAATGTCTCAAAATAAAAATAAAGAAATAAAATAAAAGTAAAAATAAAAATAATACAGCCTTGCCCAAGGCTCTCGATTATATGCTGGTGGGAAAGGACAGATGGGGGTGAGAGCTTCAAATTACCTAAGAATATGCAAGAAAGTTTTGGTGAATGCATTCCTGCAGGTTTTATATTGGTAAATACTTTTCGAGATCATGGCTCTCATATCATGTTAAGGCATCATAAAAATCATATTCTAAAATTATTTACAGACTTTATAATTTGTTTTACAGTCAATTCAAGAAGATTTCTATTGATATACAAAATCGCAGCTTATATATTACAGCACATTTCTAAAAGAAAATGTTTTAATCAAATTTTATAGTTAAAAGAATAAAAAACATTAAAAGTAATATAGGCAACAAATACAAAAAAATGTTGATTTTTATACCATATGCAATTGTAAATTTCTTTGGGAATATATATATATATATATATATATATATATATATATATATATGTAATATTATTTTGGTTGCAGCAGAATGCAGATTCGAAGCAGTGAGAGACTTTTTGGATTTTTTTAATTTCGTTTTATTCTCTTTCGAGAGGCAAACATGATTATTTACAAGAAGGCGCAGCGCGGCACAAAAGCAGAAGGCAAAAAGGGACGAACAAATGATCAATAATCTTATATAACATAGGATTTCTGGCCAATTCAATACACGTGATGACCTTTGACATCTTTTCAAGGGCAACCGAAGATATCACTTTCTCTTGATACGTAGTACTGATGGCGCATTATTTTTACAGAGGAATTAATTAAACCGA
>JAPMOR010018208.1:0-240905 GCA_026543865.1 Argiope aurantia | reverse complement strand
CATTTTTGTAGCCTCGAAACACGGACAGATATTTAATAAAATTGCAGGAGTAATTGCTATTGCTGACAGAGCATATTATTACTGATATTTTTTGAACAGTGTCATTTAACTTGGTTTCAACCATGGTCTTTGATATAGAACATTTTCTGACCAATTTTAAAGTAGTTGTCAATCTTTAAGGTGCAAGTATTGCTATCTCCAGATCGGAATTTTTTTTTTATCTGATGAAGTGTATTTTATCATATAAAGAGCAGTGATTATTTGATACTGTTGTATATGAAGTAGGAAGCCTTGGTATTGTGTAGAACAGCTTTTGCATTCTGATTACCTGACTGCTGGTATAAATTTACTCTTGTCCTGATCTCCATTTTCTTTAGATCTTTATTCATGGCTTTTAAAGATGTTTTATCACTAGTACCCATTTCTATATACTTCAGTACTAAGTTATTCCTGTCTTGTAGAACAAAGATGTTGCAATATCCCATAATGGTCAGTAAGAAAAAGAATTATTTTATGCTAACTTCGGAGACGATTAGTGTCTAAACGTTTTTCCAAATGCTCGGCATCCTCATTTTTTACACTTGAACACCTGTGACATGTACTAATTTCCGAAAAATCGTGTCTATGGAGAAAACACACTGCCTGATTAAAAAGCAAACATAATATGCCATTTCTACAATTCCTCGTGAATGCCATTGAAATGCTATAGTGGATGTGGAGCATGTGTTAGATGCAAATAAAATTCGCACTGAACAAATGCTTTTATTAAATGTAGGACGGCGTCTAGGGGTAAAGTGAATTTTTGGGGGAAAAGGAATAATAATATCCGAATTTTTTTTAAATTAATTTATTAACACTACATATAATTAAAACATTTCAGTATTTACACTCTTTACAGAAATGTAATAAGATTTAATTAGGAGCATATTTCACCTGAGAACACAACGCCAAACATGCCTAGGCCTAAAAAGAGTACGTAAAGGGAGCACGTAAATAACTTCAAATCTCACTCATCCATCGCCGCTGAAAAATCGAGCGACTCCTTTAGGAGCTTCTTAGTTGCTCTGACGTTATATGGGCACGAACTTGGATGTCCAAACCCAGCTAGATCCGACTTGACATGATTGGCGTTGCCATCTCTTACAATCGATAACAACTAAACATTTCAATTAATCACATCCCTGAAACAAGTTTACAGCCAATATCACTTACTACATAAATAATGTTTTAATTTCCAATTTGTTTTTCTTTGTGTCAGATTTTAGCTTTGTAGTAGAGATTTGAATTATGATTTTTTTATTGGAAATTCCAATTTCCCAATTATCCTTATGATGTATCTAAAAGTTTCAACAAAAAATACATCAAGCATAATTGGAGTTGTTCATAAGTCTGAAATAACCTTATTAGAGTCACTTAAATTTTAACCACTCTGTATTGAGGTGAGAGAATTTTTAATTGGGATAATTTATTTAAAAGTTTGCTGATTTTCTATTCATATGCTTTTAAAAGTTTATGCTAAGTCCATCTACAAAGAGTTTTTTCAAATCTCCAGAGTAATTTTGTTGTATATTTTCAGTATGAATATGAACTTGATAATCAGAGGAAGCGAGTTATATTAGGAAAGGGGACCTATGGTGTCGTTTATGCTGCTAGAGATTTAACTACACAAGTTCAAATAGCTATTAAAGAAATTCCTGAAAAAGATATCGGGTATGTGTTTTTTTTATATTGTGTGTGAATTATGCATATTTTGAAGAATTTTTTCATGGGTTTTTATTTTTCAAACATAATTTACATTTCAGTGTTGTTCAACCTCTTCATGAAGAAATAAAGTTGCATTCTGAACTGAGGCATCGAAATATTGTTAGATATTTAGGATCAATAAGTGAGGATGGATATTTTAAAATATTTATGGAGCGTGTGCCAGGAGGTAAGAAAATTATGCCGAATTTTATATTGCTTTTACATGTATCATTTTATTCTATATAAATTGTTATATATTTAAATAATGGATCCTGCTTAGTGTCCAAAATCCTGTTTTGACCCTTCCATTTACATTTCCGGAGCTTTTGAAGACGTTTAATGAGAAGGAAAATTGTTGCACTAATATATACTATTCACAGTCATTACATCTTCGTATCGAATTAATATTAAAAATGAATTGTTTTAATTTAAGAATAAATTTTATATTTGAAAAAAAAATTTGATCCACTCAGTCTATAATTATTCCAATTATAAGTGAGTTATTACCTTTATTTTTCAAGAGAAACAGTTAATTTTTTATGACTGTATAACAAATTATTCTAGTGCAAAAGAACGAAAAATTGTACTTCAGCAGCAGATTTAAAAAAAAATTATCTTCATGATATTTTTGCTTCCATGATTTATTGTGGCAGATATTGAGTGGTGGAATGGGGGACGGGATGTTCTAGTATAATTTTATAAACATTGGTACTTCTACCTTCAAAATTGACTGGGAAAGTCTAAGCTTTCTCCACATTTGGTCTTCAATATCTTATATTGAATTTAATCTGATTTCAATCGAATATATGTTAAACTGTTCAATCAATTCTTTCAGATGCTTAATGAAGTTTCGTATTTTATTGAAAAACAAATTAATTAATTATGATGTATTTTATTTTCATTTTGATATTCCTAATTTTTTATATTCACAATCGTTTAGAATCTTATAAAATGAAGTTAGTTGTTTGATTTATTCTATTAAAATAAGATATTCTTATGTTTTTTATTACATTGCTGTATTGTTATATTTTTGTTTGTGTTGTATATTGTTTTGATGTGTTATATTATTGTATTTTATTGGAAGATTTAAATTCAAATTTTAAAGATTTTAGTTGTCTTTCCATTAATTTTATTTATAGAGCTTGTGCATTAAATACAAGTAATGAGGGATTAAAATCTTTTGATATAGTGATATGTTTTTTGTTTGGCGAAATTCATATTTTTGCTTTAAATAAGGAAGATTTCAAGCTCATCATTTTAAAATTATTAATTTTATTTATTTACAGGAAGCATGTCACAGTTATTACAATCAATATGGGGTCCTTTGAAGCAAAATGAAGTTACAATTTCATTTTACACTAAGCAAATACTAGAAGGCTTGAAGTATCTGGTAGAGTATTGTTCCATGAACTTTTTTTAATAAGAAAGGTATTATGTATACTATAATTGTCGCTTGATTGGAAATCCTCTTCAAAACATTTGAAATCTCTTTTAATTTATATTTCGAATTGAACTCTTTTTCTTAACTTCTTGAAAATGGGTTATTTTTGTTACTGCAATAACACTGTATGCAATGTAGAAGGTAACTTTGTTGTGTTTAACTAAAATATAAGATTAAAAAAGAACACCTTGTTCTTTTCTTTTTACATCAGATCTGCA
Source organism: Argiope aurantia (assembly GCA_026543865.1). Lineage (NCBI taxonomy): Eukaryota > Metazoa > Arthropoda > Arachnida > Araneae > Araneidae > Argiope > Argiope aurantia. The sequence continues at coordinate 237,503 of JAPMOR010018208.1, read as the reverse complement.
AATACTAGTTTTGTTTTGTGATCTTTAAGAATTTCATTTTTTGTTAAAATAACCTCAAAATTTTTATTTAGTAATGTTTTGATACCATAAAAGTTTGCTCTTTAGAATACTGTTTGAAATAAAAATCAATAAAGTAATTTGTTTTGTTTCAGTTTCTTGATGAGTATTAAGTAGTGTTACTGTGCTGGTTCAACTTCTCAGAGTTTTTTTCTATAAAATATTGAATTGGAACTATCTCGTATTTTTTTTATCAACAAATTTTAGTTTCACCTTCCTGGTACTTTTCAGTGAGCACTGAATCTTCATCTGCTTTCAAATTATGCAGTCTTTTTGTAATTGTAATAGTTCCTTTTATAAAATAAGTCATAAAATTTTTTAAGTTGATTCACTTATATTTTATTTATTTTCAGTAGTATTTCTGTAATATTTCATGATGTATTTAATTATTTCTTGTTTATATTTACTCATTCATTGCTTTATTTTAGCACGACCAAAAAATTGTGCACCGAGACATCAAAGGTGATAATGTGTTAGTGAATACATATAATGGTGTTGTCAAGATATCAGACTTTGGTACATCAAAACGTTTAGCTGGAATCAATCCTGCTACTCAAACTTTTGCTGGTATGTAATTGCTGTAATTTTTATTTTCAACTGTTATGCATGGATTCAAAGTCCAATTATTTTTTACTGACTAGTACTCATTTATTACTCAACCATAAGTACACACATATATTATCATTTTATTGATGTTTTTTTTTAAGTTTCTATGTTCGATGCTTTTAATATTATTCTTTTAATATAAAAAGCTTCAATGCTTTAATATAAAAGTTCAATGCTTTTATGTTATTAATTTTTCATTTAGAAGTATTAAAATACTGTAGATAGAGTTCATAATTGGACTATGACAGCTGGCAACAATTCTTTCTTCATTTGTCTATCTATATATAATTAGATAAAATTGTAATTTTATTAACTATTCAGATTGCCTGGAGTGCAAATATCAAGTAGTTGCTTTTTATCCCTTTTTGTCTATACTTGAATTTATCAGATTTTATCTTGTCATTTGAATCTTCTGTGACTTTGAATTATTTTTATCAAATTAGTCATGGAAATATTTTTCACAGTTTTTTTGCTACCATATTAAATAGTCTTTGAATAATACTTTCAGTCAGCTTTCGTAACTCATCTTTACTATTGGTCCAAATAAAGATATTATCCATAGAAAACTGTACATTTTTGAAACCCTCCAGAATAGCTTGCATAGTGTGCTGCATATTTCTAAGGTGAAAGCTAGGTCTAAAGGGATTTTCAAAATTAAGTAATGACCCCAAGATGTGTGTATAGTGAAATAATCCGATGTTCTTTTGGAACACAAAATCGCCACAATTGCGTAGCATAAAACAAAACATTTGGCTCCTTTTACACATACAGCGAAATCCTCGACTGTTTTAAGAGTATAAAGCTTAATAACTTTAATAACTATTTGATTTATACATATATGAACTCTTTCACCATTTTTAATAATAACCAATGGCCGGACTGTAGGGGTAGCATGTGTGATTGGCTTTAAAATGTTCGTCTTAAACATGGAATCAATTTCAGCTTTCTCATTAATTATATTTTATTGTGCGAAGAGGATGAAGGGTAAACGTTATATCTTTTTGAAATTAATTATCATTTTTACAATTTTTATTGCACCCAGTTGTCATCAGATATTTTATTAAAATATTAATTTTAATTTGATGTAATTGTTTTGGTACATAGTTATATTTTATCAAATCTACCTTTTACAAGTATTACATTATAACACTACTAAATTATCCATCAACTACAATTAGCTTAAGTTTTGCAGATTTATTTTTATGATGCAGTTTACATGTATATCATCTAACACTGGTTTATAACTATTATTAAAAGATCTTAAATGCCATTTGGGAGATTTCTAAAGCAGTTCTCAAGTTTTACTCACCTTTGACTTTGTAATTACTTTTCCTTTGGCAACAATAGCAAGTTTAAATGTAGCAATATTTCTATTATCAAATGTAACAGTTATAAACTGAATTTTTATTGAAATATTCCCTTAACCCATCTTATATTTCACCTATGTAAATTGCATCATAAATTAAAATATTCACCGTCAGAAAAAGTTTCTTTTATTTTGTGCACATTTTCTCTATGTGAACGTTTATTTCTGAATTAAATTTACATTGGTGCACACGGTGTCTTTTTTTATTACAGTTCTGGCAAAAACGTTGAATGCCGGACAGTTACGGAAGTCTTCTGACAAATTGCAATGCCTGTTTAATAACTTAGAAAGTTATTATATATTAAATGTTTCATTTTTAACAAGAAGTCTGGAGAAAATCTATTATGTCAAGAAATTTTTCTTAGTTATAGCATTCAAAAATTGAATATGTGTAAGTGTTTTATAAGCAAGGTAAATGTCTTCTAACTATATTGTTTGTTGCATATTTTATGATTACTTAAAATGCCTATTTGATAAAACATTTTCTGATGTATTTTTAGGAACTCTACAGTACATGGCACCAGAAGTAATCGACAAAGGACAACGCGGTTATGGTGCCCCTGTAAGTATTTAAAATTTTTGAAGGGTAGCCCTACATTTATGCTATTCTCTTATTCGATGATGCTTGTGTTTGCTATTCTCATGCTTACAGATATTATGACCAAATCATTAGTCCTTAACTCTTCCAAATTTTGTTTTCTCTATTTTTTTTAGAAAGAATGTAATTCAACTTCGTAAACTTAAATTTTAGATGTTTTTTTATTTATATTCATTTATGGTTTTTATTATTATTATTAAAGTAACTCAAGCTCAAAACAGTTGCATTGCATAACTAAGAGAGAAAAAAAATCTCCTCCCTTCTTTTATGCAATTTTGTTATTTATTGATAATGGTATTTAGCCAAAATGTTACGTAAAATTTTTAAATTTCAGAAACGTTATAACTAATTGTCACTTGTAACTTGACCTTCCCCTTTGCCCATTTTTTTATTTTCTTTCTAATAAATTCGGAAGATTTAGTATTGGTTTATTGAAATGCTATTTTCAAGAAATTTTCTTGGTCACTTGTAGTTAAAATGAACCTTTTTTCTATAGGTATGGGTTTAAGACATGATTCTGAGTAAGTTTTATTTCGTAGCGAATTAGAAAGCATAAGTATCAATTTTTTCCCTTAAGAATCTTTGTGCTGTAATCCAGTGTCAACAAAATTATGCTTTCAAAATCATCTGATTTTGTTATTGTTATTTTGGATCATATTTTTTTCTGTTTGATATTCAAAGAGACATAGCATTTTTTATACATTTATGTTTGTAACTAGTTATATGTACATTCGTATCCGATTTTGTTTGTTGAATTTTGTGAATGTTCATATGATTCTGTTCTCATTCTGATTTTAGGCTGATATTTGGTCACTTGGGTGCACTGTTATAGAAATGGCAACTGGAGAACCTCCATTTGGTGAGGTGTGTATTATAGCTACAATTTACAGTTACTAGAATAAAGCTGATATATTTTTTCTTATTTTTGAAATACATAGCATTCAAACACTGTTTTTGTTACTTTTTTAAGAAAATGGGAAGTTTAACATATTACTTATTTTAGATTATTCGAAGTAGATTTAATGGGTATTAATAAAACTGGCAACCTACAGTTTTATAAACCTTTTTTTCATTCCTGAGTAATGCAATTAATTATATTTGCAAGTATTTAATTAAGTATAGGGATTATTTTATTATGAATTTTCTCGAAGTCTAAAGAAAAATACTAGTACAGTGTCTTTTTAAAAATTCTGTATTACCAAATTGCTGATTTTCAACATTATATTACCCTCTTTTTTTGTAAAATAAATAATTTATTTCTTAAGAAGCACTTTGGTTTTTAAATTCTAGATCTTCATATTATACATGATTTAACAAAAACAATATTTAAGTATGATTGAAAGAGAAAAAAGGAATTATGCAAATTGGAATGCTGTTATTTGTACAATAATAGAACATAGTTTTTCCTCTTTTCATTCCTTTCAGTTAGGTTCTCCTCATGCGGCTATGTTTAAAGTAGGATTCTACAAAATGCATCCAGAAATACCTTCCTGCATGTCTGAAAGAGCTCAGAATTTTATTAAAAGGTAAAAGTTGTAGTTAAATTCATCTTAAAATATGAATAATGGTATTTCATGTTTAGTCTAATGAATCCATTTAGGGTTTAAATGTGTATAGTCATTATATGGATGTTTGAAAAAAAAAACCTTTAGATAAAATTTATTAAAAAAGTATGCCATGTGCAAATGAAAATCTAATAGGTATGCCATATCAAATTGAAAACAACTGTTTTTAGCTTCAGGATATATTTGGCTACTATTTTGACTTTAAAATAAAAGAAAATGAAAAACGGCTGTTTTGGAATGAATGACTTTTCAAAAAGAAATAACTTTTTCTCTTCCAAAAATAAAAATTCAGTTTAATCTTCTAGAATTTTTATGCTAAAGGGTGAAGGAGGATAATAAAATATTGTGCTTTTTCAATGGCAGTGATTTAAATTGCTTTTGAGTTATGTTGAAATTAGATGCATCTAAACGGTATAGGTGTTGATATATATTGGAGATTTTATTATCTGATTGCTGCTTATTTATTTTATTTTATTTATTAAAACTGATGAATAGTTGTAGTTATTGGCAGCAAAAAGGTAATGGTTAAAAGCAGTTCTACTATGATACATTATCTCAAGTGTAGGACAATTGCTAGTCATCTTTCCCCCATCCAGCACCACAAGCATATGATATATTTATTAAGCTTTCTTGGCATTCATGGTATAGATAATAAAAGTTTGATTAACTTTGAATTTCCACTGTATTATTATATAGGTTGTAGATATTTTATAAAATTCAGTGATTATGCAAGTATTGATCTAAAATTAATGGTGGCTTGGTCATTAGGGCTGAATAGCTGCAACAACCCCAGAAAAGGTTACTTTTTTTTCATTAAATTTACTTAGTTTTTCAATCTGAGATTCGATGCTCTTACTATTTTACTTTGAGAAGAAATGTTCAATGAATTTTTTTAAAGCAATAAAACATAAAGATAATACAGATAATTAATTAATAAGCTAGGGAAAACATATTGGTGTTTTTCGGTGTACAGATCATGAAAGCTCACTGTGCATACCACTGATTGATTGATTTGAAGACCAAAAGCAACCCTTTCTTCCTTTGAATACACACGCTCAAAAGCTCCAGAATGAACAGAACCATTTTTGGGCATTCACATTTTCTGATTTATTTAGGGTCCCTCCCTTCTCCTCCTTTCATTATTTTCATCGGCTCTTTATGAGTTTGCCACATAGAAACATATCTGGGTCATTGAATGTTTCATTTTCTTTTATAAGAGGTCATTATTTGAAAAAGGTACATGGTTAGTTTCTAAAACATTATTCAGAGGGAAAAATATGTGACATTCATTATAATTAATTGGAACATGTTAAAAGCAATGGACATTGCAAATCTTTTTTTGCACATCTTGTTTGATATTCACTTTTGAATGAACATTATTTAGCTGACTGGGCAAAGATGGAAGTGTGTGTGACAAGGGCGACTATATAGCTTTACTTTCTGAATCATTGCTCCAATATTTACAAAAATTGCAGGGAGTTTATATCATATATTTGTAACTTAATGTCTTCGAATTCATATGTTCGAATTCATGTCTTCGAATTAATGTCTTCAAAGTTTCATATCTAACTTTGAAAATAAAAATTATTTGTCTTTTTATGGATAAAGTGGCTTTAAAAAAATTGTAGTCTCTTGCAGCATTATTAATTTCTGAGCTGACAAGCAGCAACTAACAAAAATTTTAAGACCAAGTTTCTTTGTGGATGTATGGTATTTAATACTAACAATTTTTCTTTAAAAAAAACAAAAATTGTTTCATAAAATTTCCTACTTAACTATGTATGACTTTTCTTTTGTTATTATTAATCAGTGCAAAAGAACCCATCAGATATATAGTTTTTAATATTGCTTATCGTGCACTTTTCATTTTTTTTTATTGTAAGTAGATTTATTTAAAGAAGTTCTATTTAAAAGAAGACTTGTGTCTATGTCATGTTTATAAATCGTAAAAAGCATTGACCTGACAAACATAGTTTACTCTATTATTGTAATATCTATAGTTATAGCTTTATTTTAGTCTTTAAAAATTTTAACATTATATCTAGTTTATTTATTCAGAATAATTGTTCCATCCTTTTTGAAAAATAATTAACTTCAAATAATTTAATGAACCTACTGTATATTCTATTATATATTAAAATCATTTTAATTAGGAAATTGGTATTACATATTATTGATTAAATATATCCGCTTTTAGATGTTTTGTTCCGGATCCTGATGAACGTGCTACAGCATCAGATCTCCTTGAAGAACCATTTATACTAGAGTAAATATTTATCTTTATATTGTGGTTAAAAATATTTATTCCTTAATTTGTACATTACGCTTATTTTATGTGTACATGTTTTAGGCCAAGTAGAAAGAAAAAGCCTCCGAGAGATAAAAAGCCTGCTCCAGATTTTAATAGATCTATTTCAGGTACATACTTTCTAATTAAGAAATTTGTATTTTTTGAAATATACCGTATTATTTAGTATTAGTTGGCCATCTGTTAAAAATTAATTACCTTTCAAAAAGCTTGTTGCATGGCAAAATAGTTCAAGCACAGTATAATTTTCCTTTAATTTCAGTATTTGATATCTGCAAATTTTGACTGTTTTATGGATATTTGAATAATTTTCTACTGGCACAAAATTTATATTATAAATTATGCAGTGACATGTATTGGTTTACATTTAATCTTCCTTCCTCCCCCTCCCTTTTTGTGTGTATATTGTTGTAACTCTTGAAATGAATAAAATAGAAAATTGTTTTTTTAGGATATGTTTATATAAATTAGCAATGGGTTTATTGCTGAGGTTATGAAGACTAGCTATAATTAATTGTAAAATATTCTGATTTTTTTAAATTGTTACTCTGAAACTGGCATCTTTTCACCACAGAATTACATGAAAGCTTAATGTATGTCTTTTTTTGGTAAATTAATATATTTCTCTTTCAAAAGAATATATCTTTTTATATAACCTTTATATATAACCAAAACAATATAATAAAAAATATAAATTTATTATATTTTTTATGCTGCTAAATTATAAATCCTATATATAAGATATAGCAAAATGAAGAAGTGGCTGTATGTTGTAGTATCAAAAAACTGAATTATCTATTTTCCACTGTAAAATATTTATTGCAATATGTCAAATGTAATTGTTAGTTATTTTACTTATTTATTTATTTATTGAAAATGTTATGCCAGTCCCACTACAAATAAAAATTTTTCTACATAACAATGAATTCAAATTAATTGTGTATGCGAGATTAATGGAAGGCCTTCTAATCAATGCTATGAATAAATTTTGTGCTTCACCAATTTCTTTTCATCTGTATAAATAATCTATTCATTGTAGCTGCAACTAATTTCGAGATTGAATGGCATTAATTTTATGTGGTTTTTTTTCCTCTAAAAATCATTACTAATTTAATTTTTTTATATCAATTGCCTCTTTCTAAATCATATAGAATCTTCATATTCTTAATTTATTAAATGCATTTTCTACTAGGAATTATCACATTATTTTAAATAATTAGATTTTGACACAGAAGCTGTGTCATAGAAATGTAATTTGCATTGAATTGGAATTTGTCAAATTATGTGTCATTATATTTCAGTGTTAACGTTGTTCATTAATAAAGGCATAAAAATAAACTATCACAGTAGTTCATTTTCACGCACTGGATGAGGAGGTAATTTTATTACTAAATTAATTGATGTCATAATATGATGGGAAGAAATAAAAATGTAAACCAACCTGGCATACCCTGATTTTTCTTGGCAAAGTTTCTATTATTGCTATGGCATGAACTTTTAAAACTCTTTATTTATATATACATTTTTAAGCATTCAGAATTTGCAAAAAAAAAAAAAAAAAGTTATAAAACAAAATGCGATTCTTCTATGCTCTGCTTGCTTCTCAATCATTATCTCTCTATTGGATGTGCCTTCTAATATTTAAATAATACGGTATGTTTTTTTTATTATATAATGACTTATTTGAATTATTGAAGTTCCAGAACGAGTTTCCAAATTAGACAAACCTGGGAAAGTGGAAAGATTTGCAAGTACTGGCGAAGAAGGGTAAGTTTCATTCCTTATAAATTTTTGCTTTGCTACATAATTTCCATTTCAATAAATATGTCTTATGTGTTTTTTTAATGTGATGTCTCCTTTTTTGTTCTTATTTACGGACGTCGTTTAGAGTATCAGTTTTTGAATTTTTATTTTATTATCTAGTTCATCTGTCCTCTCTCGTAGAAGCCCATCAAACTCCCTCAAGATTCCATCACCAAACTTTTCATTTAGGTATGGTTAATTGTAATTCTTAGTATTAGCTGTATAAGTGATCAAAAAACTTAACATCGTAATTATAACCACTTAAATCGAAAATCGCCCTTTTCATTAAAATTTTTATTTGTGAATAATATTCCTTTGTATTGTGTTTCTCTTATTCCTCACTGATATTTTGAAATTTTGAAGATATTTAAATTTTGCTTTTGAAAATAATTTTGATTTTTATTCTGATTTACTGAGTATCATCATATCATCCAATTGTATATTTGTGCTCTGCTTTCATTGTCTTCAACATCTCTTCCACCTGTATTTTTTTAATGTTTGTATTTCTCTTATATTTAATTTCCTTTAGTTTTAACAACGCTTATTTCAACATTATGCAAATTTTCCTTGGAAATATTTTTATTATGTGTGAAAAAATATACTAAAGCGAATATAATTGAATGCATCAATGCAATCTATTATTCAATTCATAAAATTCCACTCGCAAAAAGTAACACGAGCCTACTGATTAAAACAAGTTTTTAATAAAACATATAGAATTCATTGCAAATCTAAAACAAGGAAAATCAAGTTTGAAATTCATTAATTCTCATCTAAGCTTTTATAAGCTCTTTCAAGAATTTACAGCCTTTTAGAGAATTACTTCTTCCAATAGTAAGTATTAACTTTGCTTTTAATAAATTCCCCTTATTACTCTCGAAGCCTTTTCCCTCTTCCTATTTTGAATTCTCATTAGTTTTAATGTATTACGTGTGTATTTGTACTCAACTACGATATTTTTGATTAATATATTTGCATTCTTGTACTAAACAAAAATAACAAAACAGATGCATTGTAAAATTGAAGGAAAGAAGTTATACAAATTTGATTCTTAATGCTTTCTTACAGTGATATAATCTTGTTTTGTGTTTAGAATTGCTTTATTCTTGAAAAATTTGCTATTTGTCGGTTTTGGTTTATTTTGAAAATCTGAAGAAAAATCAGTTTTGTTGCATATTCAGGATAATATTGTTACGAATCTGTGATGCGGCTTCCCAGCATAGTTGGTTCCATCATCCGATAGATTGTTTTACAGTCATCTGTATTGGACGGAGCTCGGGTGTCGCGTCGGAGGCCCTAGAGCTTGGCGACTTTGGCGCTAAAATAGATTATACCCGAAACATCGAGAATTTTCCCGATCCGTCCAGTAGGAACCGAGATACGCCTCGAACGTTCCTGATTGGTTGAGAGGCTTCTGGCCCCGCCTCCTGAGACCGATAAAAGGAGGTGGTCTGCAGCTGCCAGAGAGAGTAGTAGGAATCAACGGAGTAGAGTAGTCGGAATCGACAGTGAAGAACTTGTCTTCCAGGGATTAGCAGAGCGGAGACAAGCTAGTGCTGAACTAAACTGTGCGCTACTGTCTTCAATAGAGTTTTGTTGTGTGCTGCTGTTTGCACGTTTCACGGCTAAAGATAATTGTCTTCTCTGTGCTGTTTATAGTTGTCGTCTTTGTGCTGTCCTGTGTGTCTTCGTGTAAATAAACGTCGTTGTTTTTATTCTACTGCCGCCTGCTGATTGAGCGTTCTCCACACCATATAACTTCTACTATCCAAACGAACCCGGAAATTTCGTAAAAATATGGATGGTTTTTTTTAAAATCCTTTCAATGTCATTATGCCACTTTAAATAGTATAGTATTAATTGCTTAAATTGTTTAAGTGGTGTCTGTTCAATACTGCTAAGATATTATTTGTAGCTGTTTTACCCAGAAAAGAAATCAGTGCACTGCACATCATATTTCCTGAATTATATGGTTGATGGTTGAAGCTCTAATCAATTAAATTTGAAGTATTTTTAGAGAAGAAAGCTATTTTTTATTTATAGAACGATATTAATGTTAACATTTAAAAGACGATATTAGTGTTATCTTCTACATTATTTAACTGCAATTTAAAATTACAAGATCTGTCCCAAAATAACACTCATAGTTTCAGGCCTCCTAAAATAACAGCCATAGTTCATAGGTCCCCTCAAAATAACTCTGGATTTTAATCAAATTAAACTGTTATTACCTTCTGACATCACAAATTTAAAATATGTCAAGGTAAATTTAATTAATGTGTTGCTTAAATAAGTGTGTCATTTTTCTCTTACTTGCCACACGTTTTTGAACAGCATAAACAAATGTTTAACAGAAAATTTTCATTTATAAATATTTGTATATTTTCTGTGTAATTTCATTTCTTTTTATATCATGAAAGTGTTGCTCATAAAGTGGTACATTATGCATCATTTAGGTGCTGCTTGAATATAATAACAAAAATATGTGCAGTACTTGCAGAAAAGTAATTATTACTTATGTTTGTTAACTTTCACTTCATTAGTGCTAACTAGCGTGACCATGGTTCTTGAAATATTGGGAATGTCAATGAAAATATATATTTACGCTTACTGGTTAAATCACATTCACTTACATGCCCATAATACTGACAATTTTATAATTTTTGCAACTTTCTGTTTACTGTCTTAATTAATCTTTCAAAAAGTTATATTGGTTATTGAGTTAGATGAGTGATAGTATGTATAATAACATGTAAAATTTTATTATTTTTCATTTCACACTTTCCAAAGTTCCAAAACAAGAATGAAAATAGGCTCTAAATTGATATAATAGCAATATCTGTCTAAAACTAGTTCTACAGTGAGTGTGTTGTGACTTTCTACTAAACAGCCCGGTTTTTAGATACAAGATTTTTAATCTGCACAAGCACAGCTACACTATAAAATTTACAAAAAAAAGAAAAAAAAAAGACAAGTAAGTTAAAGTAAACAGTATGGTGGAGGGATTCCACCGCTTCAACCGAAAGCATTCGGTGTTAGCGCAAGGGTTGCGCATAGAAAAAAGCCCCGACCTCAGGATGCAGTCTCCCGTTCAACTGCTTGTCAGTAAACGCCACAAGGGGGCGCTCTCTGCTCAAGGGGAAAAAAGAGGTGCTACAGTTCTGTAAATATGAAATAGAATCTAGAATTTCATGGCATCTTTATTAGAATACATGATTCCTTAAATACTATTGTTAATTCATTTTGTTTATTATTTATATGATTGCAAAAAAAAAAAAATAGTTGGAAGCTCCCTAAATTGAAGTATATTTATAGTACTAACTATTTGTAGGATTTTATTTTCTCTTCAAATTTAGTTACTTTTTTAGCACAGAATCATCAGAAAACAGACGATCAAGTACTGGATTATTAAGTCCTCCTATAGACAGTCCACAAATTGATCAAGAACAAGGCAACTTTTATTTATTGAAAAAGGATTCTCAAAGGCGAGCTACAATCTGTAAAGTGTTACTGGATAATGCTGATACTGTAAGATTTAAAATATAAGTATTTCTCTCTATTGTGTCACAAATGTATATTGTTATTGGAAAATACTGCTCTTGATTGTGGATTATTTAAAGTTATTGTAGTATAATTCACATTTCTGCCTCTCCAGGTATTAATATATTCTAAAAAGTAATGCTTTATCTGAAAATGAAAAATGAGGGACTTTTGTAATTAGATTTAAACATGGAGATTGAACTGGATGAAATTTGTACATTAGTTACAATTTTAAATATTTCATATCCATTCTTATATGTGAGATAATGCTTTAGAACAAAATTGATATTATATTAACAAGACATAATTTTTAATACTGTTTTTCTTTGAAGTTATTTTACTTCTCAGATATGACAGCTTTATTTTCTATCTCTATTCGTTCATTTGCTTTATATTTGGAAATCTTATAATCTGTCTATATCATTATGAAAATATTGTTAACATATAATAGAAATGTTAAATTAACTCTCGCCATTAATTGGTTATGTATAAAAAAAAAGTAAGTAAGTAAGTTTGGAGTAAAAGCATTTTTTAACTCGATTAAATGCTAAGAATATAAAGAATTAAAATTAAAAAGTAATTAAGAATATAAGAATTGTGTTTAAAAGTAGTAAACAAGCTAAAGTAATCGTACATTTGAAAATTAATAGTGCAAATGTTTTATTTAAATTTATTATTTGCATTTCTATATCTAAAGTATGTAAATTAGTGATCCTTGAATTTCTTTTAAAAAAAGATCCTTGAAAGTACTTGAATTTTTTCCTTCAATAAAAGTCGGAACCCTTCATGGGATTCATAGTTATGAGCAATTGTGAAAATTTTTATATATTTCTAACATTACTTACTTATAAAAAGTACATATTTCTTTGAATGTTATTTAAATAATTATATCATTAACGTTTTTATATTATATGTAAGCATAATATTCTAAGGTGGAATTATGCAGTGAATTCGATACCAAATAGGATAGCCTTTATATTTGATAACAATAATACAGCTACATATCATTGAGCTGTCAAGAATTTGAAGCTTTTTTTGCATTATATGTTACCGACATGTAATTATAGCTTTTATTGATTGTCCGTCAGTTGGTGGGCTCCTCAATTTTTCGAATGACGCTGTTCATTTTCAGTCGGTTCGAACAGGGATTCTTTATGAGCTAATTCAAAATAAAAATCATTTTGTATTGAGCTGTTATTCTCACATTTTATCTGTTTACTTATAAGCTAATCCCTGTTAAAAATGGAATTATGTGTGATTGGAGAATCAGGTGCTTAATTGAAATAGTATCTTTGATGCAAGGATAGTGCCTGTGTGCTTTGCTTCATTCACTGTACTATGGATTATTTTAAAATCATTTAACACTGTTAAATTATATACATAATTTATTATTGCAATTTTTATATTTAGAATTCATATCATTTATATTAGTAGTTCTTTTCCTATTTTGTGTTGTATAAATTTTTACCCATATATTACAAATAATTATAATTTACTATTTTTATAACTATTTTTCATTGGTTACCTGTCCTATTAATATGTTGTCTAACCAGGTAGAATTTCCTTAGAAGAGAATAAGTAATAGTTTCAGCCTCTCACAACATTTTTGTGGCTCAGGCATTTCTAAGCTAAACATACATTCTTCACTAAAACTGGATTTTGATGGAAAACTAGGTTCAGTTGTTAATAAAATATAAAATTTTTGGTTTTAATCATTCATACATTTGGGTATTTCCTCTAAATAATGTACATAAGATTTGAAAAAAAATTACGTGCAGCTCAGATGAGTAACATTTTCCTGGAATTGAACTGCTACAAAGGCCTTTAGTACTGTTTAGATTTTTAATATTTGTCATGCATCAATGTATATATTGCATGTTTCTAATATGATTCATTTTCATAATTATATAAAGAGTTGTAAAGCTAAGTTATTTGTTCTCTCAAATTAACATATATTTCCGTGAGTTAATCTTTTCTTAATTTTATCGACAGATTTGTGAAAACTGGATGAATGATCTGAGTCAGAAGACGCCTGACATTGTTTTGACGATGGTAATTTGTAACTTTTGAATTACTAGATTTCCTGTTATGTTAAGTTTACACTTTTTTAAATTCCATGATGATGATTTAAAAATGTAAAATGTCAACTTGTTTGATGTGTTTATTGTTTGTGCCTGTTTCTGTAGTAATTCAAGGTGATTAACAGAACGGCAAGTCGGGGAAAAGGCAGAGGATTGTATCGATCTGGAAAAGTCAGAAAAATTCGTAAAAATATCTGAAAATCAGGAAAAATTGCCGATGAGAGCTTTCGCGCAATCATTTCTATGCATCAGAAGCCTAATGTTGCCAAACAATTATAACATCAGCAACATGAGACAACTTTTTTTCAAGGGTATGGCGATTTTTTGGAGTTTCATTATGATAAGAGGAGCAATAAGCTGATGATTGTGGCTTACAACAACTTTAATGAAACTTTCGGAAAGACAGGTTTACACTTATCAAAGTACAGACGACGCTGATAATTTTTGTTTGATCTACTCTTGCAACCTTGTAATGATACTATATCATTGTTAAAAATTATAGTACTTTACAGGACACTAATATCATTAGTTGCCGAACTAAAAGAAACGTTGCACGTTGAGTCATTAAAAAGACAAGTTTTTTTTCGCAATTTCTGTAGCTACCTTGTAGTTCTTCATTGTTAAAAATTTAATAGATAAATGATTATTACTTAGAAGTACTGGTTAAAGCTCAAATGTTTAAAAAGTTCAATGTTGTTAACACTTTGCCATTGATCCTTTCCTTGCCACTGCATATGATAAAAACTCAAAGGCAATATGGTATTGTTAAAAAAAGATGTCATCTTTTAATGCTAATTGCTAAGGAATTCTGATTGCTTGGTAGAAAGTAAATTTGCTTAGTTGCATTTTCTCTGTAAAAAGATTTTCATCTTATTGAATTTTAGTTATTTGTAAGTGATTATGTTACTATTTTTATATTAGATTGAATTTAATTCTGCTGTTTTCTTCTAAACATAATAAGTCTGTTAGCATTTTATGATGTTGATATGGAGAATATATATAGCTCTATTGGAATATGCTTGTGTTAAAAATATACTGTATTACATAATTATTTTTTCTTTTATTCATGCATCAATTATTGTATCTTTCTTTTAATTCATGTAATCTTATTTTATAATTTTATATATCTTTGTTTAGGATCATTTAAAGGTTCTTTTGGAAGGTCTTCGGGAATATATTCCAGAACAAAATAAATTATATGTTCAACAAGCTATAAGTAACTACTTAATTATTTTTATAAGTTTTAATGTTTGCAATGTTAAATTTCAATGAACTACTAAATGCACATTTTATTTTCTTCCATAATGTCTGTACTTATTGATATTCTTTTAAAGTGTAGCAATGTCAGTAAAGTCAAAAATGGGGAGTATATCTCATGCAATATTTGAGTTGAGATATTGAAAGTATCTAAAACTATATATGAAAAAAATTGTTGAGTTCTTTTTAGACTTTTGTGTTTTGTAAAGCAGCTAACACGCTATACCTTTCCAAATTGTTCTACCCACTTGTTTGTTCAAATAGATTAAAATGGACATGATTCTATGTAATTCCTATAAGCATTTCCGAATTGGAAAAATTAGGGGAAATCCCTTAAATATATCTAATTGGTTTGAATCATATGAAACTTCGTTTTTCATTTTGATTTAATTAATGCAGTATTAAAACAGAATGATTGAAAAACCAATTAAATGGTTTTCTTATTAGTTTCATTTGAAATTAAAATAGATTCCAAATTGCCTTTGGAATTTGGCATTTTTTAATGGTAGTATTTAAAATAAGTAAATTGTTGTTAACATTGGATTAATTCAGCAACTAAAAAACTTTGAAAATTAAGCTGTGTACCAGAGTCTGAAAATTTCATTTCAAATTTCATAATTTATTTGCTGATTTAATTTAGATTTCATTACTATTCATTTTTCAAATGCATTTTCACTCATTTTAGCATTACTTTTCATTTTACTTTCTTAATAGTAGTCATTCATTTTAATCTCCAGTTTAAACTTTTTTCACCCATTTATATTAAAATAGCAGAAGAAGAAAAAAATCGCAACTCATAATTATTAAAGTATTAAATTTTGGGCAAAAGCCATATAGTGAATGCAGTAATAAATACAGAATTATATGTAATTAAATAAAACATTACAGAATAAAAATTGAAAACATAAGAATTAACATTCCTAGATGTCATCATTATTATATTTTTACAACAGTGTATACATTACAACACATTGATATAACATTACATTGTATTATATATATTTGTAAACATAATTTTGCAAATGCATGGTCTAAAAGAACAAACTTTTGGGATTTAACTTTAGTTTATTTTACCACTGGAGCCATAATTTGTACAAAGGAGAAGCATTAAGACTATGCGTTTAGTTACATCATGACACAAAAGCAAAAGTGACAAATTTTTCTCATCTGTGATTTTACTGTGAAATTCTGATGGAGATTTCTTTGACGTGTGTCGACTTAGGAAAGGAAATCTTAGGTATCTGAAAGAATGCCGTAGGCTTTTGGGATTTTTATCCTTTTGCTCATGTCATGGAAAACAAAGGAGTCAATAATTTTTTTAAAACAAATTTTTGAAATAAATAAAAAGTGGGATTTTGATCAAGAAATAAGAGAACGTTTTAGATTAAATTAACATGACCTAATTTAAGATAAAAAAATTAGTGGATTAATTAGAATTTAAATTAAATTAAGATATCTCATTACACACACATATATATAGAGAGAGAGAGAGGGAGAGAGAAATATAAACAAGCAAAAGACAAATGTTAAAAAATAGAAATACTAAATATAATTACTTTAACTGGCTTGAAAACTTTTTATGTTATCTGCTTGTATTATTGCTACAGTTTGTAGGTTGGCTAGCATGAAAAAAAAAAACAACTAAATTAACAATATCAATTAAATAAATTAGTTCATAAATACAACAGCCTTTGAAAATTGTTGAAATTGGCTGACAAGAAATTATGATGAAAAATGAGCCATATTCTTTTATAGCAACAGTATTATATTTAGGTCACTCTTTTTTCCTCATTTAGGACTGACTTTCAGAATCAAAAGTACATTTACATGATTTAATCTTTTTAATAGCACTTTTCTAATTATTTTATTCCATTTATAAGGCTTTAGTTTAAGCTGCAAAGGGATAAGTTTTTTTTTAAATTTTTTTTAAAGGTAGCCTGAAAGAAGAAGTGGAATTTGACGGTACTGCAGTTAATCAAATGCATTTAGCATTGTACGTTTTTCAAGATGCAGTAAGTAGTAATTTGTTCTCTAATAGTGCTTTTAATAACTTTATTATTTTTCTTTGATATTTAATTGTATCATTTCTTCATACGAAAAAATTTGTTTAGGAAAAATGTTGACAAGATTGTATTCAAAGATATAATATTTTAGCATTGATCAATGATTTTC
Organism: Argiope aurantia; assembly: GCA_026543865.1. Classification (NCBI taxonomy): domain Eukaryota; kingdom Metazoa; phylum Arthropoda; class Arachnida; order Araneae; family Araneidae; genus Argiope; species Argiope aurantia. Next base: position 220,150 of record JAPMOR010018208.1, on the reverse strand, counting down.
TTAGATCTATGACTAAGATGCCAACATTTGAGAGGTAATTAAATTTACCTAGTAACATTTGATGTTTCGAATTCATAATTACATTGCATTTCTTTAATTTGAAACTACTAGAGAAGAAGTAAAAATGAAATTATATTTCTTCATCTAGTGGCCAATGAAGCCAAGATATTCTGTTAATTAGAGAACTACTGTGTTGCATTTAATGAAATTCAATGTGATTTCTTGGATTTAGCATCAGATTTATTATTATGCTGGTCTTTTTGGTTAAATAAAAAGTTACTCCTTTCATACTCGCCTCCATGTTTTTTTTTTTTTTTTTAATTATTATTTGCCATGATACAAACGTTTCTTTTGAGATTCTTATTTTTATAAAGTATTGGAAAATGAAGGACTTTTCCAAATTTGATTGTGGATTGAATGCCTATCAGTATATTTGATATGCGTTGTGGATTGATTCTAATTTATTTAAATTTTGTTATTTTTTAGGAAGTTGTTATTTAACCATTATGTTTTGTAAATAATAAAAGTAAATAACAAGATCCAATTTTGAAGTATGCAAAGTATTCAATTAATAAATTAATTTTGATTGACAAAGTAATTGAACATACTGGAGAAAGAAAATCATACCATGTTAAATATAAACTAATAATAAAATATCAAATAAAACAAAAATATAAAATAATGTATTTACTTTGTTATATACTTGAACAATAGCTTCTTTGAGAGTTATTTGCTATACCTTGAAAATATTTTTTGTCATTTTTTTTTCTTTTTTTCATAATGCATTACTTAAATTCAGTGTTTTCTGCCACTTTGCTCCCCCATGTTTGAAATCTACTAACAAAATGGTTTATTCAAAATGTACTATAGTGAATTCATCTGCAAATTGTATATTTTCATTTTGTTTCTTATTTTAGGTAAAATCTGTTTTAAGAAAACAAAATATTATGCCACATTGGGTGTTTGCTTTAGACAGTTTGGTGAGAAGTTCAGTTCAAGCTGCAATCAGTATTTTATCTCCGGGTATATATATTCAACATTTAGTTTAATTTATTTTTGTAATACTATCTAAAGATATAAGTTTAAAAAATGAAATAATTTACATTTATGAAAAAGTGTAAGAGTTTTACTGAAACTTTACTATTTATAATTATTCTTCTGATTCTCCTATAGATATTAAATTTTCTAATTTTCTCATTAAAGTATGCATCTCATGGGTTTTATTTTAAATATACTTTAATATTATTATATATTACATTAATATATTAAATATATTTTAATATTGTAAATAGGAGGGATAAAATAATGCAAGTGGGATTTTTCTATGGGCACAGATTTTTAATCTTGCATATAAAAAAATTAAGTCTGGTGTCAAATCAATTATTGTGTTGCAGATGAAATAAGAAAGCGTGAATGAAATATACTGTGAATATTCAGATCTCAACTAATAAATGAGCTAACTTCATTATAATGTAAATAATATGGTGGGACAAATGGGAATGTCTTTTTCATATTATAATGTTTGAAGTTCTGATCAATATCAGTGGTTTTGTCAGTAGTGTTCTTTCTATCATTTCGTTTCGCACTAATAGAGGAAACTCACTCCCCTTACCATTTTTCTCATCTATTTAACTTCGTGATTATATAAAATTTAATGGTAGTTTCTTGTTTTTCTGGGAATAACCTTTCAAATCACCGCAGCCCTGTTGTCTTTGAAATCAGTGCTAGCTTTAAGAATGCTATTTCTCCTGAAATACTGAAAGCTGCTTATTGGGAGAGATTCAAGAAGATAACTAGCAATACTGTTCCAGGCACTTTCCTATATGCTGGTTGGTCAGTGTTGGCTATTGAATATGTAATAATTTACTGGAATGCCATAGCAAATATTAACTTATTATCTAAATCCAACGTGAATAATGTGCAAATATAGAAAAGTTTTTCCTTTTTAGACACAGAAATATATGTCATGAATAGTTCTAGGAACCATTCAAGTAATTGAAATTGAAATAACCTTATGTTACTTTTAACTATAAATACAATCTCGAGAACGTGTTGCAAGTTGTGAAACTTTTTTATTTTTCAATTTTCCGAGTTCTAATCAGTCCTGAGTATTACTTTCTTTGTTAGTTTATGAAGAAATATTTTATATTAGCACAGATAATTTTATTTTCCTTCTTTGTATGCAGAACTAGGAGAAAATTTAGAAGGTAGAAATAATGAGAATGAGCAAGAGGAAATCACTCTAGGCTCTGTCAATTCTACGAAATCTGTCCCAACTGTTTATGTAAATTCCGAATTCATGCAGATGCAAATGAAAAATGATGAGCTGGTAAAAGAAAATACTAGGTAATATTTATGTCCTTATAAACAAGTGGATTTAAAATTTTATTTCTATTCTGTATTGCTAGTCATAAATAAAAAAAAAATATTTTGTATGTTTTGAAATAGGCTTATGAAAGAAATGATTTCTTGGAATCAAGTTTATCAAGACACTATCAAAAATGTAATTGAACAAAAGAAAACTTGGATCGAACTTTTAAGGCAAGAGTATGTATTATTATTATTATCATCATGAGTTCATTTGTTCTCATAAATGTTTTATAGATTTTGAAATTCTTAGTTATATTGAACTTAATTGGAATATTATATAAATTGTTTTATGTTTCCAAGTTTTCGTTGTAAAAAGAAGGAAAATGAAAACGAATGTATTCATTTTGGACATCTTAAATGAATGATTCATTTAAATGAAGTCTTAATTCAGTCTTAAATGAATCATTCATTTAAGATGTGAATTCGAATTTGATATAAATAGTGTTGTTTGTGCTCATTTACCTTGCTAATTGTAATCTGTAGATCGGTTCTTTTTACAAGGTCAGGTGGAACAATGCATCATTTCATTAAGCACGTTATTTACATAAAAGAATGAATTTCTTATGATGGAAAAGCCTTTTTATTGTCTTAAGTAATCTGTTGTAATGAAAACTAAAACTGATAATTATTTTCATTGGTAGAAATTATTAATTCCTACTGTCCTGGAATTTAGTTGCTTTCTTTTTTCACAGAAAAAAAAGGTCTAAAGAATGTCATTAAAAATTTGGAAAAGGAAGAATAATCGATTTTGATTTGCATTTCCTTAAATAAATTTAAAATACTTTATTTGCAAGAAAATATACACGTCTAAGTGCAGTACCTGCCGTTTTGAAGTGATAAGAATAATTACATTACTTAAGAGTGAAAGAAGAAGCAATAAAGAAATGTATCCACAAAGCTCGGAATGTTAGGGGATGGTTTTCAGTTTGGAATGAAAGTGATTAGAATTTTCAACAAATAATACAATGAAGATGTAAATTAGGATTTGAATGAATTTGCATCTGAATTGTAAAGAACTAAAGGTTTGATTTTATATATATATATATGTGTAACATTATTTGTTGTGAAGCAGAAATGCAATTTGAAGGCAGTGAAGAGACTTGCTATTTCGTGACGTCGTTTTATTTCATTTTTAAGAAGCAGTCATATGTACAAGCGATGAGCACACAGAGCGACAAAGAAAAGGAGTGAGGAAAAAGCTCTTGGACATTTTATCCCTGGTTTTATATAACCTATGATTTTGATAGGGAAAACATTTCTTCATAGCGCTAATATATTACGAGATTTCGATAGGGATTTTCGTTACACGCGTAAAGAAGGTAGGGGAAACACAGGGATATTTTTAAAAAGAATTTGCCTCATCAGCGGTATTTTGCTTCTTCACGCAGAGTGTGGGGAAATTCGACTTTTAGCTGAGTCAGCAATTTAACAAAGCTTCTCTTGAATTAAGTAGAGAAAGTGGAATTGGATCACGAAATAAGAGAATATTTTAGAATAAAGTTAATATGGGCTAAATGAAGATAAAAGCTTGAAAATTAATTAAATTGAAATTAGAGTTAAAATATCAATACAATTTTCCCCCCACTGCAAGACGCGGAAGTATGTCGGGGCCCTCGACATACAGCCTTACCTTACAGTGGTGGTCAAGTAAGAAACTAAAATTTAAAAGCATATTAAAAGTGATACCAAAGTTTCCCTTACCTTTACAATAATATAAAAATCATTTTGAACACGATTATGTAACACACAAAAAGATAATGTGATATCTGTGAAAATATTGGATAAATATTCAACAACACCAAAAATAATAATATTAAAATATGCAATGTACAAATAATTTTCTGTAGAAACTCAGTCTATTGTCTCTCAATCTGTAAGATTGTCTCTATTTGATGAGGAATGTCTCTAAAGAATGTTTGCATACAGTGTCCTTTGAATAGTAGACGTCTCATCAAAATGATCAAATTGAATGTAAAATATTGGGATTATAAATTGAATTTATATAATAGTAATATATCAACACAGCTCTAATTTTTGTATATAACACTTGAATCTGAAAATAATATGATATTCAAAATACTCTTATAACATAAATATTCAAAAACAAATGACATAAAAATGTCGAATTGCAAAAGAAAAACTTTAACCCACTAGTTAGCCAATTAGTGGTGAATAGTAAAACCTTGTCCACCAGTTTCTAGTAGTGGACGAAACTTAATGACCTAAAATTAGGACATCAAGAAGGGGGACATAATTCTTATTCTCTCTCCACTCTCATCCAGGAATATTTATTTCAAAATGGAGAACAACATATCCAGGATAAAAATAGATAGAGATAGAAATTAATTGTGAGGTTGACCCTATACTCACTTCTCAATAAGACTGAAGTATTTGAATGTATTTTGTGATGGTGCCTATCACAACATCATCATAAAGAAAAGAAAAACTAACTCTTACGAGTGGAGAAAACGGGCTAACCTAAGTTGGGGATTATGTTGAAGAAACGTGGGAAATAAAAGGATTTTTTTTTTAAATTTAAATTATTATTCATGACTTAATTTTAATTTTTCTGGTGGGTAATATGTTCTTAATTTTGATACATGGACAATATCAGTAGCTTTGTTTGTTAATGCATTTGGTTTAGTTATTTCATAATTTACATCTGAAATTTTAGTTACTATTTCATATGGACCTGAAAATACTGGAGATAATTTTCTACGATTGGGATAATTAAATTCCTCATACATTACAATGTCACCAGGTTTGAATGGAGAATCTATAAATCTAGCATCATATCTTATTTTATTTTTATCGTGATATTTTATTGTATTATCTTTAGCTAATTTCCTGGCTTCTTCTACTGGAGGATAAAATTGATTTTGAGTTAAGGGAGGAGGATAAGGTAAAGTGCCAAATAACAAATATGCAGGAGGAAATTTTGTAACTGAATGGGGTATTACATTATATTCAATGATTACTTGTTCTAAAAGTTTAGTCCAAGGAATTTTAGTAGGAGAAGAATTGACCTTACACTTTAATTTAGTTACTATTGATTGGTTAACTCTTTCACATTTCCCATTAGTTTGTGGATGATGTGAAGATGTTAACAGATGCTTGACATTGTAATTTCTGAGGAAATGTTTGAATTTAGATGAGGTAAAAGCACTATTTCTATCAGTTAATAATTTGGAAGGAACCTGGATTTGGAAAACTTGCTTTAATATATTAATATAAGTTTCAGAATTTTCATTTTTGGAAGGAAAGGCCCAAACATATCTATTCTTGGGAGAGGCTCTGCCTCAGATTTGCAAAGGGAATTAATTTTACGATAATCAATACAAAGACGACTTTTTCTATTTTCATCTCTTTTGTATGCTAATGTTACAGGAGAGGAATAGTTACTAGTAGATTCTTTTATTAAACCTGCATCTAACAAATTTTTAATTTGCTTATTTATTTCAATTTCATCAGTAGCAGAGGTTCTATAAGCCCTTTGTGAAACTGGTAAATCAGATGTTAAATTTATTCTAGGTGGTTCCATTCTTATTTTACCAACATCATATTTATTTTTTGCAAACACATGAGAATATTCTGACACCAGAGATAACACAGGTTCAGATAGTTTATTTACAGTCAGAGGTGGGAAAATTTCCTCTGAGGTATTCACTACCTTGACCTTATTGTCACTAGTGTTATTATTTTCAACAATATGTAAAGACATATAATTATTATTGGTATGCAAATTGGTAATAATTTTTCCATTTTGAAATATTTTATTTTTATCACAATCTATAATTAATTTGTATAAACTACAATCTGGCAGTCCTAAAATGATATATGGTAAAGGATTGTCCATAATATATAATTTGATTTTCTTATTTATTTGGCCAATTTTTAAATATATGCCACAGATTTGGGTTAATTGGAACGTTCCATGAGCTTGTTTGACTCTAATTGGTTTTATATTTTTTCTTGTCAAGTTAAGTTTTTTTTACAATATCTGCAGATATAATTGAAAGAGTGGATCCTGTGTCAATAACAATATTTATATTACTATAAGGATTATAAACATTGTCCAAGTTAGCTAGACTTGGTAAAGTTGAGATGTGTCCGGACACTAATAATTGTCAGTATGCTGGACCAGGGGCCTCATTAGGAGAATTTTGTCTCGTTCCAGGATTTTGAGAACAGCCAAGAGGAACTTCTGTGCATGGGGAAGTTAAATTGGCTGTTATTGGAACATTTGTCATAATTTGGGGTTGATGGAAAGGACATACTTGGGTCCAATGATAAGCATTTGGAATACCTTTTTGCATACAAATTCTACATGGAGAAGGTGGTAATCTTTGTTGAAAATGCAAATTATGATTATAGTTATTGTAATTATTGTGATGTGGCCTTATTGAATTATGATAATTTTGTCTAAAATTATTGGGAGCTCGAGGAGTAAAAGAATTTTGAAATCTATAATTAAAATTTTGCGTAGGTGTAAAAGGTGCTGGTTGCCTTATTCTGATTTTAGTTTCATTACACCTTCCTGAGTTTGGTTCTGAAGATTCTTCCATCTTTAATAGTTTAGTTGTTATTGTAAGCCATTCTGTAGGGGTATTAGGAGCTTTTATGCTAACTAATTGTTTTAGTTGAGTTGGCAGCCCATCAGTAAGACCTTCTAAAATTAGATATGGATTAAGGCCTAACTGTCTGCCATAATTTAATTTTTGATGGAAATAATCAACTAATTTAGCATTTTTTGAATCAAATTTCAATTGGGAAAAGTCAAAAAAATTAACAATATTGGGCTGAATAAATTGTTCAGTTAATATACAACATAAATCATCAAAATTATCAATATTTAAACTACTATTTATATAATGTGTTAAAGCTGACCCTTTTAGAAATTTAGCAATATTTTTAATTTTCCACAAATCATTTTTGTTATTTTCTTGACAAATTTTGTTAAAATATCCCAACCATAAATCCATCTTCATCCCATTTTCGGAATCAAAAGGGATTATGTAGGGTTCTTGGGATATTTGTTCATTTTCTTTTTCATCAATTTTAACTTCTGAACCTTGAGAATTAAATACATTTGTTTTATCTTGGTCAGTCATTTTTCCAGATCTTAACAACATTCAAGTATATTTCAGATAAAAAACATTATAAATTTAAGCATAAAATTTTAAAAAATAGACTTGATAAAAGACTAAATATTCAATATTTTAAATAATACTATAAAAATATAACTTGCAATAATTCTAAAATTCAAAAGTGGAAATCAAAAGAAAAGAAAAACATAAATCTTGATTTTCACCGTTGAGTCGGGAAACACTAAACACTTTTTTGATGAATTATCACTTTTTTAATTAATCACAAAATGCAATTTTGAGCACTGGAACTGGAGATTACGACAGGTGACGGAAAACTATTTTTATATTGAGATGATAATATACCACACAAGTGATATTTTCGAAATCTGGTTGATTCACTTTAGCACTGGAGACCACTGGCGAGTAAAGCAGGCGATTATTATTGTGATGATGATATAATAAGGAAATGATGTTGATATCGGAATTATTCAGCACAGGTAAGGAGCCAGAAATTTTTTATGATGACAAGGAGAATCAACTCCTTGAAGATATAAGGAGCACGCACATGACGATATGGAGCACAAGGGTATTAAGCAGCAGTTGTCGGATGAAGTCACAGATTAGGCACGGTATCATCGACGATGCGGTAACATGACGGAATGCCGGAGATTCAACGGGAACTGAACCGGACAATGGACTACGGTTTGCATGAAACGATGTGGCCGGAGGCAGCCGAGGGAGACGGCGATGAAAGAACTTCGCCACGGTAACATCGCAGCTGGCGAACCTGAACCGAAGCAGTCATCTTTGGAGCACAGCGAGCGCAATGCGACGATGGGGTATCACCCGTCGATTTAAAGGAAAGCCTTCCAAACCACAGGTACAGCTTTGAGAAAGGTTGGTGGTGGCCGCCCCAGGAAAACAACTGCAGTGGATGACCGACATATCGTCCTGCAGGCGAAAAGAACCCGAAGCCAGTCATCAAGAGCCATTGCTCAGCAACTGTGTGCAACAACGGGGCGACAAGTGTTGCGTTTAACTGTGTCCAGACGCCTTCACAAAGGTGGCCTATTCGCCCGCCGTCCTGAACGCTGCATCCCTTTGACAGTTTCCCACCGGCGGCACCGTTTAGAGTGGTGCAGGGAGCACACAAACTGGACATCTCATCAATGGAGTCGTATCCTCTTTACAGATGAGAGTCATTTTAGTGCCACAAGCGATTCCCAACGCCAGTTGATTTGGAGAGAGGTTGGGACACGGTTTCATCCCAGTAACATCACGGAAAGAGACCGTTTCGGTGGTCCTTGAGTTGTCGTCTGGGAAAGCATTATGATGAACGGGCGGACTGAGCTCCACGTTTTCGACAGAGGTTCTGTAACTGGAGATTGCTATTGTCAGGAGGTGATCCTTCCCCATGTGCGTCTGTTCCGAGGTGCCATTGGATCAAACTTCGTTTTTATGGATGACAATGCACGGCCACGCAGGACTCATGCTGTTGAGGAGCTCCTGGAAAGTTAAGATATCACTCGAATGGATTGGCCGGCGTGCTCCCATGATTTAAATCCGATAGAACATGTGTGGGATGCTTTGGGGAGACGCCTTGCGGTACGATTACATCCTCCTGGGAACACCCGACAACTTAAACAGATGCTGATTGAGGAATGGGCACTCTTACCTCAAGAACTGTTGGACAATCTGGTGCTGAGTATGGGGAGACGGTGCGAAGCAACCATTGCAGTAAGGGGAAGGCATATTCCATACTAAGGAACATCTGCTTACTGTTCTTCCTCTTGGACAGACAATCCTGTGTAACGATACTATGAGTTGAATAAAGCCTTTTTTTGTTTGATTCCATACTGTATGCATTGTATTCTTTTCTGCGCAACTATGCTTTCGTCATTCTTTCAGAACAAAATGCTGTATCTCATTTCTGAATTTCATGTCTCAGATGATTTCTCGTGAAGTTATGGCGAAAAACATACCTGTTGCTTAAGTTTTGCACACCAGTGTATATAATATATAAGCATTATTTTATGTGAAGCAGAATGCAGTTTGAAGACAGTGAAGAGGCTTGCTATTTCATGACGTCATTTTATTTCATTTTTAAGAAGCAGGCATATGTACAAGCGATGAGCACACAGAACGGCACAGAAAAGGAATGAGCAAAAAGCTCTTGGACATTTTATCCCTGGTCTTATATAACCTATGATTTTGATAGGGAAAACATTTCTTCATAGTGCTAATATATTACGAGATTTCGATAGGGATTTTCGTTACAGGCGCGGAGAAGGCAGGGGAAACACAGGGAGACTTTAAAAAAGAATTTGCCTCATCAGCGGTATTTTGCCTCTTCACGGAGTGTGGGACTTTTAGCTGATTCTGCAATTTAACAAAGCTTCTCTTGAATTAATTAAGTAGAGACAGTGGAATTGTATCACGAAATAAGAGAATATTTTAGAATAAAGTTACTATTGGCTAAATTAAAATAAAATCTTGAAAATTAATTAAATTGAAATTGGAGTTAAAATATCATTACACACACACACACACACACACATATATATATATATATAATATTGTTGGAGTTGTAAAGGCAATGCAAATGTTGAAAAAAAAACATTTCATCTTTTTAAAATGTGGTAAAAGACTTCAAAACTTTTTTATCTTTGTATGTTGTCAGGACCCTGAAAAGAAACCTTTCTTGAACATAAATTCAGTTCACTGAGGTTTATTTAGAATCCTAATCCAAGCAACATAGGTATCATAATCAATTTTTTTTATACACTTAAAATTGATGTTTTAGGAGTTTCTTGCAAATATTCCTGAAAGGAAAAAATTAAGGATTAGTTAAATAATAGTGATCTTAAAAAAAAAAACATTTTTTTGTTTTGCTGAATTAATCTAAAACAGTTGTGAACAAAAATAATGGGATACCTCTAACTTAGTTATTTATTACTGCAATTTCACAAAATTTATGCCGATGGAAATCACCCAAGAAGGCAAGTTATTTAGATTGACTGATAAATCGAATTAATTAACATAGTTATTTAATTAGAATTTTTCCATTACAAAAAGATCGAGATTTTTCAATAGTGCAATCTAGTCTTTTTATATATGTATGTCAAATTTTGTTCCAAAATTCGCAATAGTTCTTGAGTTATAATTAATTTTGTTTGCTTGAAATTCCGCATGAAGGAGCCAACTCGCGAAGAACCATATGTTCAGTAAACCATAAAAGAGTCAACTTACTAAGAACCATATATTCAATATTCCATAAAAAAGCCAACTCACTAAGAACAATTAAGTTCAGTATCTGTTAAAAGCAAAATGAGCATTTTTTTTTCATTTTAATTCCCTGAGATTCTAAAAAATTAACAAATATGATTCATATTGATATTCAGCATGAATTATCATTTTTCAATTTCCAAATAATATATGATCATTTTATTGGAAATTCAAGCATTTCATTACCTTTCAAAGTATTTTCAAATCTGCCTCTATGGTGGATCTGGTCCTTCATTCTTTCTGCTAATTAGTTGACTGCAATTTAACTTGGATTCAATTATTTAATTTCTTTGAGCTACACTATCTTAATATACACATTTCAGGAAAAATATGAAATGTTGAAAGCATAGTTATTCTAACGAATAGAATAGCTTCAATAAATATAAGGCATCATTTGTTTTAATTCACAAATGAAAAATACTTTTCAGTATGAAAAGCAGAAATTATTTTTAACTATATTTGATTGTCATTTATAAATAGTCCCGTTTTTATAGCCCCTTATTTGAAATCCATAAATACAAGGAAGTGCAAAATATTTATACTATAAGATTGATGCTTTAATTTTACTTAAAAATTCACAAATATTACACATCTAGTCATTGATCATTAAATCTTAGAAAATTATTCGTTAAAAATCGCAATCCAGCAACATGAATATTCTCTCATCTAATTAGAAATTCTTCTTAATATTCTACTTCTTTTTTATCAACAGATTAAATATATTTTTGATAAGAATGGTAATCTCACATTATATAATAATTATCTGAGCAAATTATCCAATGGCGATTGCATAACAATAGTTAAAAATCATGCACCACGACAAGTAGATCGATAGATATAATTGTGCATAATATACAGTCCTTCAACAAGTAGGCGTTCCCAGTCGATAGGGGGAATTTTGCAGTATTTTCGAAATATTCAAAAACTATTACAGGTATGCAAGTTACTTTTTGGATTAATATCAAAGCTTTGCTAAATAAACATTTTATTATGTTGCTATTCACTTTTAAATCCCAGCCTTGTTTAAAAATTTGTAAAAAAAAAAAAATGTTTTTTAATTTAAATTTTTTTTATCCATTTGTGCAACAGGATTACGATCTTTAAATTAATCAAAAAAAAAATTTGAGTAACATTATGATTTCCGAGATATCACCAAAAGTGTTTATGATTCATTTAACATTGGAGGCCCCTTTTTCCAAAGCTTCGTAAACTTCTGTTGAAAATTTCAAGAGTTATGAAAATAATTTGGTGCCTGTTTTCATGAGGAACAGCCGAAAGAGCGAAAAAAAATTATGCTTAATTAGAAAATTTCGAGATGCTATTTAATTAACTGTTAATTATTCCAATTCATCAATGTATCGTTCTACATAAATCTGTTCTAATAAGCCATTTCCATCGGCACCAGTTTTGCGAAGATGTGATGAAATAGCTAAGTTAGAGAGGTGTCCCATTTTGTTTGTTGATGACTGTACATCCAACTATTTACATTTTATTCATCTGTGGTTTATAATAAAAATTTAAAAAATATGTGCATGCATGAACTTGTGTGCATGCATATATATGTGCATGCAAAGGATTTTTATAACGAGATGTTATAAAAATGTTTTGTGTATTTTTAAAATTTGCTGTTATCTGTCATTATAAGCATAGTAAACAACTATAATGATTATAAATCTTTTTGTAAATTAGACCTAAATATTATTTTATACAGTTAAAGGAAGTAGCTAATCTCAATTTGAATTAAGTCGAAGTTCGATTGTAAAATAGTAATAATTAAACTTCATTACTTGTTGTTTTAATTAACTTATTTTTTTAATTAATAACTTATGTTTTATTTTGTATTTTTTTAAACTCTAGTGAATTTCTAATGATCCTATTGCAAGAAAATGCATATGTATTATTTTAGAGGCGCTATAATTAAGAATATATCTTAAAGATTAATATGCATCTTGGCTCATCTTGAGTGTGTTTTGCATTTATTTGATAATTTCAATGAAAATGTTAATGGCATTATTTTAAGGCTTCTGGCGAAAAGTTGATATATTGATTTGTTTACTATAAATTTTAGTAAATGAGAGTAGATTCAATTCATTTTCTTTACAGGGTGCTTTTTCCTGGTGCTTTTTTAACTAGTGTTGGACTTCATATGAAGAATTCACCAGAACAAAGTATTTTTTGCATTTTATTCTCATTTAAATTAAGAAATTTTTAATGGAAAAATAAGTGAGCATTATTTTGTTTTTAACAAATGTATAATAATTATTATGCATTTTGGCTTAGGAAATTTTAATACATTTTAGTTATTAGTTTTGAAATATGTATAGAAGGATTTGAATTAATTAATGATGATTTGGTAATTTGAGATGTTATAGCAATTGTTTTAAAAAGTGGTGCCATCTGTCTTCAATAGGGATAGCTTTTCATTTTGAGTGTGTTTTCATTTGTTCTGTTTTTACTATATATATATATATATATATATATATATATATATATATATATAAAATATAGAATGCTATAATGGGCATGATAAAATAACTGCAGAGCTAATAAAATCATTTCTTTGATATAGTAGAGTGGGTGCATAATTGCATTTTCTACATTTATGCTGTTTTTTCTATCTCCCTTTGTCCTTGTGAATGTGATAATACAACTTATTCTATGATGATTTTATTAACTGTATGGCATATTTTTATTTGTAGATTAAATCTGAACTTTCTTGAAAAACTGTCTTGTAGTTTTAGTTAAATATTTGTAGTTTTTAGTTAAACTCATTTGTAGATTAATCTAATTATTTGAAAAACTATCATACTATTGCTCCACATATTTATTGTGATTTGGTCGAATTTCTTTATCTTAGATTATTTATTGTTGCAGTAAGTTTTTTTTTTCTACCCAAGTTTGTGTTCAGTTATCATTTAGACGTGTGTTTATTATTATCCAGAGCCATTCTTCTTGAATTAATTCTTAATAGAGCCATTTTTTTAGTAATGTTATGTTAAAATATTTTTTGGTTTGAGATTAATTTATAAGAAGAAATTCTTTTAGATTATAACATAATATTTTGATTTTTAAGACTTTTTTTTAATGGGAAGTATGTTTCTCTCTGCCCACTGGAAGCTATTCAAAGGTAGGACGTTACTTGTAAAGTAAAATTGCCCTTTTCTGTTCTGGTTTGTGTTAGAGTAGAATTGATTGTTCTTTCTCTATTTATACAAATAACACGCGAATCAAAATGTTTTATATCATTAGACCAGCCATCATCTTCAGCATCTACATTATATTTTTAGCATCTCTAGAATCATTTTGAATTTTTATAGTTCTAGACATTTGGCTCCCATCCACTTGTTTGATTGCTTTATTTTTGCCTCGGTTAGTGCTTGGCCGTGGATCAGATAAATCAACATTTCTATTTTCCTCGACTGAAGATTTTTCATCTGTTTCATCATTTGTGTCTATTATTGTCAAAAAGTTATTCAACAGCTTCTTCTGTTATATATTTCTTGTATTACTGTTCTCATTCTACCTCTGTTGTACTATTTCTTATGTTGTCGTTTTGATTCTTCCTCTACTATATATTTCTTTTTAATACATTTCCATTGAGGTAAAACAGAAAAAACCGCCAAATGTAATTCAAAATTTTGCCTACCGACAGAGGCGGCGGCAGGGGGGGCGATTGCCCCCCCCCCCCGTCTGCAAGAGATCGTCGGTAAAAGTGTTTACCACTTCAGGATGGTTATAGAGAGATGCACATTATCGAATATGATTATTTAAAAACTGCCTTGAATTTAATATATTGTAAACAGTCGAAATATTCAAGAAGCGATTAAAGTGTTTTGACTATATTTTTCAAAATAATCGATAGAGTGGTAGGTCAATAATATGACGTATTTTGCGGACAATTTTTGATAGATCAACTAAGAACTGAATGCAACGGATGTCGAAGATGTTACTGCAGATTTTCAGACATTTGATAGAAATGTCGTTCGTTTAACTTATAATTTGCACTAGGCAATATATCCGACTGAATAAGATATCGCATTCTGCCGACAATTTAAGACGGCCGACTGTGAACTGAATGTGATGAATGTCGAAGACTATACCTGCATATTTTCAGATATTTTATTCAAATGTCTTTCATCAAGCTTTTAATTTTCACCACTTTTGACAATATATAACCTACAAGATAACATGTGAATAAGACATAAAATATGTCGCATTTTGCCAAAAAGTTTTGATTGGTCGACTAAGACGTCAATGCGCTGGATGTCGACGACGTTAAATCCAAATTATCAGTCATCTCATTTAAATGTTATAATGTTCATTCAGCATATACTTTATATTATATTTAGCAGAATAATCAATAAGCTGGTAAGTGAATTAGACGTCACATTTTTCGCGATTAATCTTTTTCCCTTCGGCTAAGATTTTATCATAGATTATGGGAAAAAATTATTTTCAGCGAGCACTTCGATTACTTGCCAATGGAATTATCAGAGAAATTGGAGCTTTTATATTATTCATGAATAGGACGATAGAGTTGTTTTCCATAATTCATCATTCAAATTCAAGTTCTAAAGTTAATCGTCGTCTTATTCATCTAATTGTTACTTCCTCGGTAACGAATTGGTAAATTTATTTTATTTCACTATGAGAATTACCTGACTAAAATCTAGCTAATAATTAAACTAAATTTCATCAAACACTTTTTTTTTTACATGGTTGTGCATATGCATGCTAAAAAAAGTTACCTTACTGTAGCGAAATTATTTGGCTTCATTATTAATTACTGAAGTAAGTAAACTGTACAATTGCAAATTGCAATCTAATTTATCAAGCTACATTTATTACAGTAAAGAGGTATTACCGACTACAACTAACGACAAATATATGTGGTATGGTAGCTTTTTAGCTACACTAAAAGAGTTTAACCAAGTATGCACTAAATTTGTTAAATAAACTACTTCCTAAATTATTCAAACTCTGCATTCAATATTATGACTATGTAATCGGGGAACGTATCGTTTTTATTATTTTTTTTCATTCAATTACTATTCGCAGCAAAAAATGTATGATTTCGGATGTTTCTAAATTTTTAATAAACTTTATATAAAGGTGTCTTGATAAAAGAATGATTAAAATTGTTATTCATAGAATATTCATAAATAACACATTAACCCCTTGACATACGAATTTACTTAACTTCCTAATTAGATGGCAGATCTTATTTGGGATAATTATTGTTATTTTAATCCCAAGAATAATATAAGGGCATTTGAAGTAATGGTTTGTTTTCAAGTAATTTTTGCATTTTAAATTACTTAATACTTTCTTTCCCTTAATTGCAGATTTAGTAATTCCATAGCGAAACAGACTCGTTATTGTATACGAAGGGGTTAAGAAAAACCAATGCATGCAATTGAGGGAATAAAACTCACTTTTTGGGAGGAATATTAGCTTACAATAACTTTAAATTAAAAAAGTACTTAACCATAAGAACGCATGTAAAAGATGAAGATAGGGAAATTCATATTCAAGATCTAATTGTTTCTTAATAAAATTCACTGGTTTTTTTAAGCCTAAATATATATTGAAAAATAAATACTTGGGGTACCTAATGTTTAAGCAATCCATTTTTCATTAGAATATTTTTCATATCTTACATAAAATAGTAAGTTTGTACATATATATACAAAATATTTTCTCCGGCATTCTTAAGAAACGACATCATTGTATCTTTTCCGCATTCTATATTGATCGTGTCGGAACTATAGAAAATTTTTTTGTTGTATTAAATGTAATTTATTGTATTTTTGTTGCGCACTTATTACCCTCGGATTCGAAACACATCTGAATTCCTGCTCGTTGCTGCAATCCTGATTTAACAAATATTTTAGGTACTATGCTGAAAATTCGAATTTTGGTGAAAACATCGAATATATTTTATTTATTATTTTAGATTTCTAAAAAAGTTTCTTTTCTAAAACTTTTTCTTTGAACTGCTTTTTATATAGCTTCTGATATAAAATAAGAACGTACATTTGTTCATTTAGCAGGACACGTCATTCTGTTGCAATCGGTGTTTCTATCTATATTCAGCAATCTAGAAAAGAATTTAACATTTTTTCTAATTTTAGATCTCAGAGAAATTAAGTCTCAACAGTATCATAAAGAAATAGACTCAAATATTGACAATTTTTTTATGTTCATTGAAAGAAACTGAGAACATTTTACAAATTCCTTTATAAAGTTTTAACAATGAAAGAAAGGATCAGCATCTGAATAAAAAAAGCTAAATAATACTTATTTATCTTTAATTAAATGTAAAATTAATTATTGTGAGTTAATTGAAACCAAATGAGAGATATTGTGCTTGCCCCCCCCCCTGTCGGCTTTGTCTCCCCCCCCCGTCGGCAAATCTCTGCCGCCACCTCTGCAATGAATTGGTTATAAACTTGAACTGTAGTGCTTATAAATAACCGAATTTATAAATTCTGTGTTTATAGTTATAGATAAACTCGATGAGAATTAGTTAGATGAACGAACGCATAACGTAACGTACAAAAGAAAATAGCTTCCCATTGTTGGCTAGGGCTGGACGATGATCGAACTTCATCATCGCGACATATCGTCTTAAAAAAACTCCAATACATATCGATATTTTTCGATATATCTATATATTATTTATTTATAGCTATTATAAATTCTAAATAGCATCTGACTAATCAGAACAACTCCAAATAAAAGGAAGTTTCATTTTATATTTAAAAAGAAACATTCGCTTTTTTTTTTCCAATAAAAATAGCTAGAAAATAATTTTGTTAAAACCCCTTTAATAAAGTGTGTCAATGCCAAAGCAATGTTTGCATATTACAATTCATCATATTGCGTTTTTTCAATAATAATAATTTTTAAAATTTTAGTTAACTGTTATTAATTAACAGATTAAAATTAAATCTGTTAAATATCACTGCTCATTTTCTGCTTCTCAACCCTTTAATCCTAAATTTCTGTAATGTTTTCGTGTGTGTATTGCTGTATAAATAAATGCTTTTAATGTTTTGCAATATTCGCTGCGTACATCTCCAACAATGTTTATGGGCCCAGGAGTAATGGCAAAACGAAAGCAACGGTCGTAACATAGCACACAAAGTAATAACAAAATTGTGAAAGACTCGCTTTCGATTCTTGCACTGTCAGGAGCAACAAAATGGCTCAACTAACTGCCATCTTAAAACTGTCCAAGGACAATTTCGATACTTGGAAGCTTCAAATTAAAGCAGTTCTAATAAAGAACGACCGCTGGGATTACTTCATCGGGAAACAAGTTAAACCTCAGAAAGTGACCACGACTGAGGCCATTGCTGCTAGAAAAATGGACTTTAACTGATCGAAAAGCTCACATGGGCATTATTTTGTCTGTCAGCCCAAGTAAACTGTCATGTCAAGCACTGTACCTCGTCAAATGAGGTCTGGAATAAACTAAAAGCTGTCTTCGAATCTAAAGGTCCTGCTGAAAAAGTTTCTCTCTTTAAGCAACTATTGTTTCAAAAAAATGTCCGATATGGAAAATATGTCAGATCACTTAAGAAGAGTTTTTTGAAACTGTTGACAAGCTGTAAGAAATGCAATTCGAAAGCGCCGATGATCTATCTATTCTGTTCCTGTTCAGCATTCCGGATTATTTTGAAAACTTCAGATGTGCCATCGAATCCAAAGATGAACTGCCTACTCCTGAAACAGAGGAAATAAAATTGCTGGAAGAATTCGAAGCCCGAAAAGGAAAAATAAATCTTGCATCACAGTGCACTCTATATTCTTCAATTAAAAAGGATAAGCAATCCTCAGAAATAAACTTTGAGAATTGTAATGCAAATCAAAGCAAAGATTTAAACCAAAAGTATATGAAACATGTGCTACTTCTTTCATTAATTCTCTTAATGAGAATAATGCAAATTTCTGGTGTTTAGACAGCGGAGCTATCTCTTATATGTGCAACGATGAAAAACTGTTCACCTATATAAACAAGGAAGTTAACTGTTTTGTTAAACTTGCCCTGGATAAAGTTGCTGAAGTAACCGACAAAGGTTCAATCCGCATTAAAGTTCAAACTGCAGAAGGAACCAGAACAATTCTTTTAAAGAATGTGTTGTGCGTTCCTGAATTAAAATGTTAGCTGTTAAATAACTGTTATCGCCGTTTCGACTTTCAGTTTTATCTAATATAAGTATCCTTTGTGGATTGCTGTCATTAGTACATTTCTGTCAGATTCAGTAACTCTAGCTTCCGTTTCGGACAAAATAATATGTCTGTTGATGTTCGTTGCTTTAGATATTGAAACATAAACACTCCGAACTGATAATGGATTAGAATATTGCTGTGTAGACTTTGAAATTTTTCTTATAGGACAAGGAATAAGAAGAAAAAAATCAGCTATTCTAACCCCACAACAAAAACGGCGTAGCCAATGATTGAATTGTATTGTTTTGCTAACTGCTAGTGTCTTTTAATTCTATTTGGACTATCTCCTTATATTTGGACAGAAACAATAAATTGCGCTATTTACATCCGCACTCGTTCCCCTTCCAAAAAGTATAGTGAAAATAAAAGCCCATACGAAATCTTTTTTGGAATCAAGCCAAGTGTGCCATACTTCAAAATCTTCGGACAAAAAGCATACGCTCTGAACAAGTAAAAAAAGGCAAATTCGATCCAAAGTCAAACGAGCGCATATTCATTGGATATTCTACTGAATCCAAAGCCTGCCGTCTGTACGATAAGAAAACGAAGCAAATAGTAATAAGCCGGGATGTTCGTTTTATTGACGAGTTCGAAAACCAACTCCTTCCAATGACCTAGAATTTATGATTCATGATGAAAATCAAACTAATCTTTCTCCAAATTCTGAAAGCATGGAAGATAGTACTTCGATGAATCAGCTAGGACAGTGCTAGAAGAAATATCAACTTCTGAATGCGAAAATGATACCGGAAATGCTGACGTAATACATGCAGATGCCAAGGATATTCGACGCCGTGTCCCCTGAAGATGGAAGCTTTTGTGATCCGGAAATATAGGTCGCCCGAAGAAGCAATACAAAATTCAATCGGAAACTGAAGGAATTTCTTTAATATTGGACTGTTTTGAATTAAATTCTACTGTTGAAGAGGCATTTACAGACTCTAGTAGTAATGCTTGGAAAGAAGCAATGAAAGAAAAGTATGATCCTTTAATTATGCAAAAAGCATGGACTTTAGTGCCAGGACCAAATAATAAGAAAGTAAATCGATCAAAGTGGGTTTTAAAAACGAAGTTCAGAGATGGAACTATTGAAAAATTTAAAGCAAGAATAATCGCAAAAAGGTGTTCTAAAACACCTGGAATAGATTTCAATGAGAATTTTTCTCCTGTTGCAAGATTAAATTCTATACGAACTGTAATTGCCTATGCAGTTAAAAATAAACTTATTGGATATCAGTTGGATTTTGTTATGACATACGTAAATGGAGATTTCAATGAAGAAATCTTCATGGAACAACCAGAAGAGTTTCGTGTTTCTTCTGAAGATCAAGTTTGTTTACTAAATTGCGCACTTAATGGTCCCAAACTATCAGGGAGACAATGGTATAACAAACTGGATTCCAAACTAAAATCTCTTGTATTTACATTATTAAATTCTGACAAATGTGTTTATCACATGAAAACATCATCAATTGAAACCATCATAATTGTCTTATGTTGATGATTTAATAGTATTTACAAATAGCAGGGCTGTTTATGAAAACATTCGTGATGAGTTAGCAAATGAAAACTCGTAATTCAAAATGAAAGATTTATGATTATTGCATTACTGCTTAGGATTTGAATTTCATCAAAATGAAAACAGCTTAACCATATCCTAGTTTAAATATATTGATGATGTCTTGCACAAATTTGATAAGTATCAGAAGTTTGATCAAGACCGATCGAGCACTCAAACTAGTTTTAAAAGGAATTGGAATTTCTAAGAGTCCTAATGGTAATTGTTTCAGGAGTTGTTGATGTTGTCTTGAAATGTTGGCGACGCTCGAATTAAACGTATTTGATTTGAATTTCAAACTTATATTAATGTATTTTTAGTCAAATAATAATTAATATCTTACTTAATGTTTTAATTGGACTATAATTACTTAATTGGATAAATGCTATAAGTTTTTTTAATTAAATAATTTTTAGAACCTGTTTCTGAACAGATACATTTGGAGTACAATTATCTGTATAACTTTTAAAGATTATTCATAAGGGTATTAAAAATTCTGACAGAACTTCTTTACCCTTATTTCTGGAAGATATTTAGCATGTTTAGAATGAATAAAATGTAAAAAATTTACTTGACTTGTAAATATAAATAAAAACAAAAGATACATATCACTTTTATTATAGTTAAATATAAATTTGTGAATGGTATTATTCAGTTAAACAGAAAACAGTTTATTCCAAATTGTGACATGCTAAAGCAAGTATTTTTATATATTATAAAGTGACAGTATTTATAGAAATATTAAACAAAAATTAAGTATGAAGGTGAAATATAAATACTAACCGGAAACTCAAACCGAAATTGTGAAGATCGATTTATTGTATCACGATTCATCATGAACCATGCTTCATGATCCTGATAAATCGATATTTTTCGAAGTATCAATTTTTTCGATGAATCCGCACTGTATAAATAAAAATATCGATTTTTTTTCGATAAATCGAAGGTTGGCACAGCCCTACTGTTGGTTTCTCTTCTTGACCTCTCTCTGAACTTTGTTACCCACATTTATGCAAACAAAGTCCCTCATTGGTGTTTTGTATTTTTTGAAGTTATCAGCATATGATATCACAAATCATAGGTGGGAAAATAATTTCATAGCGGCATTTCAAAATTAATGAAGTTGGTGAGAAGTTGGTTATACTACTCATGGTCTTATAAAGTATTGACATTATTTCTTCACCTTATTGGTACATAATTGCTTGGGGTTTTGATTGTAATTTAATTTAAGGCTGATAATTTCTGGAAATATATATTTTGTAAGATCATATAATAATAAATTGATTTTATATCAATCATATACAAGTTTTAAAGTATTAAGAACAATATACAAATTTTGAATACTGATTACATGCTAATTTACTTTAGAATATTCATTAATATTTTAAGAATAATAATAAAATCAAGAAAATATGATGACACAGAATATAAAAATTAAATTTTTTGCCTAGCCAAAGTTTATTCAATATAGAGAATGCCATTTACATATGAAAAATTTATAAGGAATTCTAGAAATATAATAATTTTTATGCATCTGATTTCAGGTTTTGACGGTGATGTATATTTAGACGAAGAATTTAAGGACCTCCATGAATGGCTATTAAGTGCAGGCGCTGATAAAGAGACAATAACAAGAGTTGGTTTTTTACTTTGTTTTTTTTATATTAATATACAATTTATTTCATCTGATAACTTTCATTTATATTTGAATTCAAATTTTTCTATTCTTTAACATCTCCAAATTGTTGGGTAAAAATTATAGCCAACTGTTTGCAAAGATTTGTACAAATAAAATAATTTATGTGACCTTCATATTCCATGCTTTGTATTGTGAGCCATTAGTCTTAATTGGAACATTAACACCTTGACTGCCTTGGGGGCCACCGTGACCGGCAGGTCTATATAAATTCCATTTTAAGAAATTCAGCGCAGCGATCAATGTGTTAATATTATCAGTTAATATGAATGAGTTCTTTTGTGTAAAAACTTGTATATTATGATTGTTTTGTCTAAGAATGGGTTATTTATTTTGTAATGATAAAAAGAGAAATGTTATACATCTCATTTCATTTTAATGTAACTTACATTTTACTTTATCTGTAATTTTGCAATTTTGATGTTATATTTCTCATCGTGAAATTTTTTATGCAGTTATTCAAAAATCTATGGAATATTTCCAGAATATGTCTGCTTATTAGATGTTGGTCTATTTATTGACAATTAACGGATCGTTTAAATCTTTAGCTGTTTTGATCTTATTTAAGTCCCTGCGGTGAGATTAGTTTTAATGTTAATTCAGCATTTAGAAGAATGCAAGTACGAATTAATGTGTAAGCTTATTATGCAAAATTTCTCTTTCCAATATGAATCAAACATTAAAAAAATGCCCCGTACAAGTGTTTTTTTTTGGGGGGGGCGCTGTTATATTGTAAAGTATTTCATAAATGTGTAGGTATGATACCTTCCTATAAATTGTATTATATAATTAAATGCATTCACATTATTCCCTACCCCTTCTCTTTGTTCATCTCGTATGGATATTTCTTTTTTATATAATAAGATTTTTTGCGTGTCATTTCAAACAGATAACAAATACCAGAGTTCTTAAGCTTTTTGCCCTACATTTGTATTAAAAAGAACTTTTTACTGAAAAATAAAAATTAATATACCAATTGAATTTGCTCTGTTCTCTTTAAAAATATTAATTTTGAAGCTAATATTATAGTTTTATCCACAGACCAAAAATATTAATCAAATTCTTTAATACAAATTTGCATTTTTAATGTGATGTTTACTTTCTTGCTCTCTAGTCTTTCAAAATAGATTTACTATATTGATATGGGGAGATTTTTGTTATTTTTGTAATTATTTCCTAGGAATATTTCTGAGGATTAAATTTTTCTTATATAGGGTGATGGATAAAGTCCTTTTAAATTCGAAAACGGTGTCTCATATAGACGGGGAAATAACCAGTACCTATAGTGAAGTGACTAGGCTAAATTTGTGACAGGTTACAACACCCCTTGCATCGAAATAAGGAAGTAAAAATTCGTAACGCAACAATAACTCCATGAAACTTCTTATGGTGTAACGTAAATTTTTCTTTTTGTCCGATCTTCTGTATTATTTTTTTTTGTAACTTTCCTATTTCTCATCGGTACTGTAACTTGTCTCAATAAATTCGTCATTTTATTTTATATAAAATGTTACTTCCCTGGATATACAAGTCGCTGTTCTGAATTTAAGGGGCTTACATGGACTTTACCTATCATCCTGTTTATTGAAATTTAAATACTGAATGATGTTATTTATCCATGAAGTCTAAAAATTTATTAGGAATTGAATGCATCACATCTACTTCTCTTTTATGCTATTAGTGAGCTGTGTTACACTGATGATAAAATCTTGTCATCAACAGATTCAGGACACTCTTTCACTGAAGCTCTGCTTTGTTTATGGTTTTTAAAATCTTCCTTCATCGATTAAACACCATACTGATGAAATGCAGAAGTTTGTAGAATGATATGTCTTTATAGATCGCTCTTGTTATCTGATTAAGATTCATAATTTTGAGAAACATGTCAAAATAACTTGCATGTAGCTTCAAAGTGAAATGTTAATCCAACTAAATTGACTCTATATCTTTGACATTGATATAAGGTTTACATAGATGCATGTTTTAATGCATTTTATTGATGATGTGTTTTAAAATTTTCTTTCATAAATATGGGTATGTTAACTTATAAATTGATTTATTCAACAGTTTGCTGTGCAAAAATACAATAAAGATGACGTCCTGGAATATATGACTAGAGAAGATCTGAGAAATTTGGGCATAAGGTATTTTTTTCATTCTATTATATGCATTGTAAATTCATCTATGTAATATTTTTATGCATTTCGGTTTCCTAAGAGATATTTGTCAATCAAGGTTTAAAATTTGTCGTGATTGATAAAGTTTACTTTTCCCAGTATATAAGAGTTAGAGAGGAATGTCATTGAGAAATGAATTGAATCGTACTGATGAAATTAAAAATTATATATAAAGTGATTTTATAAAGGCAGTGAATGTAGAGTGAAGAAATCGTGCTAGAATTCTAGATACTTTTAATAGTGTCAAATGAAATTGAAAGCAGTGACAACTAAAACTGTAGAACATTAAAGGGGGGGGACTGCAGATGATGGTGTCACTGTTGAATGATGAAATGCATATTTCTCTGCAATTTTTGGGGGGGTAGAAAAAAAATTTTATAGAATAGAATGATGTACTTGTATTTTAAATTTAGAATTTCTTATGTTTAATATTGATTTGTTTAAGTAAGAATTTAATTTTACTCAAATATAATTTATAAAAAGGATTATCCTTGTGGGTCATTCCACCCTATTGAATTGGGTGTGTCTTACCTTGTATGCAACTTGAGTTGTAGAATGTCAAATTATGGTGAGTGTATGAAATTTAATGGTGAAGAATTTATAAATCACAATCTTAAAGAGAAATTTACTTTTTATTTTTAGTAGATATTTTACTCTATAATTACATGCCTCTAATATTTCTTTTAATTCTTAATATTATATTTTGATCTTGATTATTTCTCTGTAGAATTTATTTCATAATTTTGTTTTTTATTCAAAACGAATATTATTTTCAGTCTAGTAACGTTGTTACTTATATTTTAGTTAAAATTATATTAATGTTTTTTATTTAAGACTGGGGGGGGGGGCTTCGCCTTCTGCTCACTAATCTCGATGTCTTCAAATCAAAACTTTTTCGGCAGGATTGAAGAATTAAAACATAAAATTAAAAATATTTAAACTAATTAAATAAAAAATTTCTTAAAACCATTAAAATACTTGCTAATATAATATTTGATTTACTTAATTTTTACTAAGAACATCTTTAAAAACAAAATTTTTAATGCTGTCTACTTTAGCCTGGATTCTAATTCTAACTCTAGATTTCTTTATGGGCAATGCTACATGCCATGTGAAAATCTTGCACTTTGATCATTAATAATCAGGCCAACTTTATCAAAATTCTGAATTTGTGAGTTATTGATGTTTTTGCTCGAAGCTAGTCAGATTGGAAGTTGCAACCTTTTTTGAATCAGTTATAATATGTGGTATATGAACAGTTGTGCTTTTGTTATGATTCGTCAACACCTCAACATGCAAAGTATAGCTATCAGTCTTTCTGATTGCAAACCAAAAACCATCGCTGGATGCCTCATTATTAGATGATAGTTAAACGACAGAGGAAAAATTTCCATTATTCGGAAAAGTAAAAAGCCAGAAAGCTATTCAAAAGTGTTTCCACAAGCATTATGTCTTACAGCAAAATTAACGAATAATATTGTTTTAAACTAATTTGCTGTTCATTCGGTATTAAAGTTTTCCTTTTTTATCGCATTTCACCGTCAAGTGCAATATAAATGCTTGCTACGATGTACTAATAATCTTCATTAAATATTTCAAACAATACTGACAAAATAAAACTCAAACGTCATGAATCAGGTGACTTGCTAGTTACCAATCAGAAAGCGAATAAAACGCAATGTTTACATAAAAAAATTATATAAGAAATAGATAATTTCAGATTTTGTTAAATTTTAAATTTTTTCTAACGAACATGTGCGCATGGTATATGTAAGAAGATTATCTGTTATATTGAGAAAAGCCAAAAGAACTCTTCTGAATTTTGCAATATGTTAATAAAGTCAAAAGTTTTCTTAATAAAATGTAATAAAAGTCTTAGTTTTATAAAAATGAGAAATGCCATTGGTCTAAAAATATTTATAAGTTCTTTGAAATGAAAAATTGTGAATTTCATACTTTTAATTAAATTATAATTATTCCTTTTAATAAAGATGGTTTGCCAATAGGAAATGTTTTTACAAAATTGAACTGTTTGCTTACATTGTCATTTTAGGAATTATACTTTTAGCTGTGCTGAGGGTAAATAATCAAAATGGAAATAAAAATATCCTTTAAAAAAAAGAGAATTAAAGAGGATAATTTTGGAATTTAAATTAGCTGACCATGTATTGTTAAACTAAAATAAAATTAATTTTATTTTTTATGCATTTATGATAAAATTTTAAAATCTGTTTATTTAACATAGTACATATTTATTTAACATATTCTTGGATATTTTATATCTGATATAGATAAAGTACTATCTTGCATGTAAATAATACATCATTCTTTATTTTTCTTTGGTAATGGATTTGAATGTGCTTTCATGACAGGCGAGCAATCTTATGAAAGAAATTTGGCGGCATATAGAATCATTTATAATATAGTTATTTCTTAGAACTATTGCACATAATGAGAATTCTTAAATAAGCAACAGAAACGGATACTCCACCAGTGACTTTTGATATTTCTTTCCTTAATTTTTTAGGGGAGGAATGGAGCTTAGAATTTGGAGGCACCTTGTAAATCACCGTTTGCATCACATGGAATCATTTGCTAGATAAACTGTTTCATAAAGAAAAAAAATGATATGCATTTTAAAACTTCCATTTGTTTTTAATCATAGCAGCCATGTTTTTCCATTTGTGGATTTTAACTATTTTTTGTGTACCTAATCAAATTTTAATAAATGTTTTGTGTTTTTGTATATTTTCCTTTAAACTATTTTATTCCCTTTGATATATAACGAAGGTGTACTGACTTAAGGCATACAATCAAGTATGAACCTATGTTTTTAAAATTGTATTCAGTTTGTCCAAGTATTTTCCATAAAGTAGACAGCTTACTGTAAATGATAAATGCATATATTGAAGAAAAAAAAATCAGAGATCATCATCAATCACAAAAAAAAAATAATAATAATAATAATAATCAATTAGTAATACAGGAGTTTGTTTACACGTAGGTGTACAATTCGGAAAATTTTTATCTTTTCCAAAAATTTTCATGCATTCTATTTGATTAAAGAAACAAGTTATACAGGCGTAATTCTTCTGGCATTTGTTGCTATGCAAGTGAAACTGGATTTCCATGGCTTTAATAAGAGATTCACTTCTTTGCTACATAAACCTGCAAACGAACTGAAAGAAATTTATTCTACAATTCTATTTGAGAGCGATTGAATAATTTTTCATTGAGCTGTTGTACTGTATTATATTTCATCTCCCTAGGAGTTATAAAATTAATTCTACATTTTTATGAAGCTAGAAGTATTTAGCTGAAACTCTGCATAAAATATAACTTTCATTTAGATTCAAAATTATTTTTAGCTTGAAAAAATAACTGGGCAAAGATCAACAGTATATATTTGATATTTCAATTCAAAGGAATGCTTTGAAAATTTGATTATTCCCGGGCTCATTGCAGCAATTGAGACAAATTGGAGCATCAGGGTACTTAGTATGTCAACTTTAATAATTTTTTTACTGCATTAAATCCTGTTAAACTTAAATGTTAAAAAAATTTAAAACAGTTGTTTAATGGCTGTGGCTTGAATTATTATGTTGCCATAGAGAAGAACAGTTGCAGCCAAGAACCAAATGGTGGCTATAATATCAAGAAACGTTCTGAAAATGGATTTTTATTGGTCCCAGTGCAGTATCAGATCGTTTACAGCAGGAGAATACTCATATGGTAACTGAACTTTTTTTTTTCATTCTACTTGAGTGAAAAAAATAAAAATTAGACCAACTTCAAAAAATAGCATCAATTTTTTAAGATTAATCCATGCCTCAATAATTCAGTAATATATTTAAGAAATGCTGCACCGATGATAAAAAAAATACATATTTAAAGCAACAAAAAAAATGTATGTGTCAAAATTGTATACCTTAACATAACGATCGGACGCGATACAATTTTATTTATTATTGCTGTAAATATGATGTTAGCCGTAATAATGAATGAGAAACATTCATCCATTAGCTCGGCTGTAGGCTAGAATGCACATCATTCAGTTACCAAGAGAAAGACAATCAGTCTTTGCCATAAAGCTCTATTAAAAAGTTATAGAGAGCATAGAAATCATTTAGTGCCATGCTTGAGATGCATTTTCCACCAACGTAGTTTCAAGACTTCACTAACAATGAAATCAATCTAGTGCCGGACTTACTTGGATTGAAAAGATTCCGAAGTTACACAAATGCAGTGGAGTGATATTGGAAATGATTTACAAATAGAATCCAGGAATAACTTTTATTTAATCAATTTTTCAACAAAAAAATATCGTAATTTTTATACTTACTTTTACAGTAGGTTATCAAAATTTATGCATGGTAATCGGAATTAAAACTCCCCTTCTCTGAGCTCTCTATAAAGCGAACTACTCAGTGTAAAGGCTGCAAAACTGTTGAACGCGCTATTCAAGACATGGGGAAATGGGTTATGTGAAAAAAATTGGTTCCAGAAGTAGCGATAGATGGCGCTGAGCAACAGAAAATGTGCTGAAAAGACACAAATAATCACAATAAATAAACACACGCTGTATGAAATTTTTCCTTTATAATATCTATTGCTGATACGAAAAAAAGAAGATAAAAAAGTGAAGAAACTTAAAAAACACTGTAACACGACCTTCGTAAAACAAGGCCTTACAACTTATTTGTGACGTCACATGGGTAGGATGATTGGCTGCCATGAGCAGAATCCCACTTTCTTCCTTGATGTTTAGGTATATTTTCACCTAACATCTTAAATTCACTTAAAAATAACTTATTATTAAAATTAAGACATTTACCTTGCATAAATTTCAAAATTATTTATTTTTTCCCTGTGTGAATAAAAGAAATGTCATGGTAGAAAATCTTAAGGTCCTCGATAGCTTATTGACCATTTAAATCACAATGTATTAAAATTATTAGATATATACATTGGGGTGTTATTGTTAGTTTTTCTTGTTTTAATTGAGATTTTCGTTTTTATTTTATTAAAAATCGTTTTGTTTTTTCCCTGAAAATATTTTTTAAAGCTTAAAATTAAATTAATCTAATATTTTTTAAAGCTTTTGATGATTTTTTTATTGTAGTGACATGTAATACATGTATTTTGTAAGTTAACATAAAATTGTTTACTTCTCAAATTACTTATGAACTTTCAAATAAAATATTAATGTATTTAATATAAAATTTAAATTTCTCACCAACTAATTCTGTCGATAAAAAAAATTACTTTCACAGCTTGTTTTTTGACATTAAGAATTGTTTTCATTTAATATATTAGTAATTCATACAATTTAATAAACTAGCTTTTATTATATCTGATTTTACATTTCAATGCATTTATAATTAATTTCAATTCAATCTGTAGAAACAGTAAAAGAAAACATAAATAAAAAAATCACACACTATTTGAATCATAACATTTTATTTACAGAGAGACAATAACAAAATACATTTTGTTTTCCAACTTTATTACAAATTTCACACAGACAAATGAAAATAATTATAATATTAAATAAAGTTAAAATACAAATTACTTCTAATGTGGAAGAAATTAATAAAGAATGACTTACCTTAGGAGCTTGAGAAGTGCCTAGACAAATAAAAATTATTTTGTTTGCTTTTTGAATTATACTCCATGTATTTGATTTCAAATTTTAAAATTAAATCAGAAAAAGTGCTGATTTTTTTTTCTATCTCCTCTCTTTTTGCTATGTCCTGGAGACTGCTATTTAAAAGCTGCTTTTAAGTTTTCCCATTTTTTTATATGTTGCCTTATCCATTGGAGTTTCTCTTCTTGCTTTGATTCTGAGGAAAAGTATGAGGGAAAATTAAAGGTACAGCATCAGGTACAAGCCTAGAAAAAAAGTGGAATACTTTAGATAAAAAAAAAATTAGCAATTTATTAAAACTTAAAATCAAAAACAGAATAGATATTTTCTTAATACATAAACTAAAAGCTAACGTATATTGGACAGTATTAAATAAAATCATAATAATAAAATTTAAAATCAACAGAAACATTCATTCATCCAAAATAAATACCTAGTTCAATATTATGTTGGAATATCTATAGTAATTATTTATACTACCATTCAAGTAATACAATATTCTATATGAATTAATCAATTGATTTTACGCAGTATGAAAAATGGATTTAAAAACAGTAACTTTTCATTACTTTAAAAAAAGTTTCAGATATTTTGTAAAAGTAGCATTCATTTATAATTAAAGATTGTGTATAACTAATGATATTTAAAAATAATAATAAATATTAATTGCTTTATATATAATCTGATGATTTATAGATAAACAAATAAAAACTACATTTTCTAAACCTATATGAGCATGCAATTCATATTGTTTTTACAGCTATATCTAACTTTTTTACAAAATATTTTAGGATAAAATATAAGTTTAATCTGCTACAATATGTAGTCATGATATATATACAAGTAAATAAAATATATACAAGTAAACAAAAGAGTATGAGAAGTAACAATAAAACGAAGTTTTTTATTTAGCTCAAGCAAACAATACCAAAGTAATTGGAAGCATAAGCAACTAAATGTAGAGGAAACAAAAATGACAGGAGATAAATGGAAGTTATACATAATTTTAGATGTTTCGTATTTCAAAAGAATTAATTAACTAAAAATTATACAAAAAAAATCAAACTTACCTTACTATATTTAGTTGGTACGAAATCGTCCCGCTTTATTACAGAGATCCATGCTCTTCTAGTGTTTTTATCGTTTGGAAACGAAAATACAGAAACATTGGAGCTATTTTTTGTGTAATTACTTTTACAATTGGGAACACAACACGCACTAGGTATCTTCATTACGATAAATTAAAATTAATATGCAAAAAGATAAGAAAACTTTCAAACAAAACCAATAACACATTTCCCATTCTTCAATACGATAACGACTATCGTTTTCTACAGAATTCATCCAACCTCATGACTTCACGGGCTGAAAGCGTTGGAAGTTGTGAGGCCTTGCATTACGAAGGTCGTGACTGTAAGCACAAAAATTTGCATAAACCCTTGGTTTCCAGCTAATGTTCTGAGCATAAAAGATGATAAAACTAAGGAAATGTCTTTTTTAGCAGCGACGGCTGTCACACTACCAAAACGCGCTGTGCTTGTGAAGTAATTTTATGAAAAGAAAAGAAATGCTGCAGCTGCATTTCAAGAGTTTCGTCGACGTAAGAATTAACACGAAGGACCATTACTTCCACAAGTTCTCAGGAGAATGATCGCTCGATTCAAGAAAACTGGAGATCTTTGAGTTCAGCCGGGTCGGGGAAGCAAATCAACTCTTTCAGATGTACTTGAAAATGTTGACGCCGCTATTGTTGAATAATCAATGGATAATGTTGTAGGCTGTAGTAGTGCATGTGCAGTTTCACGGTACTTGGGTATTCCCTACAGCACAGTGTGAAACGTACTGAGAAAAATGGTGCATTTTTGCCCCTACGAAATTTGTTAAAATTATTCTCGAAAATTTTGTTATACCCCAAATGCAACTGCGTCAATGCCCGACAACCTGACCTTCCTTTTCTCCTTTTATTAATCCCTGTGATTTTTGGCTGCGGGGATGCTTAAAAATCTTGTTTATCGAGGACGTCTGGTAACCTTGACAGCTTTGAAAGACATTGGCAGTATCATTCTGCATGTGAGAAGCATCTCAATCAACCAATTACGATTCGCGGCTGAACAAACTGTCCACAGAATGCAGATTTTACGCCTTGAAGAAGGGAACCATATTGAGCAATTTCTTCGGCATCGATAAGGTCTTTGTGATTGAATGTTTGATATGTTCGAATAAAATTTGTTACAAATGTAAATTTTGTGTCTTTTCAGCATATTTTCTGTTGTACAGCGCCATCTATAGGTTTTTCTGGAACTAATTCCATGTTTCCCCATGTCTTGAATAGTATGTTTAACAATTTCGGAGCCTTTACACTGAGTAGTTCGCTTTATTGAGAACTCAGAGTAGCGATGTTTTAATTCTGACCACCTTGTATATACATTGATCTTCATTCACATAATGTTGCATGAAGATCAGTGTCATAGTGACTAAGGGCTATAGATGCTGTGGAGCATCTATAGCCCTTATAGCAGTAGTTTGTTTTTATGACTTGTAATATCAAATATATTGAGTAAACGAAAAAATAGTTCCTAAATAATATTAGTATTGAATCTTGCTAAATCATTAATGACAACAGGGGCGAAATTATATAAGTACCTGTATTAAAAAGCAATAGCGTATGTTCTTCGTCCTTTTATAATTATTATTCTTAAAAGTTTGACTACTTGGCAACTAAAGATACAATGAATTTGATTGATGCCCACTTTATTTTAAAATGTCGAGCCATTTTATGTTACTCAAATCGTAAATATAAAAACAAGTAATCTAAAGAAAAAATATAATGCAAAAAAGAACTTTATAGAAAAAAAATAGTTTGTTTTATGAAGGTTTGCGTCTATCTCTAATCATAATGCATATAGCATCAGTTCCGCCGATTCTTGACCAGATTATCATGGAGAATTTGGGATAAATTCTTCACTCCTATTCAAACATCGCATCATTTCTGCGAAATGTTAGTGGATTGCGCTTTGACATGCATCTCCCAGGTGTATCCTATACATGTTCTATGTGATTAAAGTTGGAAGAATAGGCAATATATTCCATTCATTGTGTCCTTCCAAGAAGTTCATTAACATGCATCTCACTATGCCATTGGGCCTTATCTGTAACAGTGAGGCATATTCCAATAATAATATCACAAAAATTGCGATCATTAAGCAATATAACATCCTTTTAATAAATTTGTATCCATAATGCCCTTCCTAAAAGCGTAAGGTTGCATACACCGATACACCTATAAAATTTATGTCTGCTAGATCATACAGCCAACTCTGTAAAGCACGTGTATA
Organism: Argiope aurantia; assembly: GCA_026543865.1. Taxonomy (NCBI): domain Eukaryota; kingdom Metazoa; phylum Arthropoda; class Arachnida; order Araneae; family Araneidae; genus Argiope; species Argiope aurantia. The sequence continues at coordinate 186,757 of JAPMOR010018208.1, read as the reverse complement.
TTTGCGAGTTGAAGACTGAAATGGACAATTCACAGGTGTGGTCGAAATTTTTTGGTTCGTCGAGACCCAAATCATGTCGGGTTTTCGGGATTTAAAGTTGAAATATGGAACGTGTTCGAATGTAATTCGTCTTTCCAGTCCTTTCAAAATCGACTTGCAGATTTTTCTATCGCCACTTATGATAGAAAACGTTTACGTTGGTGGTGTTACTACAAATTTGTGAAAAGAAAAAAAAATCTCATGGTGCTAAAGCAGGCTGTAAGAAGGATGGAGAACACATATATCATTGGTTTTTAAAACAAAATGATGAAGAGTTTGAATTTACCACGCACAAACATGTAAGACACCCCATGAAATGTTTGGTCTTTCTGATAAGTTTATTAATATGATTCAGTGATTTTCCCTGACAATCGCAGTAGTGGTGTTGATTTTTACTTCAGTTAGAGCAGTCACTGGAGCGCCGGGACCATCTCCCTTTAAAATCGATTGTCTACCTTCTTTAAACATTTTAAACTTCTTCGAGTTGCACTATAGGGAAGGAAGGATTCCCTATATGCCTCCCATACATTACATAGACTTCAACTGATCAAGCAAAATTTCAGTGCGTTAGTCCTATGTCATATCCATTTTTCGCGTAGGTGAGAATGAAACAGTAGGTACTTGACCGGTAGCCACAGCCACAGCAGTTACATCATGACCGTGAAACATGAACAATCTATTCATTACATACTAAGACAAATATGTGATATTAATTCAATTTTTCTTGATTATTTTAATCATCTTTAAAAATTATCATAATTTTTAATTGAAGAATTGTCGCATCTAATAACAGTTCTAGTTTCATAAAATCTTTTTCACAATCATGCAATCGCACTTTTATAATTCTGAACGCATAAGCAATATCTCTAATTGAAAGATCTTCTGATTTATTCATAATATTTCTGTGAGTAAAATCATCTACATACAGTGGTGGCCGAAATTGTGGACACTTTTGAAAATTTTAATGTTTTCTAACTTTGTATGCTTATAGAAAATGTAAAGTTTCACAAAATGCAAATTCTTACATATCATTTTAAAGAGAATTCAATGCTGATTTCAATACATAAAGCAAAATTCAAATATTTGTAATACAAAAAAGTTCTGGGGCAACAATTATCAAGATGCATTAGATGCTGATGACTGCAATGAGTTATCAGTACTTAGCCACAGCCACAGCAGTGCCTTTATTTTTTATTACAGCTTCACACTGATGTTTCATTGAGCTGATGAGAGTTGTAAGCTCTTCCTTCGTTATTTCATGATGCCAGGAAACAATTATAGCCTCAGTTAATCCTCTTTTATTTGATGAAAGTTTCATATGTATAACAGTTTTCAAACGGTGCCATAAATTCTCAATAATTTTGAGGTCAGGACTGTTTACTGGCCACCATAACAATTCAATGCTCTTTTTACTAAAACACTCATTCGATATTTTTGCTGTATAGCAAAGAGCTGATTCCTGCTGAAAAATAAATGATGCATCGTTGGGAAAGAGATCACTGATGGAAGGTGTAAGTTTTGGCTCTAGAAAAGTGTTAGTGTATTTTCTTGCATTTAATATCCCATCGATAACATGAAAGAGAGCAATACCGTCTGCCAACATGCATGACCAAATCATAATACTAACTGAGTTCTTTATAGTTGCCAGAATGCAGTTAGGATGTAGCTCTTTGCCTATTCTATGTCTTGCATATTTTAGTCATCAATACCGAATAACAATATCTTTGTTTCATCATTCCGTATAACTTAATATCACTGATCATCTGTCTAATTAATGTGTTCCTTTGTCCACTGTAATCTTTTTATGCACTGCTGTAAATTGAGATAAGGAATTTTTTGTTGAATTCTACCTCTTATCCAACATCTAATAATCTTCTCCTGATTATTCTTGAACTGACATAAATGCCAGCATCATTCAAACGACTTCTGGTGGCTGTTGATGACATTGTACTATCTTGGTGACATACTGTTTTTATTCTTTTGTCATGAATAGATGTTGTGCACCTTTCTCAGGCATTTACTGCTTTGTTTTTTATTGAATTTGTCTCCTGATATCGTAAACAAAACTTTCAGACTCCTGATGTAGTTACTAAACCACCCACCTGTTTTGCAATTTCAGCATAGGAAAACCATTTTTATAATACACTAATCGTAGTTCTCTCTCTAGGTGTACAATCTATTCTTTTATTTGATGTCATTGCTTCTTGACTAAATATTAGAAATATTTCCAAAAAATTCCAAATATATATTAAAAAGTTTAACAAAATTTCTAACTTGCAATTTAATTACATAAAAAACAGACTTCCTTTTACAGAAAAAAGACCAATAATGACTTGTTCCAACTTTAAACATGCTGCCATCTTCTGCTAGCAGTTATTAATATTTTATTGCTTCCTAGAAAAAGAATAGTGATTTGACAGGAAAGTTAGAAATTACAATCCACTTTATCACTGTGTTTAGTATTCAGGTTAAAGTAAGAATAACTTTTTTGTATTGCAAATATTTGAATTTTGCTTTTTGTACTGAAATCAGCATTAAATTCTCAATAAAATGATATGCAAGAGTTTAAATTTTGTGAAATGTAACATTTTCTACAAGCATACAAATTTAGAAAACATAACGATTTTCAAAAGTGTCCACAATTTTGGCCACCATTGTATATTCTTTGATTCACATAATTTGCTAAATCAAGAGGGAAAACATAAATCACGTGCAATTGCAGAGAAAAAAAGGAGCCATCCAGCTTCATTTTGACATCGTTCATCGTAAAAAAGGTGTCATCCTTACTCTTAGAGGTTTTGAATTAAAAATTTCGTATGGGGCCATCTATTTATAGAAATAAGAACAAAATTTTCAATGGCAGCATCCATTTTTCTCATGAAATTCTAAAACTATATCGAAAGTAATTCTTGGAAACCAAGTTTCATTATCCTGGTCTATACATTTCGAAATTATGAGCGAACAAAATTTTAATTTTCTAGCTTTAAAATTAAATTTTGAACCTTTATTCATATCTTAAAAAGTAATAATGTTATCGACTTAAACTCTTTTTATTATAAAAATATAAAGTATTCTACACATTTATCATTAAAATGTAATTTTTAATATGTAAAAAAATTAAAATTAGGGTTTAAAAATTTTTAATGGAACACACTTAAATTTGGTCATAAATCGGAGGACAAGGTCATTTTATGGAGGCATGCGGAATTTCAACTCATTCCTACGAGAAGTTTGTCCGTTGCATTAAATTTTCTGTATTGCCCCTAAAATGATGCATTTTGGGGCGCGTTCACAAATTCCTAAATATCGGTAGCTTTTTATTTTGCATTTAAATGCTGCTATTCATGCATTCCTTGAAATAAATATCGTTTTCCATGCTGCTGTAATGTAAGAATATATACATATATAAACATTTCCTCAGCGGCAAGAAAAGAAATAGAAAAATCAAGTTAAAAAAAAAAAACTTTCCATTGCCTTAATATTTTATTAATAGTCGCTATCTTTAATTATATAGTCTATGTCCAATGTAGAATTTTTATTTGTCGCCTTATAGAATATAAGTAATTACTTATAGATATAAGTAATTACTGAGAAATGAGAATTTTATTTTTTAATGAATAATTTGTAGGACCAACTATTTAATGTTACATGTTTCTGACGAATTATTTTTTTTTAATAATTAATGCATAACGAACTCCATATTTTAAAACAAGAGAAGTGTTTGTTTAAATTTATTAAATTTTGTGCTCAAATTTCGTGCGATCAATCTGTAATAATTATCGTAATAATGTATGCAATCATAAATGAATAAAAAAATTCAGACATCAAAACATTATTAGATAACACAGTTATCTATACTTATAATAAAGCTCAATGTGTGTGTGTGTTGTGTGATGGCGTTCTACAGACCAGACCATTCAACCTACAGCTACCAAATTTGGCACGTGTATACCTTGGAGGCCAGGAATGTGCACTTGGGGGTTATTTTTTCGAATTTTTAATTAGAATTTTATTTATTTAAAAATTAAGCGAAATGTTGGCGTGTTTCTGCTATAACTTCCGAAAATATTAGCGCATAAAAAAGATTTTTACATGAAGTTAAAGATCAAAATTTTATCTTTTAAATTATACCAATGTTTTAACCTTAAAATTAAATTTCTATTTTTAATGAATTTTTAAATAAATATTTTAACTATGTTTTTCAATAATTTTTTTCGTAAAAAATAAAAATTAAAATTAAGCACGTTTCGCATTCATGGGAAAAAATTAGCTTTTTTCAAAGTGTTGCCAGCACATTGATTAAAGCTCCAATTAAAAATAAATTAAATCTTTTTGGAAATGAAATCTGCAAAAATATAATTTTTGGCACGTGTCTGTAGGAAATGAAACAAATATGAAATATTATTTTTTCTAAAAAATAAATTCAAGAAAAATTATTTTATGATCTTTTACACTTTCTATATTATTAATCCAATAAATCAGTTTCATTTTAAGGCAATTTTTGTTTAATATGAACAGGATATCCATTCAAATCAGGGCCACACAGCTAATTTGTAAACCTTTAGTAAGACACAGATCTGCTAAAATGGTCTAAATGGAGAATGATTATATTTTATGTAACTTGATTCAATAAATGCTCTAATAAATAACGAATTTTTGATTTTACATAACGCTTCTGCTGTGGCAATCACGATTAACAAAATGTTTTTGAAGCACAAATATTTTAAATAAAAAGAGTTAATTTCCAATCAACTAAATCAATCACTTAAACTGATGGATTTATGAAAATTTGAATATCACTATTCAATAAAAAAGGGATAATTTTAGATTTCCCATCGATCGTTTCAAAGAAAATACGCCAATCAGCGTGCAGGTTTCTCAAGACTAATTGGCTTAAGATTATGAAAATGTTGAGTTTTTCTAAATTTTTAACATTCAAAACTTTATAAATAAGTCTTAGTTGATTGTGGAAAATAGAAACATTCATTCATTTATTTAAAATTTGGTGTGTTCAGAATATTTCTCAGAATATGATACCTTACTGCATTAAATTTAAACTTCATAATTTTTGAAATATATTTATAGGCCTGAACAAAATATTATTATTGATTTCATTTCAATCCTTTTGAAAGCAAAACTAAAAACTGAATTTTGTGCTGAATCTGAGAAATTTTTGTTGAATTATTCTTTGAGATATTACATAAATTATGAAAAATATTTTGTAGTTCACATGACTTAAATACCGAGCAATTCTGTTTGCAATACGCCTATTCAATAATAATAATAATAAATAAATAACAATAAAGATGATAAATAAAATAATACTCTTGGTTTTATTAAAAAATATCTTTATATTAATTGCAATTTCATCATTTCCACTTTAAATTAAAGTTGAAGTTTTACCGGAAATGACGACAAATTAGCAAAATATATATAGTAAATTGAACGAAACGACCTAAACAACAGTATAAGTTTGGTATGACTATCAAAATTTGAAGATTAAAAATGTTTTGTTTGAGAATCTATTAAGAGACCAGTTACTTAAAATATTTAATTGAAAATTGTAGCGAGTGGTAGTACTGGCGAACCGGCTGGTCGCCAAAGGCAGCTAGTTATCAATATTCTGGATGCAAAATTATCTTACATTTATTCTTGAAACATGTGAAAACGAAGAATTTCAAATAATTTCATTCATTCACAAAATATTGATTAGTATTTTAGTTTATTACTATTTTTGTCAGTATAAAATTACGGATTTTTTTTTTTAAATATCTAAATGAAAAAAGAAGCGGATCAAATAAAATTGAAAAATAATAAATTTTAATTATTTACTAATTAAAGAGCTATCTATCCTTTTGTAAAGAATTTCAAACTTTAAAGAACAAAAGCAAAAATTAAACCCATACATATTCTCAGATGTTTAGAAATAACTATATCGTTTTTAGTAAATTACATTTAGATATATTATTATGATTTTTAATTCTAATTCTTAAATAGGTCCTAATATAGATTTTTTGTTATCAAACTGGTTACTTCTAAAAGACATCCCATGGAACAATTATTCTCATAATTATATATATAATAATTATTCTTATATTTATTTATAATTATTCTTATAATTATACCTTCCTTGAAATTTCTATATATAGAAGAAGCAGTAAATTATGTGATGACTAATAGCTTTAAAAAGTGCTACAAGAATGGAAATGAAAGGTATGAATGATTTAGAGTGATGTTCCTTAATTTACTCTCCGTATCTGTAATACGCATATATCCTGTACGTAATTCATATAATGAAATCTTTCGCAATCAAAATGTATTTGTGTAGTACATTAAGTTGCCATTAAAGCGTAGAAGAAAACTGATTTACATTAATAAGTGAATGAAGTGTTGTTTTTTTTTTTTCGCATGCTCGTAAAATAAAGTGGTGTATCATTTCCTATCAGTTTATGAGTAGTAAGCAGTGATTATGGGAATAGTATATAGTGATAAAGAAATGCTGGAATAAAACAGAAAAAGATTATAAATGAGTTGATTTTTCTCTCTCTCTTATTTGGTAGGATACTAATTTTAACAAGACGACGATTAATACTTCTTTTAAAAATAGAAAATATATTTAATTTGTTATTTCTTTTGCTCAAACAGCAAAATATTTCATTTTGGTGCAATAAGTGTAAAGGGATTCAAGCTCAAGTGCAATCTAAACGAAACTTTCCGCATTTATATATATTTTTTTTGCTGAAAAGAATTAAAATTCTCCCAACATTTTCGCTATAAATATTTTGTCATAAATGAAATAATAGTCGTTTTTAACAAGTATATTGTAGCCGTACATATGCTTTTAAAGTATCAAAAAAGTAAAATGCTATTACAGATGTCCAGAGAATATCTAGATTTTATATATCTCTACATGGAAATAGTTCGTTAACAGAAAATGCCAAATATCACTTGATGTAATCATGGTATATAAACCAAAATTTGTACTTCTAGTATTTTTTCCATTGGGGAATATATTCATGACATCAAAATAGGGTGTTGACATTGAAAATTTCAAAATTTGTACATTTTTAAAAATTTAGACAATCTCCTACTAAAAGTTTAGACACAGCATCTTTTAGTAACATTACTATCTTTAAAATTGCATTTTTAGTTCTCACATAGGACGATCGATAGCAGAATAAAGCTGGGTGGCTTCTTTTTTTTATCCTGCGATTACACATTACTTTTTTACATTTCCTCACTGTACCTAATATCCTGTTTAGTTACTTATATGTCTTTTACGTGGTTCAAAATCCGCATTCATCAGTCATTGAAACCTCTTTTCCATACCTGGCAATGATGTCAGCTTTTTTGGTCACTCACGACTTATTTTTTATAAGAAAATTAGCATTCTATCTTTGTCCTCGAATTTATTGCCACTAATGTGAATTTTTCAAAAAAAAAAAAAAAATCCATTATTTAAAATTGCACCATTCTCTCTCAACCAGGCATGATCAACCACTATCAGACTGCCGATACAACCCCTATTTAATTTACGTATCGTATATTCAATTTACGTACTTTAATTAAATTCTCATCAAGTTCAATGCCTTAAGTCTTAAACTGTATATAAAAAAAATGAAAGGCCATACTTTTTAAAATTTATCGCCAACAGTAATAAATCTGATCAAAATGTCCTTTAAAATTTAATGTCGAGTAATTCAGTACTATTGAATAGATTGCTGGTAAGAAATCAAATCTTTAGGCTTGAGCTTAGTTACATAGTTGGCCATTCAAATAGACAGTACCAGGAATGCTGTGAATTATCATTGCGTTCAGTTAAGTAATCCACAATATGATCTTGAAATATTTATACGCAATTGATATATTTGATCGGAATTAAGTTTTAATTATAGCTAATCGATATTTTGATGAATAAAACTATATATATAACCCAAAAGGTGTTTAATTTTATAAAACATTTTCTAAAGCACTAAGAAACGTAGAAACACACGCCACGTCACTTACGGTGCTGAAGGCATTGGAAAATAACATGAAGTCAATCAGTTATCATTGACTATAACGCTATTGGTCATTTCTTTTGTGTTATGCCATATCATGTCAAAACTATAAATAAATTTAAATATATGTTGATACTGTAGGAAAAGAAATGTTCTATGATAATTATGCAAAATACTCTAAATTTTTTTTAACTAGTGAGGTGTAAAGTTCTTAAGTCATGGAAATAAGAACTAACCTTTTATCATAGGAAAAGAATAAAAACAATTATTGTTTACAGTATATGGGTTTTTTGAAGTTTTGAAATTTAACAATCCTTTCCATAACTTATTTAACAAGCTACACAATTTAAAAAAAGTTTGTAAAAAAAAAACGTTTATTTAGAGTTATCACAGAACCAATATTATAAATATGAAATTACAAAAATGACGATGGTGCTATATACAAAGTAAACTGAAAATTGATAAGGACTAGCGATGTGGACGGCTCCATCTGAGTTTCATGATACTAGTTGCTCTCTGTTATCATATATTGGTGACCTATAATTCATACATATAAAATAATGTTAGTATTAAAGTAAGAACTTGAAATAAGAAATTACATGCAACATTGAATAGAAATGATGTAAAGTTACCATATATTGATGTCCTATAGTTTATGCATATAAAATACAGTAAATATTAATGTAAGAATTTGAAATGAAAATGTATATGAAATACTGAATGGAAAATTACGTGAAATTTACCTTGTAGTATGACAGAGCTCAGAGTGATGAAATGTGCCCATTTGAAACTCCAGTTCTGGAGTAGTAACTGAAATTAAAAAAATATATATTACTTATTTACAAAGCAATTTAAAACTAATAAATAATTTACTCTTAAAGCAAGTAATCAGATATATTTTGTAATTAAAAGAAAATGCCTAAGTTTTTTTAGTAAGCATTTATTTATTTTTGTAATCGACTTTAATTCGACCTATTACAAAAATGTTAGTAGTTTTTATTTAGTTAGTTAGAGATATTTTAGTAATTGTTGCCAGACGCTGACTAAGGAATAAAAAAAGTAATGTAATTATAAAATGATGCATTTATTTGTGATGATCTGTAACAGTAAATGATACGTCTGAAAAATTATACTATACGCTTCTCATTAATTTAATATTTTCACGATGCCTATGAAATTTCTTTGCCAAGAAACGATACTATGTATGAATAAAACGTTTTCAATTTGAAAATAAACTATAAAAAAATTTAAAATCTTGATCTCGAGAATATATTATGAATTTTGAAAGACACTTGAAATTTCGCAATGATTTAAAAAAAAAATTACATGAGAAATATACACAGGTACCACAGGTGCCTATGTTTATATATATTTTAGTTAATCACAGTACATACAGGCCCATTTTATCCATTGAGCTGCCTCACCAAGGGAAGATAACAGGAGTATGTGATTGAGGAGCTGTCATATAAATAGACAGGTAGTTTGCAGGTAGATAAAGAGATATTTTATATATAACATTATTTTATCAATCCGCTATTAGTATTTAATTTCTCAACACGTCAAATCTGTTCAGTTATTCAATGTACGCTTAAATGTAATAGATTAGTCATTTTATCAATGTGCTTGACCGATGAAATATAACGATATGAAATAATATTAGCACTTCAAAATTTTTAAAAAGAAGAGAATGCATAATAGTTTAAAATATCTTAAAATTGTTCCAGTAAAATATAACATTCATTGCCGATATGCATGTGCATTTTAATTCTTGAAAAAAAGAGTTGCATTATAATTCTTCGGTAATCAAAGCTTTAATAATCTCAGTAATCAAAGAATTTATTTAACTCCTAATTCAGTAAATGATCCTATTTGGGACCTTTATTGTTATTTCAATCTTTATAATAGCATGAAAGGCATCTGATATATTGAAGAGTTTCGAAGAGAATTTTGCGCATTTAATTATTTAATACTTTCTAATTGCAGATTTAAATACTAAAATTCAATGATTCGATACATGCGTCAAATAAGTCATTGTAAGCGATGGGGAAATATGGAACTTTTCAAAAATGTTACTTTGAATGACCGATTCGTATCCAGTTTTTGTGAAACTAGATACTGAAGAAACTGCTTTGATTAACTGGATCAAACATTTAAGTGTGAGACAATGAATAGACGAGAAAGATACAATGTAGGCACGACCGTCAGCCTCATTTGCTGACGAAAAAAATGAACGTTCGATCGTCTGTGCTTTCTGATTGCCTAGATATTTACTGAGGTTGAGGTAATGAAGTGAGTAAAATCGTCTGTGAACATGATTATGAAAAAAACATTTGAGGATGAATAAATCATGTACAAAAGTTATTATTAAGTCTTGCAACTTCAAAGTGCAACAACCGCATATTTCTGGTCGGAATTCGATCATTATGCTAAATCATGCTTTCTATTCATCAGATTTAGCCTCTATGAATTTTCCCCCTAATGAAATATGAAATAATCATGGCACTGGACCAATGTAGAGAAGATTATACGTGAAACGACGAGATAGTTGAAGAGCCAGTCTTCTGAGGATTTCGAAGAATGGTTTGAAAAAGTGAAATAGATCAAATGTTTTCTTTCAAATCTTGAGTAATTTTAAAAGGGGGGGGGGACAAATGTGATATTGTAAAATACAATTTTTATGACTCAAGTCTGCGTATTTATTGGACAGACTACGCAGGACATATTTTTAAAATAATCGTGATTAATATCTAATTTATTATGACTACCATTTAAATTTTTGTAAACATTATTTTCGATTAGTGTTTTTTATGAGAGACAAAAATAAAAAACAAAATTAAACTTAGAAGGCATGATTTCAAATAATTAATTTGACAAATTCAATTAGTTTTAGTAAAAAATTAGAAGTAAACTGGTAAAATATTAACAGTTACCAGTGGAAAGAGATGAAACTGTAGTCGATGGCTGTAGATATGGTGCTTCTACATTATGTGAACTAGATGTATTGGATAAAGGATATGGATTTCTTGCTGATTTAGGTTGACAGGGAGACCCTTCCTTCCATTTACAATAAGCCTTTTGTACCTAAAATCGAATGCAAATTGAATAAATTAAAATTAATTTTAAAGCGACATTTATGGACATTAGTGTTACATTTTGAGAGTTTAGTTACTTCCTGATGATTCCTCGTATTACTTATTTAAGTACACTTCCAATATTTCATAATATATTATTAAATGAACACTGATTATGCATCTTTCAAGGGATTGTTATTAAATGAGTATAAAAAAAGTATAATCGAATTTTATAAAAAAAAATTTGATCATTACAAATTTAATAATACTTACTAATGCTAATATATTTAAAAGAAATAAAGCTTTTAAAAGTATAGCATATTACTGCAAAGTATTGAAAAAAATAATTGTACTTTAAAATTAAAAATTTAGCTAAAAAAATGAAGACAATTATACTTTATTGTATATCTTGAGTGCAAATTATGTATATTTTATTTTATATGATTAATGCACAAGCATGTAATTATTGAAATAATTAATTCAAAACTCTTTAAATTAAGATTAAAGATTTTTCAATTAAAAATATTTAATCATTGCCTGACGTACTAATTATTTGCGAGTATTAGATAGAACTTTATGAATCCAATTTAGTTCATTGGCTTTGTTTTTATTAGTATTTTTAAAAGCAAAATAAGTTTGACGTACAGAATAATTTTTTGAAATTGTTGGAAAGTTGAATAATTTTTTCACATTCTTCTTCATTATCATTAAATTATGACCAGATAAATAAGTTTTCTATTGAAACATCAATTTTGAATAAAATGGAAGTCATAATATCGTTATCCCAGTTCACATGTTCTTAAAAAGTGATAGAATATTCTCTTAGAATATTCCAATCTTCTTCAGCATCAAAAACGACATATAATCGAAGCTTAGCGTCAAATAAACGAAGCATTTTATTAATATAACAATGAATAAATCGGAACTATAATGAAACAACGTATAAATGAGAAACGTATAAATGGTGTTTTACTGTAATTAAACACTATTTATATTTAGTGGTGGCGAATCCATTGGAATTGAAGAATTGCAGCAATCTCTGCAACTATTTCATAAACTTATTTCTTAATTTTTTTTTCTTAATCTTTAACCGCTATACCTTACAAAGATTTTAACAAACTTACATAATTAAACAAAAAAAATAGCAAATATACAAACAAAAAACACCATTTTCGTTAAATGCATTCAACAGCTGCTATTTGGTTGGGAAAATCTACCATCGTTCTAAAAAATTTCAACTGTTGGAGCAAGACAACTTCTAGCTGTTTCTCATAGCAGCTCAAATTAAATCTGGTTAGAAGATACAAAAAATTGTTTGGCGTGGCCACATAAATGCGATGATAACCCTTTGTATCTTTATTGAGGCTGTAAAGCTTAACAGCTCAGTCTTAATCACTGAATAAATTATAAATCAGCATTCTTCGAATCTTTTTTTTTTTCTTTTCTCTCCTTATTAACTGTTCTCTTACGTATTATTATTATTACTTTTACACATCTTTAAAATTCAAATCGAATTTTAAGATAGGAAAATAAAACTTATTTTGGAATACATTATTAAATCCTTCTCCTGTTTTAGCATTCGAATTAGAACTGGCTCTTGCTCTATAAACCCACAACAACGAATTAACCTGTGCTAGAATTCATAAATATGCATAAACATGTCCTACAAGTAATTTGAGATTTATTAAAAAAATAATCAAAATAAGGCTTGTGATTTTTTTTGTGTGGTTTATTTAAAATAAAGCAAGTGACTATCCGATTTCAAATATAGTGAGCAGGATTTTAAAAGCATATTTTATAAACAGAAATCACAGCCTAGTATTTATATAAGGCTCAAGAAGGAAAATAAAGGCAAATATTCCATACCTCACTATCATGTAAACCTAGGAATATGAAAATTGACAATCCTTGAAGGCAGTTGAGAGCAGCAAATATGTAAGCCAGTATAGGTAGCTTCTGCACCATATATAATAATAGGAAAGCCCAACTACTTCCAATGCTGAATATAACAAGCCAGGACTCACGATTTCGAATCCTAAAATATTTTCAGAAAGATTTTCAATTCTGATAATAAAATAAGTCGTATTTTTAACTATCTACAGATAAAATTTATATCTGCTTACCTTACTGTAGCAATTTTTGATATTTCCTTATTCTTCATGGAAGACCAGCAGGTTTTACAGATAATTAAAGTTAAGAATATAAATGCACCCTATAACAATAAATAGCGAGTGTTATTATTTCAAGATTGAAACTTACACATATATCACTAAAATTTGAAAGAAAGATTTTTACCAAGATGCAAGTGCCTGCTGGTCCAACAAAGCAGAAGATGTAGTAGTTATCAAACCTTAAGAAACAGTAGTCCGGGGTGCCATAACTTCGTGCATTGACCAAAGCTGATATACACAAAATAAGAGCAGGCATTCCATATGATACAATAGAAAAATAACGGATCCGACTGTTGTAAGTATTCTCTACTAACAACAAATACAGTTGAAAGGTCGACAAGAAAATCCACATGAACACGGCTTGTAATAAGAAATGTAGAGAACCAGCTAAGACTGAACACATTATACCGCTTTGATCAGAACTTCCCATGTACACAATTTCTGCTAATAATAAGCAAATGCATAAATGCTTATGAATTGTTGCATCATCTGTTGGAAGGCTCCTGAAAAGTTAAACGTATTTTTTACAACTATTGATACAAAACATAAAACACGATTTTTATTTATTTTTGGCATATTTAAAATAAAATCAAACCAATATATTTAGAATTCTGTACAAAGAAAATGAAATTATATTAATATTTTAATTTGACTAAATAATTAGCAACACAAAATTGGCGTATTGCAAGAAATGTAAAATATTTATATAGAATCAGTGATACAAATGTATATTGCATTCATTTACTATAAATACATGCAAACTTTTACCTGAAAACATGCAGTAAAATGGCTGTGATTAGGAAAAAGACTATTGCTAATCCACAACTAATGAATACAATCATTTTTGAAAAGACTCGATTTTCAGTATATTCCTGAAATTTAAAAAAGAAAGTTATCATATAAATCGCCTTTATTCCAATCAACTCAATATATATCATAAATAATATAATTATATATGAATGGTCTAAATTTTCTAATGCCCATTCATACCTTGGATTCTTCACTTTTTAAAAATACTTTGAAACATTAAAGAGTAACTTTTTGGTTTTTAGGTAAAACCATAAGAATCAAAAGGATATAAATATTTGCCTTCTCAAGTGCAACGATTATTCTTGTGCTTTTCTTATAAAAGCTTTCTTTTTTAGAAACATTCACCAAATACGACTACGTAAGTTCCGATTTCACAAGATATGGCGCCCTATGATTTTTAAAAATGTATATATCCACGGTTGAAACTGCTTCTTCATGGTTACCGTTTGAAATTCATTAATTAGATAAAAGAAAATTCGCCCTGAAATCTGAAGGAATTTCGCAAAAGCGATTTTAAGGCATGTTTTGGTGATTGGAATAAACGTTGGCAGAAATGCATAATAGTTGGAGAAGATTGCTTAGAAAATGGCGCAATAAACTGGCACGTTTGGTTTTATGCAACATTTTTTTTTATTACAGCATTATGCCTTCAACGTTTTCATATATACTATAATATATAAAAGTAATAATTTCAGTTATGGTAATAACAAATTGTGGAAAAAAAAATTCACACTTTTATCATTTTTAAAATATAGAAAGATGATAAAGAATTTTCAGGCTAACGATAATAAGGGCAAAGAAAGAGGTAATAAAGGTAAGGATAAAGAATTTTCCGGTTAAGGGGACGAGATCATATTCAAGGTAGGAAGACGGAATGGGCTTTCTCTTTTCAAAGCTATACATAAATAAATTACATAAAGTTTTAAGTATTTAAAAAATATAATTACGATTTAAAATATTTTTTTGTTTTGTTTTTCGTACATTTTTTAAAAACATTAAAGACAATCTCTATCAATAATTTAAAATTAAAACTGATTTAGTTATCATAAAATAATGGACAAGAAATCATACTATATGTGCATTATTTATGAAATAATTGTTTTTAATTTATAAATAGGAGTAAATAAGGAGGAAAATTTTGGTTTGAATAAGTATAAGCTCTTTTTTTATATAAAGTAATCGCTTTATCACTAACTTTTGGGGCTTTCACTTCCATCAACAGAGCAAAATTTGTTAAGTGATCACATTCGCATACTGCATGCGTTTTGTTCGATTTCTTTAGCCAGCATCCTTCTTGCGACCAAATTCTATAAATATAAATTGCTTATATTAAAAACTTCGTGAAATTAAAGACAAAATAAATGTTTTAAAATAGATTACTGATTTTACCTTGCATTTAAATCCCAATAAACACACTGGGGGTTCGTAACATTTTCTTCCTGTAGAACAGTAGGAATAGTAAGTGATATGAATTGAGTAACAGAATATACCAGGAAAAAAAACAGTTTGCATGCATTAAAAGAAAATATAAATTAAAGCATTAACTTTTGTTTTTAAAAATTCTTTATATTTCTTTCCTTTGTACCTATTTACTTAAAAATTTAGAGATTCATGGTAAAAGATGTATATCCCTGAAAGCAGTTTAGTTTAATTATTCAATTATTTTGACAAAAAAATTACTTATTTATTTGCTTTGATTCATGTATATATAAACTGTGGGACTTTTAGACTTCTCTTATTTCACAAATATATAATTTACAGCACGAATTGCTTTTAACACAATCTATAGTCTGATTCATTAAGAGTGATATGTAATTGTGCAAAAATACATGTTTGATTAAAAAATTATACCTTCATTTTATACGGTCGATTATTAGTAAATATAAATATTTTTTCACTTATTGTTGAGTTTTTTTAATTTTAATAACTCAAAATACTAACGGAATACTATGGGAATTTTACTAAATTGATCCTACGTTTTTCCATTTATAAATGCGGTTTAATTAAATCATGAGTTCATTGGAAAAGTGTACTGTATATTATTTCAGAACAGATATAATAACAAGTATCAATGTTTCCTACATAAATATTACAAAATTTATAATAAAATAAGAAAAACTCCATCAATGGTAGAAGGCATTTTTACCTGAATCAATTTAAATGTAATTGTTACAGGTTCTGGAAATTTTGTTCCAGAGTAGCTTCCAGTAAAAGCGGAAATAACTCGTGAATTAATAATGCTGGAGGAATTTTGAAGAATTCCACGGTCACTGGAGGCAACATTACCCAAAAAATCTTTAACATGTTTATAGGAAGCTAAAACAATTTTAACAGCTCCTGAAAAATAAATATTGACAGTTGTTATTAATAATTTTTCTTATTATTCATTTACTTAAAAGCATATCAGTTCACAGAGAAAATAAATGAGGTACAAATTTATTTCTTAAATTTAGTGAGTGGTTTTCAAAATAAATAAAAAAAATTAGCATAAATAATCATTTTACGTAATATAAGACGACGGAATTTTCAAAATTGTGCATTATAATTGCAAAAATTTTATAAATTGTCATCTAAATTTCAATAACTTTTTTCGAGATTGCAAGAATTACATCACTTTTCTTTTGATATACTCAGAGCGAACGATGACAAACTATTTACATAAATTTGAAAAGACTTAAGAAATTTATAAATCAAACTTATGTACATTAAAACAGCAGTGACTCGGGGGTAAAATGATATGGATGCCTTGGCTGTAAGTCTTAACGGGTGGCTCTTTTATAAGCCAAATATTGAAGAGGAGGCGAAAAACTGATGCCAACCCCACCTGGCAATTACCTTTCTATATTTGAAATGACGAAAAAGAATGAAAAAAGTCATATCAACTCACCCGCCAGTTAACATCGATACACAACTATACAGATATGATATGGATCAAAGTAGTTAATAAACAAAAAGACATGTTTAATTTCACTCACTCAATGCAACTTTTTTTTTCATTTGTTTGTTGAGTTTCCATTTTCCACCAACTTATTTATCGATTTAATTTATTAATAAATTTTCGCATCGTTTAATATCATACTAAAGAAAACGGAAAACAGATTACAGTGATTACATTACACCAATATTAATGCTTTCAAATTTGATTTTTTTAATTTGAAATTTTAATTAGCTTTAAAGAGAAACCAGATATTCGAAATATATCAATAAATCAATTTTAATTGGCTTTTTTCGAAGAAATCCAACACAACCTGTATTACGGCCTATGCATAACGAAGCACTTTTACACTCACGTCCATAAATTAAGGACAATGACAGATTTACATAAATTTAAAAAAAAAGAATTGAATAAAATCCCATAGCTAAAAAAACCTATATTATACAATGAAGGTGCAGAACAAAGATTAAGTACATGTACCACAATGCCCCCCAAAAATAAAAAAAAATGGTCACAGGATTTTTAAAAAAATCTATCTCGACTAGAATAATACGGTTTCATTACATGGCTGTCATGAAGATTAATAGACTGCTTGTTTGCAAGACAGTCGGGCAACATCTGGAAATTCTGAGCCCAGATTTATTCAGTCGTGTTTGCCGTAGGCAGTAGCATTCTTGCATCAGCGCTATCTGAAATAAATTTAGGAGGCAGAAGAAATGCATTCCTTCTAATAATTGAATACCTTCCTTCTAATACTTGACAACCTTCGAGGCTGCATTGTCATGCCATGGATTCAGATCGGGACAAAATACCAGCTACTCCAAACAAATAACATATTCTTCAAGATTTTAGTCAAAATCAAGGCATCCGTCTTTTCCAACCTTCTGTATACGATTTGCCTCGAAACTGAGGTGGTTCGTGGAAACTGACAGTCATTGGGACAAGTTTTATGCACTACTTTGGATGTTTCTTCTATTGTTTAAAGAAACTGGAAAAAATCTTCTGACATTGTAACTAAGAACTGTACCATAATTTAGATATGACATCCCATTCGCATCTGGTAGCTTTCTAACCAACCGACTGTTCTGCCACGTAAAAAATAATCCATGTATAATCCAGACATCCGAATCTAACTATTCGTATACGGTAATTTGAATATGTTTTTTCTAATATTATCAGATATCCTTAATAAATAGATAGGAGTATTAGCAACGAATGAAGTCATTTTTAAGCCATTTTAATCTCTCAAAACGTAAATATATTCCATCTTGAATATATTCAAGCTTTGAGGGAAACTGAAGTCCAGGTATTCTCTGTCTGCTGTTTGGAAACATTTTGATGGTCGCACTGTGAATACGAACTATATATGCATAAAAAAAACACACGAACAATAAGCAATTTTCAAGAATACAGTATCTATAACCTCAAGCATCTAAAATAATGTTGAAGTGATCATTATTCTTTTTATTTTAATGTTATGAGTAATTTGAATAGAAAATGTTTATTCAATCAAGTGCTAACCGTTTACACAGATAGCTTTTTTTCTTTATTTCTTTGCAAGTGTCGATTTTTTAGAATGCAACACATACACCCTAATGAATATAAATGGTAGCGAAAAGCACTTACAATAAAATAAAAAATTGCTTGATATAAACTGTAAAAACATACCATTTGAAGCCGTTCCCAATAAAGCTTGCATAGGCAAATACAAGGAATCTTTAACTTGATCCCATGCAGCATCTTCCTTTTCTTCTTCAGATGGAAAAGTAACATGTGACACAGACCAAACATCCAGTACGCGAACTGACAAAACTAAAAAGAATGATGCAAACAATAATTAAACTTATGACGATTCTAGAAAAATCCAATAAGAAGTAAAATTTTTTTTATCTATATGTACACTAAAATTTAATTTAGAAAATTAAAGCTCTCCATTAAGAAAAGCCAACCAGGTATCTATCTAAAAGTTCAAATTATCAAATAATATCAATTTTGGACCTTTTTACAACATAAAAAAATAAAAATAAAACATTAATATGAGACTAAATTAAAGCATTAAAAAAAATTTTGCATTTAAAATAATTAAATATATATGCATACATTAACTGATATTGATAATTCACAGATTCACAGCATATTTTATAAAAATAAATTAATTTCAAAATTAATTCATAAAGAGAAACTCGTCGTCGAAATAACTTACGATTTTGTCACGAATTCTGTAAGCTGAAAGTATTTTGATTTCTTGGAGACGTTTATGGCTGCAAATTTGGAGAGAGACTTGACAATGAGAAATTTTTACTCTTTTCTAGAAAATCCAGAGTTTTCCGAGAGTATATAAAAGCCTTGCTGAAAGCACCGATTGTGCTTTCCTTGAGTAAGTGTGGCACGCGATCATTGGTATTTTTGACTGGGACAAAACTACTAAACTTGACTTAGAAGATTTACCTTGTAACGGCTGGAGTTTTTCCAAGTAATCTGTGAGTGAACTGTTTTGAATTGCTATAGTTTATTGAAGAGTGATTTTTTTTTACTTTATTGATTGTAAATGTTTGTAATAACTACGCAAGACTTATTTTTATTTGTGTTGTCAATTAAAATACATTCAATCTACCAGCTCATCCATATCTTAACTATACACTATCATAAGGTCCTATGAATATATGATGTTCTAAAATATCTATTTTTTCATTCCAAATTATGGAAATTCTAAGCATATCAAACTGAAGGGGAAAAAAAAATCATGAATTTATGTTTCCCTCATTAGATCAGGGACTAAAATTCCTTTTAACTATTGTAACATTAATTATTGGATATAGTTCTACAATGAAATAGAAGGAATTATATAGTTCTACAATGAAAGTAAATATATAGTTCTACAATAAATAGAATTATATAGTTCTACAATGAAAGTAAAATACCAATGATGGATACTACCTTCTTTTTAACTGAGTAAAGCTGGAGCCTTTGCTAACATCTAGAAAACCATTAACTGTGGAAATATTTCAGTTGCTGATTTAAAATTAATTATAAACTAGAAAAAAATAAACGAACTTATGCAAAACAAGGCATAATAATAAATTCTTTATTCCTTTACTAAACAATAATAATAATTTTTTTTTATTCCCTTGCTAAAGAATAATAATAAAAAAAATTTTTTCAAGTTCAAAATGTTCCTGAGTGTCTATAAATATTCGTATTAAAAATAATATTCAATGATAGTGATGTTAATATTTTTGATGTGAGAATCATGGAATATAATTTAATGCAATGAAGATTTAACAACTTTTAATGCATAGAAAATCTATCGATTTTATTTATCGAAGTTTTTACAGAATAGTTAAAAAAAGAAAAACTGTAATCTGAAAAAAAACAAAAAAACTTACAAATGTTGTGTAAAGCTTTTGTAAAACGGAACTTGGAATTGTGAGCAGAAGCAAGCAACCATCCACTTTGTTCTAATGCTTCAAGAAGTGTAGAAGCAATATTCTTCCTTTCTCTAGGTCCCAATTCTTTCCATGATGATGAAACTTCCAAAAGGTTGCTGGTTACATCGCTGGCACTCTAAAACATTAAAAAAATATCTTTTTAATGTGAGCAATTATTAAGTAAAAATAAGTATCTTTAACATCTTATTTCCCAATTCTTTTACTTATTTTATTCCCCAATTCCTTAAATAAATTTTAAGGAATTAGGATAAAATTAAAATAAATAAATTTTTATCTCTGCATGAAAGCAATAAAGAATAGATTATTGGCACCACTAGAAGTGCTAAAATTCTTAAATATCGAAAAACTAGAATTCATCATCATATATTATAAAGATTGAATCATAGTTAGTTATCCAATCACGACAATAGCCGTTATTAGATAACTCACTGCCACAGGGGAAAAAAAGCGCATTGGTTTATAAGTGAGTATAATTGGTTCATAAGTTTAATGCAAATTGCAGAGGCGTAACGAGTATATGTTGCGCCCGGCGAATGATTTTTATCGCCCCTAATCATCATCAGTGGTTTTACAAGTGCAAATAGCGCCCGAAGCATGGTACTATTATTATTATTTGCATTTTCCTTATATTTTTGTTTAAAAAATACTTGAACGCTCTAACGCTGTCTCTCCTTGAATAGCGCTCAACGCATCGCCTATACTCTCTTGGTTCCTCCCAAGTGATCATGCCAGTGGATAATATACGAGCTTTATTTTATAACGAAATGCATGAACACGACTTCCATATGAGGAAGAATTTTGATTATTTATTCTCTGGTGCTTTATAGGTTTTCTGCAGCAATTAATGACTATTTACACAAAAATAATGTTATAGTGTAAAATTGGATCTGCAAGGCTTATTAAAATTTTTCTTATTAAAGTAACTATGAAATGTGATTAATTTTTGGACTTAATAAATATTTTTTTATCATTTTAAAATGCATTAGTTTTTTTTTTTTTTAGCTTCTAATATATTCATATTGAATTTTGTGAAATAAAAAAATTCTTAATTATTATAAGAAAAAAATATAAAGAAATATTTCGAAATCCTAATCAATCAGAGATTGATAATTGCAGTTGTAATAGTCACTTTCAAGAAGAGCTGAAGCATGTGTAGTTTACTTATATGTAATTTATGGATATAATCTTGTTTATCAATATTAGATCCTGTACACAACATTCCTAAGCACTCCTGCTCAGTAACATCACATACATATTGAAATTCTTCAGGATCAGGGTCGGATAGTTAAATAGGCAATTACCTAGGGTCCTCCAAAACTTTGGGTATTTTTTGTGATCCTTTGAAAGTATTTTAATTCCTTGCTTTCATTCAATTATAAGGGCCGTGCAATTAAACTTATTCAAATTAAAATCAAGTATTGTTTTGATTAATTTTGAATCATTATTCTGGTAATATTCCTAATCTGGTAATATTCCATGTAAAAGTTTTAAGCTATTTTATCTCTAAAATAATGTGGTGTTTTATAATTTTAAAATATGTTCCATCCTATCATCAAAACTTATTCAGATTGCGTTAAGAAAGGCTTCGTAATTTTTTAACCATTTTGTTTAAAATTACTTTTAAATTCCAGTTTTACAGTTTTTTTAAATGTGATATACTGAAATCAACTTTTTAGAGAGTGATTTTCAGTTAAGCGTTTTGTTATTTCTATTTCTCAAATTTTGATACTTAAAAACTATTTATATAAATATTAAATTAAAATCAACAGAACTATATTTGGGTTTTAAAGTTTGGAGGGGAAAGGGGGCCGCAAGATTTATATTGCTTAAGGATTCATAGTAGGCTTAATCTGGTCCTGTTTTGCAAGAATTACATTTGTCATCTTTGGTAGAGTCATGATGACAGCCTTCGATATGCTTATTTAAACCAGCGAGAGTGGTCTCCTGAAAACTTTCCCGCATACTCTCTAATAAAGGTATTATCGCAGAGAACGCCTTACATGGCCTTGGCGTACAATAATTGCGAAATATTAGCCTTTAGCATAAGTTTAGAATTTTTAATGAATCTATCGAGTTAACTTTGGTGAGTGTTTTTGCAAAATAACTCCCTGTCATGCGGTTAATAACATCCAAAAAATCAAATTTGTGTTTTAGATGTGGTTTTCACACTCGATCGAAACAAAAATTTGACCAAAGAAGTACACTTGAAGTCACAAAATTCCATACCAAATTCGATATGTTTAAGTCATTGCGTTTTTGAGCTATCGCAATTATATTTTTCTGAAAGTACAGATTGACTGACGGTCAACCCTGTCATGAATTTTGCTCAAACTTTTATAGGTATCTACACTATATATGTTAAATCCAGAGATACAAATTCTTTGGCAATATAGTTTGATGCGATTTTAAAGTTATGGCTTACACACGAGCCCCTAATAAAGCAAAATAGAAATCTATAAGAAATACAAAAATTCTATAAGAAAATACAAAAATTTCATAATTACCTCAAACAGTTCTTGAAGTAACTGATGTCTTTGTTTGTCATCTCCAATGTCTTTCATTTTATCACCCATTTTAGATACCAGACGATGAAGTATTTCAGAGGCATGTCTCACGTCTCCTCCATACAATGGTTTTCTATGAGTCATCACAGAAAGTTCGGCTGCTATATTTACAACAGAATCTCCGCCATCTACCTACATATTTAAAAACATGAAGAAGGAAAAAAAAGTAATATATAAGTTATTTGTTTATATTAACATCGCAGCAGAGTTTTTAAAACTTTAAAATCTATGTTCTTAAGCAGTTGTTAAGCATGATCGTAATGGTGTGAAAGATACGATAACTTTTTGCATGAAAGAAGATACGATAACTTTTTGCTTGAATCGGATAAATCAGATTCTTGCATCAGAATACCGAATTTTGGTAAATATAAATAAGCTATTCAGGGCATTTTTTTTAAAAAATCACATACAAAGAAATGATTTAAAATGGTCTTTGCGATAATAAAAATAACGAAATAAAAATGTTGCATCTAACTAGCTGGTACAGAAAATGTGTTCTCAAACATATTCATTAATCAGCATTCGTTTCTTTTGATCTTCAATTTAAAAACTAAAAATTGATGAATTTAATAAAAAAGTTTTTAAAAACGCACTTTTATTCAAGACCTAAAATGTAGAGTTCGCTTATTTTTATTATTTTCTACTACTTTTTTTCTTTAATTTATAATGTAGTATTATAAATATCAAATTTGATATCTTTTTTTTTCTTTTATCAAATTTACTAGAATATGTCCTCAATGATATCAAATAAAATTTAATTATATAAGTAGATTAACTGATTTTTAAATCCTGAAAATGTTAAATTAGTGTACCATCATCTTGAGCAAACATGTCTAAGAAAAGTTCATTCAGAAGTAAGGAAGAAGAAGTGAAGGAGATGAGAGAAAAATATATTTTTAAATTTAACCTTTACATATATGAAACAAGTGAAGCTTAGATAAAAATTTATAAAATGGATCCAGCACAACAATTAGATGCATTTGCTGTGGAAATACTTATTATAAGAAAAATTCGTTTAAAAGTTAACTATTTAAAAATTATTTTCTTTTTAAGAAGCATTTATCATATAACTTTAAATGCCAGAAAAAAATGCTACAAGTCTAAAATTGGTATTTCTTAGGAACAGTTGTTTCTTAGTTGAACAGTCATTAGAAATCTTAGAATTATTAACTCCGATGAAAAAGATTAAAATGGAAATAGTCGGTCCAAATTTATCTTGTTCTGGTGAATAAAAGAAACCAAGATTTCGTTTACATTATTATTATTAGCTCAGCTATTATTTGACATTTTATTATATCAGCTACTATTGACATTTCTGAAGAGCTAAAGATTTATTACGAGAAAAAATGGTTACTCTTTTATACAAGAATTAAAGATTACAAGATCTCGTTAAGATTACATCTTTCTAATCAGCTATAAAGGCTATGAAAATTTTAAGAAAAGGTTTTCGATTATCAATTAATATTTAATGTTCTAACTTTTATAATATCTATAAAAGAACTTTTTCAAAACTCTGTGTTGTTAAGTTCAAATATTAAAACACCATTTTTTTTTTTTTTTGCGTCACCCTTTTTTTAATTGTGGTCAGAATAAAGATCTTAGAATCTTTAAAAAAAATTGAGAATGGGCAGAAGACTTGAAAAAAAAAAAAAAAACTCGAAAACAAAGAAGATGTTATGATGACGGATGAATCGTTCAGCGAAATTTTGCTTGATAGCTTCATAAGGTCCAGAAATAAATTTAAAAATCATTTTTTAGCAAGATACAGATATTATTTAGCAATGCATATCCCTATTTATAAAAGAAAATGTTTGTGTGTGTATCAGACAGTGTCTATAACAGTGCTCAGCAGGATAGATTATTAGATCTAAAGCTACCAAATTCAACACAGGTAATTTTTAGAATGTGAGAATATGCACCTCGAAGCGATGATATTAAATTTTTTAAATAATTAAAAATGAAGCGAAAGTTTGCCATTTTCTAACGGAAATTTCCAAACATTTTGCATAAATTTGCATTTAACACAATTTTAAAAGTTAAAAAAATATTTTTTTAATGATACTAATTTAATTAATATACAATTTTTCTCTAAATGTTGACAATTTTTTAAAAATAAATTTTGCGTGATTTTCAACCCTAGATTTCAATGTTTCATCAAATATTTAATCGTGTGATTTTTTTTCCATTGCCGAGAGCTAAGAAAGAAATATTCCTTAGCTTAAATTCCTTAAAAAGAAAGAAGAAAGAATGTTTAGTATTTTACAAGATAAATCATAAAATGAAATTACGGTGCCACAAAAGACAACGTGCAGCTTAAAATAGATTACACAGACAGTTAAGTTTTTAATGTCATTATGATTTCATGGTACTCTTCATCAGGCAAACTCCTCCTTTATTGAGAGAATAAGATATGCTTAAGAAGTTTAACCAAAATTAAATAAATCAATATCCCCGGTGAACCACCTGGTCATCAAAAGCAGCTAAAAACTTATATATTGAATAAGTTGTTTTTTATATAATTTATTAGTGCCATACTTTATAACAATGAAGTCGTTTTTATGATACTTACTCTGTTTCTAAGATTATCCACCCACAAAGAACTGCATTCGCTAAGATCTGGGCTATCAGGTACCCATTGAACAGGATTACTACCACATCGCCATCGGGCTTCACCTACAAAATGGATGCATTATATACGAAAAGAATTTTATAAGCACTGCAAAATAGTAAAATGGAGAGAAGAAAAGATGAAACAATTTTTTAATTACTAGGAAAAACCTACTGAGGCTAATAAAGGAGTAACAAAAGAAAAAATTATACAAAATGTCATTGGGCTTCACCTAGAAAAGGGATACGTTATGTATGAAAATAATTTTACTAATCATTGAAGAATAGTAAAATAAAACACGAAGAAGCAATTTTAGTTATAAACAATTAGTCAGATAAACCTTTGGATGATACAGTGTAAAAGAGTGCTGAAAGAAGAAGAAGAAGAAGAAAAAAAAAAAAACCTACGTTTCAAAAATTTCAGTATTGTAACATACTAGACAGAAAAGGAAAGATGGCAGATAAACAAAAATTATAACTAGCATAATCAGTGTTAAGCAGTATAAAATTAAGTTTACCAAAAGTGCCACCAGGACATTTTTGTACGACTTCAGTCCCAGCTTTAGTCCAATCCCAAGACAGATTTCTAGACTGAACCGGATGACAATATTCTTTTTTGTTAAAAGATGGTGCAGTTGTAATAGGCTTTGTAATTTGGTAAAAGGGCTCTGGAATAGAAAAAAAAAAAATAAGCATCATATGAAGAATTAGGTAATAAATGTTAGTATGAGAAAAACTATTTGAATTTCAAAGTAAAAATAAACTCCTACTTACTCTGTGTAGTCAAAAGAACAACAACAGGTGAATGTGTAGTTGTAGTTGTAGGCTTTTGAGAAAATGTAGATGTTTGCAGATTGAACGGTGTGGTCAACACTGTCGGCTTAACAGATCTTGTTAACGGAATGATTATTGGAGGTCGTGTAGTAGTTGTAGAAGTACTTGAGACTGCTGAACTTGATGAACGTGCGGTTGTCATAGATTCTAAGAAATTAAATTGTTAAATATAAATGATATTAATTTACAAATAAATTCATGTCAATTATTAGATTAGGAATTACTTTTAATATCATTTTTATATAGAACGCTTAACGAAAGATAAAACAAAACCGTGATGATTTAAACTGAATGTTTATTAAAAAAAATCCGCTGGGAAATAGTTACGAATTAAACAACTATTTATCAGTAGTTGGATATGTTTTATATTTTTGAGAAAAATTTCCTTTGAAAACTTTTAACCTTAATCAATAATTTTTTTCAACAGTTTGAAAGATGAGAAATATCTCAAATTTTTATCGTAATTTTAAATTATAATGAACGCTATGACTAGACACTAAAAATGTAAAAGAAATGTTTTAAAAAAATGCAGTCTCATAAAATGGAAATTCAACAAGGAAAACATTATTTATAAAAATGAAGAGTAACATTTCAAACCAATATTTACACATATAAAGTAATATTTTATCCCAATTAAAAATCATATATTATAGCACTTTTATGAAATTAAGGATAGAGGGGGATATTAATCTAAGGGGACTAAAATTAAATATAAACAGTGCTAGGTTTTAATTATTGGAAATAGGTGAGTTCCTGATTAGTTTAAACTTACTTAGAAATAAATAACTAATAAAATATGTAGAAATATTGTGTCCGTCTAGCGCTAAATGGCGTATGATATTTAAAACATGGAAACAGCAACAACAAAAGGTTTCACAGCAGAAATCAGAAAAAAAAAATATTATTGCTTTTAAGAGGATGGTGAGTACAATATTACACTCAAATTCATTAAGATATCGGTATTTTCAAAATTTTAATCAAACATGTTTAAGAAAAGAACAAAAACTACCAACCTGGTTTGCATTGGTACTGTACTTCTAAATATTTATATGTACCAGGGCAGGGATCTGCGAATGTTTCACTAGTAGCACTCACTATACAACTTGACATCAGATTGCATCTGAAAAGAAAAAGCAATTTAGCAATCTTCATACTATGTGTAAGTAAAGTTAAATACTTTTAGTTACAAAAATTCTTGAATCCAATAAAGTTTATTTTTAATTAATAAAAAAAAAACCTCCTTCTATTATTTGAATTGACCGAAGTCAGTTGAAATTGAATTCACTCAGAGTTTCTTTCTCTTCCCCTTTTCTTTACAATATAATCATAAAATTAACCAAATGCTATTGATTGTGAGTCCGATATAAGAGTTTCAGAACTAACAACAATGGGGGGAAAAGCCCATCCTTTATAGATATTTATTTGAAGATGCACATTTTATTCACATTTATTTTCAAAATCTTACCTTTCATGAATTACGTAATAGGAACGATGAGAAGTACAATCAACACTCCAATCCAAGCTGCCATGCTCGTTGCATATACTTATACTAAAACGACCATAGTTGGCACGAAGTAAATGAATCAGGTAGCCTTCTTCACAACTTATATGCAGCTGTCCACCTTCGCATGCATATGATGTTCGGTAATCTGAAATTCAGAAATTTACTGGTCATCGTAGCCCTAAAAAGATCACATGTCTACAAAATACAGCAATGAAGAATTAGAATCCAGCAAATTATTATTTAAAACTAACTATTGAAGAATTAGAATCCAGCAAATTATTATTTAAAACTAACTATTGAAGAATTAGTCAAAATTGAACATTATGACTTATTGTAGTCGGGAAGTAGTCTACTCGAAAATCAATAAAGAAGGAAGGATTTTCAAAACTTGGATTAGTGGTCAATGAACGACTAACTGGACAACCATAAATAACAAGGTGGGTACTGTGTATCCACCTTGTTATTTATTAGCCATGTATAACGATATAACGTGTGTAGAATTCTCACATGGAGGTACGTTTCATCATCAGCTATGGGATATTAACATTATTATTTTTAAAGCGCTAGAAGAATACCTTGCTTATTTATACTACAACTTCTCTTTCACTATCCTCCAGATACCCCTAGTAGACAGAATCCATGTAAATCCAATTTTCCCTATCGGTACAAAATGCCCAACAACATTGTTTCGATGACATTGACCGGCATTCAGAATATTGTACAACATCGTGGAAATATCGTACAATATCTTATGCTAATAGGTTTGTCTTATAATAATAGCGGGAGAGCGAGGGCGTGATATAACTTTCTATGAAGCAACTTGTTTGCTCAATGTAAATGAGTATAACTCACAAAAAATTAAAATATAACAGTTTTTTTATTGAGAACTTTTCAATGTCTATATTTATAAAACGTTAACGTAAATGGTATAAAAATCGCTTTCAAAACCCACTATCGAACGGAAACAGATTAATATGAAAAAAAAAAAAAAAAGAAAAAGAAACCTATATGGTTTTCAGATTGCTTCATTGAACGTTTTTACAGCTGCATTGAACTGAGCGCTTCGTTTAATTAATTAATGGAGCTGCAAGTTGCTATTAAACGTTCTGGGGAGGATTCTCTGTGTCACCAAAAAGTTCCATTCAATCAGCGGAAAGAAGATATAAAGAAACAGGTTTCAAACAGAAGGTACAATATATTAAAAAAATAGGCGTAAACGTCGCCAGATGAGTAATCGCTATGATCTGCCTATGGAAATTGATGGTTACACCTCCCAAAACAACTGTCTAACAAAAATAGTCTTTGAATTATCTTAAAACAAAAACAAAACAAAAAAAATGATGTCAATTCAATTTTTAAACAATTTTTCCCTCAAATTTAATAATATTTTTTTAATTTAGTTTGATACACAATCTGTAAGAAAGTGAAAAATCACCCACTGCTTTCAAAATCGTCAATCTGACGCGCTCTCCTGCAAAGTCGACATGGATATCGCACTTGGTGTCGTAAAATGCGCTAAAATAAACTCGCCAAATAAGCGGAAACGTCGATTAACATGAAGAATCGCCGATTCTTCACATTAACCGAATATTTTTAACTTTTATGGTGGAATTCAAGCTCATCCATCGAAACATAAAATCGGGTGTTTTTAGATCCGTAGTAGGATTTTTTATTTCTGTTATGATTTCGTAATTTATATAATATTTTTAATTTGAAATAAAGTGATAAAATTAATCAATTGAATTCGTCTTACACTTGTATCAAATAAGAAGATAATTTAAAAAAAACACATTGCATTTCGTAATAAACATTTTACAGATTAAAAGGTCAATAATCTGGGAGAGCAAGCTGGTCGCCAAAGGCGGCTTGTAGCATATATTTGGTGTAATTTATTTCGAAACATATTTTCAGAAAGCATCTTCTTATATCATTTCAGCACTGATAAATCGTTGTTCTTTAATTAGCACTGATCATTTCTACAACAAAGCATTTTTTTTCACACATCGGATATTACGAAATTCTACTCAAATATACTTATGACTCATTAACGTTTCTCTAACTAAACAGACCCAACTACATTTATTATTAAAGGCTCTAAAATAGAATTGATATATTGTGAAGAATAGATAGAGATTTAGTAAGAAATCCAGTGCAGGTTCGATGAAAGCATGTCAAGATTCTGCCGAAACATGGTTTGATGAAAATTGATAAAATGGAATTACTAATAACAATAAATAATTTTACAAAATGCTATAATTATTTTTTTAACTAAGCATTTACTTATGAGACATACTTTTAAAAATTTATGTATGTTTTATATTTAGCTTTTAACTTATTTTCAACCTATTTATAAAATTGCGTTTTTTACTGAAAGTGAGAAATAAGAATGATAAAACATATATATATTGGTGTTTAGATAAATAAATAAGTACTCACCAGATCTCCTGGCAGTTGCAACAGAAAGAAGCAACCCCAAAATGAGACCGATTTCCATGACTAAAAAAACAGGCAATTAAAATATTATTAGAAAATTAAATTATTTTAATATTTAAATCTAATCTAACCATTAAGTACACAGATATATCTAAGCATTTGGTACAAGATGTGGCGTATCTTATGTGGAAGCATAAAGAAAACCCGCCAATAATTATTCAGTTAAGATTTCACACAACTCAGCACGCATTAAGAATATTCCAACCACAGCCAATTGTAGCTGAAGTATATTACCTGTATATTAAAACAGTTTTTCACTTTTCATAGATAATTCGCATTTTTTTTTCGGAAACACTGTGGTTTCTTAAAACAATTGCAACAATTTTGCACTGTATTCAGACAGGTGAGTATAAGAATCCATTTGAGCTCCCATAACATTTTATGATTCTTTAAACTTCGTTGTCTCATTAAGAAAGGAGTATTGTAGCTTCTAGTAGCATAAGCTTAGCATCTAGTAGCTTGATATAATTTCAGCATGAGAAGTAATAATCCAAGACATTCTATTAACAAAGTCGAGACTTTTGATAAGACGCCAAGTAATATTAAATAAACAAACAAATAAATAAACATTTACCAGTATGTCAGTAATTACAAATTCTTTATCTTTTATACATATAAATGGATCTGCACATTTTTTTTCTCAGAAGAGACATTATTTTTTATGTTGTTGACTCAAGAATTACAAATTGAGTATCGGTACATTAGTCAACTATAAAGGATCGCAAATATTAGAAGGAAAATGTTCTAGACACAATGTTAAAATAGTTAAAACGTCGCTCGAAAGTTAATAACATATATATTTTCTTTCTTTGTTCTAAACAAGCAGGAAATTAAATAGTTATAAATAATCGAAGGATTTATTTTATAAATGAATAAATAGTGAATGTCTGTAGTACACAGAATCTTATTTGTAACTCAAGTTTATTTTCTTTCGGAAAAAACAAAAAAAGGAATAATTTTAGATGGCATTGATGGTTATCAAAATTTCATTAACTTTTATTCGCTGCATCATGATTTCTATAGCACGTTAACCCTGAATTCCAAAATAAAAGGTAATATAAATCAAAATAACCCTAACGTAGGCGCAGATGGGTTTTGATGCATCATGTGTTTCATCCATCTTCAGTCAACTGGATCGGAAGTTCGCCACATGATTTTGAGTTTTAGTGATAACAATGTCTACGGCTGCATCTGCTAACTCAGAAGCGATTGACTCATAACACGCACGCTTTATTTTTGTATAGCCCAAAATTAGCAAAACTGTTAAAACATGTAAGTGAGGAAAGGAAAGAGTTAATTTTAACTCGTAATAAAAACAATGATTAACAGAGACAGGTTTAATCGCGTGCAAACCACGGAAACAAAAGAAAACACAATCTCAATGCCATTTCACGAAAGGTCCTTAATTAAAAATATATTGTAAAAACAGATATCATTCTGGTTATTCAGCTTGTAAAAAATAAAATATACGTGATTTAAAATGTTAAACTATTACATGCTCATGAATAATACATTACAAACACTCATTTCAATACGTTTTTAAACATTCTTAAAATATATCTTAAATAATAGTTTACGTGTAAACATCTCCTACTTTATTAACATGTTTTAACATTTATTAATTATTAATATTCAAAATTGCACCCATTTCTTTTACAATACATTCTCGATTAGAATATATAATGTACATATTTTATCTTATTCATTGTTACCACGGAAATTTTCCCAGCGCCTTCTACGGTGAGATTCTTTAGTATTAATACACAAAAATAATTTTGAAAATATTCATGACAAAAAAATAACTTCATGAAAGTCTTTAAAAAATTGAAATTGAAGATTCTTTAACGTATATATTAATAATCAGTGCTTTGTTTTTTCATATATTTTCAAATTGTAGGCACAAGGTAATTTTTTTCGAACAAAAATATTTTCATCATGCAAAGGAGTAGATGGATTTTTGGAGAGCATAGAAAGTTTAAGAAGCATGATTTAAGGGCAATGTAGAAAATACAGGATTAGATTCCTAACAGCGGAGAAACTGACATGAAAATTGTTGCCTAATTTCGAATACCAGACATTTTGAGCGAACATGATATAAGAACATAAAAAAATGTCAGCAAAAAAGAAAAAGAATAAAAGGGGGTGGGAAAAATACTCAAGTTACCAGGAAAAAGAAAAGTGATAAATAATAACTTTGTATCGATTTGTAATTTGTATTATCAACTCTGCGTTCGCAACCGCTTTTTAAATATTCATGACATTAATGATTAAATAATGTGGAGGTAGCATTTACAGAAATTTGTAAATAATACTTATTTTGATTCCGAAAAATAAAATACACTTCCGCTTAAAGGGTTCTAAGTATTAAATTCGATTTATTTCTGTGTAGATTGTGAAGTAACGACTTTAGGTTGATTGTAGATTGATCAAATAACAGCCATGGCAATATTAAAAAAAAATATTAGTTAAAATATTTGTTTAAATATTGTTGTTAAATATTTATTTAAATATTATTCGTCGCCAATATTTAAAAAAAAATTATAATTATCTATAGAGTAACACATAATAAAATTAAATAAAGACTAACGTAAAAAGTATTTTAAATTCCTAAGATTTAATTATTATTTAAATTTATTTTAGATTCAAGACTTTGACTTTTTCTAATTAAATTTGCTCATTCCTTTTTCAACATTAAACAAATTCTTTGATTTGCCGCCCGACAAGTTTTATGAAACTTCTACATTTGGCCTTGCCTTCAAAAATGCTGAACTAATCGATTCCTTTCAGTTCTTTATTTTCATGTTAATTTTCTTATAACTTCATTTGAATAAGGATTTAAAAAATTAATTAAATACATACACATAAGCAAGAATGCATGCATGCATAACAGTTTTCAACCATCAGTGTCACAAGAATTAAAAGCAATTCAGTTTAAAAGAAACAAAGAAAAGAAATAAAGGCACGATGAAAACATTCACAGCAATCTTTCTATTGTTCAAGTTGCATTGTAAATCGTAAAATTTTTGGAATGTACTCAGCAACGGAATTCAATCAACATATTTAAATTATACAACTTTTGAAACTGTTTATTGCCATCTGCAATTAACATATTCCATATTTTGAAGTCATTTGTATTTGATTAATCATCCAATTTTAAGAAATCAGTTAATAATCTGCAGCAATTATTCCTGCTGCATGCTGAACGAAAGATGCCATAAGAATAAGGGCGGGTTTTTTACACTGTTGTTGGCATATATACATATTTTGAAATTACTTACCTAAAATGGAAAACGCAGAAATATGAAGGCATACGGCTGATCAGCAGTCAGGACACCTAGAAAAAAAGTTTTAATATTGTACTTACTTTTCTTTAGCATAGAACTGAAATTCTACCATAAATAAAAATTCTGAACTAAATCTGCCATATTCTAGCAGCTTAGCCAAGAAAGCCTTTATGTACAATTAAGATTATTACAGGGAATTTTGAAAGGAATATTTCTTTATAATGAATAAGTCTCATTAACAAAATTAACATATCGACCGATGATTTTCTAAAAGAACCGAAGAACCTTTTTCGTAATTTAATAAAATATTTAGTTTTTTTTTTAAATAATTTTAATCAATCAGTGTGAATAAAAAATCATATAGAGCATTGATTATTTTTTATTTAATGAATTCCAATATTTCTAATTTCACTATAATTCACTATTTCATTATAATTTCACGATCGGAAGTTTCCTCCAATAATCTTTAAGCAGCGAAGAATAGGACGCAGAAAGCTGTTTTTCTCCATTATTAAATTTTTTTTTATAATAGCATTTATATCTTGAAATAGTAATATAAAGGATTATTTAAGTTCACAGTGGTTTAAATATTAATCCGATATTCAGACCTTACTTTTCAGGTATCTATTTTAATGTGATATCATGCGTGGATGGTAAGGGAGTCAAACACATCAAATTCTATAGTGTTATGTGGAGTTTTTATTAAAATTGTGCTCTTAATGCCTTTTTTCACTGTGACCCCTTTGAGATATACATTCGAAAAGCAAATTCAATAATTCAAACTCCGTTAATTTGAATCTTTTTGTCTTATGCTTTAATTTTCAGAAATATAATCATCAGTTTATTCTGTACAGTTTTCATTAATATAATGCTTTTTCAATGCATTTTCTGAATGCGCTCTCTTCTGAGATATGATCTCGAAACCACGTACGATAACTTCAATTCTGTTAATTCGAATTTTCAAGCCTTCTGCGATTTTTATCTTAAAAGCTCTGATGAATTCATTCATTTTCAATTATTTGTTTTCGTGCAATTTAGTTCTTCATGTTGAGTACTACTTAAATAAATTTCCAACAAAAAGAATTTCAGTCGTTAATCTTTCTTTTGGAACCAACATTCATATCAGAAATCGGAAGAAGGAAAAAAAAAGTCAATTCTGCAACTTAAAATTTTCTTTGCTCTTCAGTGCATTTTATATAATGTTAAATAGAAAATGAAGAAACTAATTGATTGTAATATTATTTCTTCAAATAGTTTCATTCAAAAGTTCAAGGTATTACAAAACCTTCTTGCTTTTTCAATGTTACAATATTTTATAAATCATTTTTTTTCATATATTAGAAAAATTATATAATAAAATGTCTCCCTAGGGCCCATTTATTTATTGTGGAACTAAAATTTTCTGAAAATGAAATTAATGTTTTTGTAAGATCGTTTATTTATTTATTGTAGCACTAAAATTTTCTGCAAAAGAGACCTCAATTCAAAACATAAGGATTTTTAAAATCTCTCAGTGTCAAATTAAATAACAATAACATCTGAAACAATGTTTCTCACCTGGTAACTTTTGTATATCTGGGAATGCATGCTGGACATTCCTAGGTATGCAAGAAACATTCAGTGCAGTAGGAAAGAAAAACAGGGTGGAAGCACTCATGTTTTATACGAAACAATAAAATCTAGCTTGTAATATAATTAACAGAGGCACTTTAAAACTACCTTGCTTTAATGAATGATATAAAAACTGGGAAAGTTATATACTGTAGTGATTGAGGAACACTTCAACTCGGTGGAGCAAGAGAGTGATCGACAATGAATGCTACTGGCGTACCCCTTTGTGACTATCCGCAGCATGTTTTTCAGATTACTTGCCGATGCTTATTTTAGAGTTATACATATGAATCTATTTTTATGTTTGTATCTGTGAATCATATCATGAGTGTTTGTTAAGAAGAAGTTAAAATACTTAATGCGACTCACGGTTTTTTTTTAAGATCATAGACAATACAATGTGGACTGGTCAAGAAAACAGGAATTAGTCCCTCTTTTAAATAGTCCTTATCAATAACTATTTAGTTTATACGGCAAAACTAAATATGAAGTTTTAAGAAAAGACTGACACATTATTTTTTGAATTTGATATCCATAAATGAATCGAAGGAAACTGTCCCATTACCCATGTTTCATTTAAAAAATGATTTGTAGAGAAATCCTTATAAATTTTTCAGATCACGAAAATAATTATAGCTATTATTAATAATTTAATATTTTCATTTCTAGACTGAAGGGAAATCTCTTTTTTATGAATTGTAAGGAGATAAATCTGTAATTTGGGACAAGATTTTACTTATTTATTTAATTCAGTGGCTCCCAGATTTTTTCGATTCACTACACACTTGCTAAATTCAAATTTCTACACTGCATCCAATGTAAAATTCCATTGTACTTTCTTTTTTTCAAAATAGTCGACAATTTTTATATATGTAAAGTAAAAATAAACAAAATACATTTTAGATCTCATAAAAATTTATTAGCAAACTCAAATATAAGATAGATAAATTCGAATTCAGTAAGATGAATAAACAACATATATTTTCTCAAACCATGGAATTAAATTTGACATAATTACTTTCATTCCCTTTTCCATATCGATGTTTGCTTGATACTTTTATTTTATGATACCAACTGCTGACAATCCAAATATTCATATATAAGAGGAAGAAAATGAAATAAAAATCCTATGAATTTTAAAAAAGCTTTTGTAAACTATGCAATACCTCTTTGCGCCCTTTTGAGGAATTCGTTGCTCTCAGGATATCGCAATGCACATTTGGAAACCAGATTCCTAGCATTGCCACATTTAATAATTTATACTTTAAAACAGTCACTGACTTTATTTGATTTATAGGAATACAACATGTTTTAAAAATTTTTAAAAATACAGTCTATGGATTTGATAATTTTAAATTGGCAAGCCATAATCTTAAGACTTCCGAATCACACAAGCTGCAGTACATTTTGTTCCCTTTATATAAACTTAGAGATGGATTTTCGGCGAAATGAAAATTCCAGGCAATAACTTTTGAATTAAGAGGATAAAATTCAAAGAAAGTCATAACAAAGCTTCAAAGGCAATGAACACATGTATTAACATTTCGGAAAACAAATTTAAAATCTCAAATGATGTTAGATCGTTTCCAGAATTTCTAATTTTCTATAAAATTCTATTTCAAAGCTTTATAATCTTTGAATAATGTTAATCTTTCATGAAAACTGACATACATGTCAAACTATCTTTGCCTAAAAATAATTTAAGCTTCTATTAACATATATCTAAAAAATTTAAATAGAAGCTGCATGTATTTTTTTCCTAAATTTCTTCATTTAGAAATTAAAAATTCTAGTATTTTTTGAAAAGTTTGATTTTATATATATATATATATATATATATATATATCAGACATTCCATTTTTGAATGAATGGCTCTTGATATTGGATAAACCATTCTATTAAAAATATCAAAGAAATATTTTTCTTAACGTCCTTTATTAAAAATGTTTCTTTCAAAAGCCTATTATTAATCTCAAGGAAAACAAATACTTTACATTTCATTCTTTTCAAATTTATTGTATAAACTGAAGACGCATGCTGAAATGAAAGCTTTTAAATATCTGGCATTCATAGATATGATTCAGAAAAGCATTTAATAGCTTCTTCAAATTTTTATTCTTTCTGCATTTCTGAACATACAGGAAATGCAAAATAAAACACTGAAGTGCGCCAGGAAATTGATAAAGGAATCTTTCTGTATTAAAATAAAAATTCTTTGGTAGCAATTAAGACGTGTTAATTGTTGCTAAATTAGAACTCTGAAATTAATTAGCTCTTTAATGAGCAACTTGTTGATCTTGAATTCACAATGCTGAATAGAGTTAAAACTCCAAATACGTAAACAAGAAGGAATAAATGTCAGTGTGATATAAGTCATCTTTTCCTTACATTAAGAAACCACAAGGGAAAAAAAGGAATTAAGGGAAAGACGTTACAATACCAAACCATCCTTCCGTTATGCAAAGAATGAAAGATATCTATGAACAAAGCAGCTTATTTTTGCAGGAGCAATTGTTTTTGAAAGTGGTATAAGTTCTAATATTCATACATTGAGGTATTTAAAGATTTGCATTTGGATTAACTAAAAAATATGAACAAACTCTAATAAATTTTGGGCAGCTCTGAAACCACACAATAAAAATATCTAAATATTTGATGTTATTTATAATAAATAAATAACATCAAAGTTAAATTTATATTTTAACTGAATCCAACATTTCCTAAACTTGCTTTTAATGTAAAAAAATAATTTAAATGAAAGCAAGAAGAAAATTAATAATAGATTTGACCCAAATATATCTTAAGCTTTATAGTTAAAAAAAAAACTATGTTGTTATTGTGACATTTTTCAGACACTTTTCATTCTAATGGAAGCGTAAACTGATATTTTTGTAATGAATAATTAGTATAACCAGAAAGTTATTTAAACTATTATTTTGAATGGATGTGTTTAACTTTAAAAAAGTCCTCGCAATAGATTTAAATATCGTATGTTTAGTTAAAAAAAATCTTTTACATCATACACTGTTCTAATACAAAAACATAACACCTCAATACACTATCAATAGATTATTTTGTTCAAAAAAATTACTCTATATCTCTACAACAACAAAAATGTTCAAATTAGCATGAAATATTACTCGAAATAAAGCTATTCTATTAATTTAATCTTAAAAGATACTAGGTATCAAAAGCAAATTAATAATATCAGTAAACAAATTAGACAAAAAAAACCTTTTATTATTGAGTTGAAAGCAATTTTTTTATGTGACATTTCTTAAGGGGAAAAAATAAATAAATAAGTTCTTGTTTTAAAATTCTAAACGAGATATCGAATACTATAAAAAAATAAGAAGAAAGGCAACCTTAAAGAGGAAAAAAATGGTAAAACTTTAAAAATTTTTATACAAAACTTTCAAATTTTTTAAGACTCTTCGATATTCGAAGATCCAACATTTAAAGCATTTTGTTTTTTGTTACTGGTGATGCTGGATACTCGCAATCGTTTAAAAAACAGTAAAATGAAATAGCTAAAAAAAGTTCTTATTATGAATTGTTTTTTTGTCCCTTTCCATGTCGCGCAAATTTTAGAACACGGTCGCCCAGAGACGGTACTGAAACTGAAAATGCAAAAGCAGCTGCTACCTTATTTTGCAATTCTGATGACAGTCATTTCTTTGTGTGGCTCACTTTTCGATTTTTCAACTTCAGCTTCGGAATGCTGATGGCGAGAAAATGTATTTTCGACATCTTCGATTTCCCCATTAAGAACACAGCTTGAAAGTTAAAACTGAGGAGGCGAAGCAAGGTAAGTTTGAAAACCATATCAAAAACTCTTAAATAACATTTTTTTCAAATATCCTGCAACGCAAAATAGTTTTAAAACATTTAGATGCAATTCAGAATGAAAACAGAATACGATTTTTCCGAGATGTGTAGAAAATCGATGATATTGTGATCAGTGATAGAATCATATGTATCCTTTTTAGCTCGCTACTTTAAATGCAAATCCTAAAATGAAATTTTTAATCTTTCAAACCCATTTTTCTCTCTGAAAAATTGTGGAGAAATTAGACATAAATGGCAAATAATAATAATTTTTTTTCAAATGATAAATCTGCGTATCTCGGTTTGATTACATGTAAAAGATTGTACTAGTTCTTGAATTTGTAAAAACTACACCGTTGCAAGGGACTCTTAATGCTTATAAACCATCTTTTTTCTTTCTTTAAAATGAAAGCTTGAAACAAGAGTTTGCGTGTTATCGAAAGATTTAATCTTTCGTTTATATTCTCATGAAACATTATCGAACAATTTATATTTTTGCTTGTAGATAGTGAAACTTCTAACAATGCGATTTATGATCCTGATTATTTCATATTTGGCTCCGAATAAATGTACAAGAATTGAAAGAATTACTATAATGGGACTTTGAATAATTCTTCAAATAATTTTCCAACCAATTGCTCAAATTCAGAATAGAATATTAAGGTAAACAAATCATTTTTATCAGGGGTAGTTGTAGAAGTAAAATTGATAGTAAAAAGGAAAACGCACAGAACTTCAGAAATATTTTATTGCCAGTTATAATTGTCGCTTTATTAATTTTTAATATATAATAAATTATGTAAAAGCTAAAATATATGTGGTTATTCAATAGCAGCTACAATCGAAATTTCAGTTTTAATAGTAATTATATGATAATTTTAAAGAAAAGATAAGTCAGTATTTGAAATATTCATTTATTTTATTTACATGTATTTTCATACATCTCAAAAATACATTCATATATAGCAAAGACTAATTAGACTACTTCACAAATTTTAAATTTAATTTAAAGCTGCATTTCACACTAAATTTCCTATGTATTATTATTTCTTCCTTTTTTACACATTTTTCTTTAACTTGATTTGTTTCATGTTTGTAAAGATGGATAATTTTGCGATCGTTTTTCATTTCCTTTTTGATCCGTTTGTATCTTGCTTTGTATATTTGTATATTATCACATACACTATTTTTATATTTCCAGGACTTTATCTTCATTCAACCCATTAATTTAAATAATTTTAATCTATATGAGTGGCGCCACCTGACAGTGAATTTGAGAAAAATTGATTTAAAGATTCTATAATGTTAATAATAACGAATTAAAACCTAAAAAATTGAAAAAAATTAAAATAAAAAATATGTATTTTAGTACATCAATAAAAGTGTTTTTTTAACTGCTTTTATTTGCAGTAGCAGTAAGTTGTAAGTATTAATATAAATCAATATATAAATGAACAGTAATTTTATTTTAATTCTGTCTAATTCTAATTCATTTACGTTCTTTCCATCGTTCGTTTATTTCGCAAATATTCCTTTGCTTCTACGTCATTTAATAATTTATTACCTTCTTATTTGAATTTGCTTTATTTAATTGCTAACTGAAATAAATGCATTAATTGCATTTGGTATGAATAGATTTATCTGCTGAAAGTGTAAAACTAAGACTTACAATTACTTTCATTAACTCTCATTCTGAATAAAGAAATATTTTTAAAATAGCCAAAATTTTAAAATCTGAATCAAATTAAATGATTTGATTTATCTAGATTTAAATAAAACAATGAGCGCGAAACATATTGTTTTATCGTTAGGTCAGAATCCAGTAATGTTATTAAAAAAAATGCAAAAAAAAAAAAAAAAGTAAAAGCGTTATCTCAAAAACGTAAATTTCAACAGGGCACCAAAAGAAAATCCCAAGCTCAAACATGCTGCAATTCGCTTCTAGAAGAATATTTTTCTGGTTGTAATTAATTCCACACGTCGTCAGAAACTTTTGGTTAAATGAAAAATATCCAAAAATTTGACAACTTCGGATTGACATTTACAGAGTTAGCCATTTCAATCGATCATATATGTAACTGACACGGAGATTTTTCGATTAGTTCATAAAATGGTACTTGGTCATTCACTAGGTCAATATTGATCTTTGGATAGATATCAATTATAGATCAAAATTCCTAAACTTTATATGAGGAAGATGTATAATGGTTGCCATATAGATCATTGCAATTCTTACATGATGTGGACAAATCTACGATTCATAATGGATTAAAATTAGAAAACAAAGTTTTGTAATATTTTCGGGAATATAGCAGAATGAAAAGATTTTATGAATAAGAATTCTTTTTTAATTTTACTGTGACAATTATTCTCACTTTATATGTTATTTGTATATATAATTTTAATAAAAATTTAACAACTTCTGAATTTTGAAATTCAATGTAGATAGAGAGAGGAATTTTTCATAACATTTCCTGACAAAATCAGCCAGCTTGAGAGTATTTTATAGAAAACGAAACATTTTTAACTATTCTACCACTAAAAATATTTTTAATATCACTGTTAATTGAATCGTTTTTATATTACTAAATTAAAGCAGCTTTAAATGATGAAGAATCTATTATAATATGTTTTGAAAACATAATATTGTTTAGAATTATTAGACTTTCTCTTTAGAGATTAAATAAAACTAATAAATGGATATTTAATTTTTATTTATCGATATGATATAATATATTTTACAATAGCTTGTTATTCATATTTTTTAGTACATTAATTTAAAAGAATTAAGTTTTAGCTAATCATATGGTTCGCAATGACTGATAATAACACAGAAAGAAAGATAAATACTTCAATTTTAAAACTTTTTCGTAAGTTAAAAATAACTTGTTTTTTGTCGGATGACAAACGATTCCATGATAAGCTGAGAAACAATATAACAGTTGTCTTCATGGAATCTTTTAAAAGTTGTGACATCTGGTAAAACATGTTAAATAATGCGTTCAGATGATAAAAGCTCTTAAACAGCAGTATTTTCGCCAGAACAAGTAATTATTTCCGATATCTGGATTT
This sequence comes from Argiope aurantia, assembly GCA_026543865.1. Classification (NCBI taxonomy): domain Eukaryota; kingdom Metazoa; phylum Arthropoda; class Arachnida; order Araneae; family Araneidae; genus Argiope; species Argiope aurantia. The sequence continues at coordinate 144,485 of JAPMOR010018208.1, read as the reverse complement.
TTTATACAAAATAAATTTCTAAAAGTAATCTATTGCATCTCTTTTACAGCTTAGGATATTACAAATATTATTATAAAACATTTCGTGCGTGAACCAATTTACTTTGTTTATAAGAACTGCATGATTTGAAACCTTGTTTATAAACTCCTTAAAATTTCGGAAATAGAAAGTTTTTTTTTTTTCTTTTCTTTTCTTAGAAGCTAATATCAAAACATCAAGCACAATAGCACAGTATCAGGGTTTTTGTTTTTTGCTCAAGCTGTGCATGCATTGAAAGGGAAATTATTAGATTCAATTGTGTGGAACCAAAATGATTCTCAAAATTATTTTTTGTTTTCCGTAGAAGTTTCAACAGAACTTCAAAAATCGATCTTCCATTTAACCCGTACCTAGCATACTATATGTTGGAAAAAGTTTCAAAAACAAACTGTAATTGAAACTCTCTCTTAGAAATAAAAAGAGAGAAGAATTTTTAAAAAAGCAAAGGAATGAAATATAAAATAAAACAGTAAAGGAACACTTTCAAATAAAAACCTTGGTTTGGGGTTTCTTTAAATGAATGGCATAAGTTATCTCAAACTTTTTCATGAATTAAAATAATTTTTTCATGGATTAAGATAATTAAGAGATTGTGTGAATTACAAAGAAAAAGAAAACATAAAACAAGGATTTCAGTTACAAAGAAAGCCTTTCTCCAAACAACTGAGGTAAATGAAATATTTCAGCCGTTTAATAATAGCCTTGAAAGAATGATGCGTAGGCAATGTAAAATAATAAAAGCAATTGAAATGAGTCGAAACGCCCAAGCAGAAATAAATTAAAAATTTTCCTTTATTTTAAAAATGATTTTGTTTTCCTCCGCTGCTTCTTTTCAGAGTAGTTAAAAATAAATGAAAGAACTTACCTTAGTAAAAGACAACGTGCCATTGGAAATTTCCTGAAAAGAAATAATTTTTTAAAAACATTTTGAGATTTCAAATATCAATAATAATAATAATATATAAAGTATATTGATGTTTTTATAATCAACAATATAAGAGAAAAGCAAAATCTTTGAGCTTATTGTTTTTAAAGATGTGATTTATACTTCCGTACAAAATTGAAATTATTAACAAAATGCCATTAATTAATAATTTATTCAGAAGCTTAATCTAGCTAGAATCAAAATTACATCCATATCTTTAATGCAAACATCCGAATTAAATTATTTATGCAAGCAGTTGAAAATAGTATCTTTCAGATTTTATAATTAATAAAATTTCTAATTTATATTTGAATGCAGAATTCCATCAATTTCTTTATGAAGCAAAGCGTAGATTTCCGTGATACAGTAACAAAACATATGTTAATCTGAGAATCGATCTAATTTCATAACAATATTCTTTATGTAATCATATATTAGAATCAAGAATCTGAATTCTTTAAATCAAGAAAGAATTTTTATGATTGTAAATTCCATACTAAAGTAAGCAACATTCAGAAGAAAAGAGAAGTATTATTTTAATAATTGCAAAATTTAAAAAAAAAAAAAACTTACATTAGAGTTTATAGGAAATGCTGTAACACTCGATAACTTTAGCCAAAGGAATGTTCATTAATTCGTTTGATTTCTAAAATCTAATCGATATCAGAGATAGCAAATAATAGTATCACGAATGCCACGCGCCTCTGTGTGTCGGCAAAATGCCAGAATAAAGCAAGAGTATTGAGATAATATGCACTTCAAACGATGGGTGCATTTAGTTCTTTACTATTATCTTTGAGTATATTCTATTATACAAAGGAATAATGAATCCGAAGTAGAATCACCGAAACTAATTTTTATACTTATAAATTCTAAAAAATACAGTGGATTTTCAACATTCTGACAAATATCAGACCAGTGGAAAGTCGGATTTACGATAGTGCCGGATTAATAGAGGTTTATTAAGAGGAAAAAATGCATTTTAAATATAAGAACTATTTTATTGTACGAAATATCACACAGTATGTATGCAATATTATATAGAAAATTACTTTTTTATATTCAGAAAATTACAAAACATGAGTAGCAGTCCTTTGTTTATAGCACATAAGGACAATGACATGCGTAATTTAAATCATTTTAACGCTCCCCCTTCACCCTATTGAAAATAAGAACTGAAAATTTCCGGATTATATGAAAGGTGAATTTGTGTAGGGTCGGATTACCGATAGTCCATTATATTAGTATGTAATACTGCCGGTAGAAAAAAGTAGAAATACCAGGCTTTAAGATAAATTCATCTTATCGTAGAAGTGAATTAATTTCCATCTTTAGAAATCCAGTCATATGAAATGTATCAAGGTTATGTATATCTGATGAACGAAGTTATTGTTACACCATCATGTATGTTCTCTCCCCGACTTTTTTTTATAGTTCCACAAAATGTCGTGTTTTTTTTTGTTTAACTTCGTACAGCGAAGAGAATCTTATTTTTTTTTACAAGATTAGATAGACAGTGAATTTCTCGACAGATTTGTAAAAAACTTGATCTCGATCTACAATTTTGGAGACGAAACTATATGCTAAATTTCAACATCATTGACGGACAAATTTCATTTCGCTTAGAAGTTATATAGGGTCCATCACATATTCTAAAATAATTGTATAATAAGTTAAAATAAAGCTATAATATACTATAATATATCCCAGATCGAACCAGATTACGAGGAGCTTTTAAAAATCCATTCACATCTTCATTCATCGCTTTAGTGTTAAATATTTTTAATAATATTTCTTTAGTTCTTATATAATTGTATAATAAATTATATTCATCCATAGTAAATGAATTTTTTTTTTTAGTTTTTATCAAATTAAATAATAAATTCCACTGATCCGCTAAAATAATAACTTTCAGTTCCACCTTAAAAAGTTTACGCATTCATAATATAGTCAATTTCTCTCTCTCTCGCTCTTTTGAGTTATTGTTTTTACATGCAGACAGAAGGAGATACATACTCTCCTTATATGAATTTCCTTCAAAATTTGAAAGAGATCTGCCATTTTGGAGCAAAAACGACACACCAAACTTCATTTGTCCAGTTCATCCAGTCATTAAAATATCATGTAGGCAGACAGGCAAATAAAATTCCAAACATGTTTTTTCGAACTCAGATGTAGTCATGAATCTCCAAAACATGGAGATTCATGTCTATTTTAAGGTCAATTTTTTTAAGACTTGTATTACTATATACATTAATATTTTGTTTCGTCAAAGAAAAAATGGCGCTCAAAAGCACATGTCCAATTATGAAAAGAGAGAAAACTAGTGTCACCAGATTTTATAACTTCAGGACAAGACTACTTTCGTCATTTACTGGAATACTATATTGATCGAACCATACGGCTGAATAGAGATATCTATATCTATACTTATAATAAAGCTCAATGTGTGTGTGTGTGTGTTGGCGCTCTACAGGCCAGACCATTCAACCTACAGCTACCAAATTTGGCACGTGTATACCTTGGAGGTCGGGAATGTGCACCTGGGGGTTATTTTTTCGAATTTTTAATTAGAATTTTATTTATTTAAAAATTAAGCGAAATTTTGGCGTATTTCTGCTATAACTTCCGAAAATATTACCGCACAAAAAAGTTTTTTACATGAAGTTAAAGATCAAAATTTTATCTTTTAAATGATACCAATGTTTTAACCTTAAAATTAAATTTCTATTTTTAATGATTTTTTAAATATTTTAACTATATTTTTCGACAATTTTTTTCGTACAAAATAAAAATAAAATTTAAGCTGCATGAGCACGTTTCGCATTCATGGGAAAAAATTAGCTTTTTTTCAAAGTGTTGCCATCACATTGATTAAAGCTCCAATTAAAAATAAATTAAATCTTTTTGGAAATGAAATCTGCAAAAATATAATTTTCGGCACGTGTTTGCAGGAAATGAAACAAATATGAAATATTATTTTTTCTAAAAAATAAATTCAAGAAAAATTATTTTATGATCTTTTACACTCTCTATACAGGGTGTTTATTTAGTCCAGGACCCATTTTGATGTTTAATAACTCATAAAATAATGAAGATATAAACAAACTTATGTCATTTATTGATGGAATAACTCACATATTTTCCTTTTCAGGTTTGAATATTTTTACTTTTGTAAATATCGTCTGCGCGTGTGGTTAATTTCAGATAATTTCATTTTCCAGTCTAAATATCTGTACTTTTCGTCTGCTTATTAATTCCGTTTTTCTCTCTTTTGTTTTTGGCAAATATTGAAATGTTATGTTTACTTTTGATGTGTTTGTTCTATACAGTACTTTTGTATGTGATGTTTTATTCGAGCGGATATTAAGGAGAATGCATACACCAAAAGAGAAAGCACATATTTTATGGTGGTCATAGAGTTAATTTCCAATCAACTAAATCACTGACTTTTAAGAGTTAATTTCCAATCATTTAAACTGACTGATTTATGAAAATTTGAATATCACTATTCAATAAAAAAAGGATAATTTTAGATTTTCCATCGATGGCTTCAAAGAAAATACGCCAATCAGCGAGCAGGTTTCTCAAGATTAATTAGCCTAAGATTATGAAAATGTTGAGTTTTTCTAAATTTTTAACATTTAAAACTTCATAAATAAGTCTTAGTTGATCGTGGAAAATAGAAACATTCATTCATTTATTTAAAATTTGGTGTGTCCAGAATATTTCTCAGAATATGATACCTTACTGCATTAAATTTAGACTACATAATTTTTGAAATATATTTATAGGTCGGAACAAAATATTATTATTGATTTCATTTCAATCCTTTTGAAAGCAAAACTAAAAACTGAATTTTATGCTGAATCTCAGAAATTTTTGTTGCATTATTGTTTGAGATATTACATAAATTATGAAAAATATTTTGTAGTTAACATAAGACTTAAATACCGAGCGATTCTGTTTGCAATACTCACATTCAATAATAATAATAATTAATAAATAACAATAAAGATGATAAATAAAATAAAACGCTTGGTTTTATTAAAAAATATCTTAATATTAATTGCAATTTCATCATTTACATTTTAAATTAAAGTTGAAGTTTTGCCGGAAATGACAACAAATTAGCAAAATATATATAGTAAATTGAACGAAACGATCTAAACAATATAAGTTTGGTATGACTATCAAAATTTGAAGATTAAAAATGTTTTGTTTGAGAATTCTTTAAGAGACCAGTTACTTAAAATATTTAATTGAAAATTGTAGCGAGCGGTAATACTGGTGAACCGGCTGGTCGCCAAAGGCGGCTAGTTCATAATAAAGGAAATTGAAGAGAGTTTATTTTAACAGTGAATAAAGGGAAGGAAAAGGATTTTTTACATTGTATAGAAAATTTTCTGAATTATCTGTGTTCAATTACTCGATATCTTTTCATAATAAGCTGTTATGCAATAAGACACATTTGAAATATTTAATATTTATACACTGAAAACTTGTTTTTATCAATAGCTGACATTCACAATTAGCCTTTAGGGAGTAGAAAAAATTTTCACGTACATATGGCATGACTCAATAATTGATTTACCAGAGTGACCATTCTTTGAAGCGAACTTCGAATTATATATATATATAGAGAGAGAATTCGTTACGAAAAGGAGGAAAAAAACTAAAGAAAAAAAAGAAAAAAAATTAGGTTGCAATTTATTTTAACTGTAATCTACAATTTTACAATTAAATTTCAGTTTACTACTTTCTTTCCATAATCTACTACTGATGTCTATCATACTACAATAAAAAGGAATTGATCTTATTTGCTGCCTGAATGTCCCACTTTCAATCTGATAACAAAGGACTGAGCTCGTAATTTTAAATCGTGGTTAGATAATTAGAATAGCTCTTTTCCTGATACTAGCTCATTCGATACATTAGCATCGAGATTTTATAGCTAAGATCAGATTTGATATATCCCCATTACACGCCTTTTTAAAGAGACTGAATTCATGATTCTCTGATCACGACTATGACAAGAATTTATTAGAAGAAAGCAATTCAGGAAACAATTCTGTAAAATCTAACTGAAAAGGTTTATGAAAGCATACATTCATCTAGCAAAACAGTAACGAAGTTTTTTACAAAATTCTGAACTACAGAAATATTTTTAAAAACCGAAGTATATAGTTTACTTATGCTTTACCATGGAATTACATATACATTTTCAGTCTGCAAGAGAAATATGCTGAATTACAGAAATATTTTTGAAAAAAAAATTATAGTTCCTTGATTGGCTCTCATAGAATTCTTATCAATTAATTATCCATGTAATTACTTAATATGGATCTTCAGTTAGCAAGGGAAGAATACGCGCACATAAAACATGTTGTTTAGTCTTGTACATTTTAGATTGTCTCGAAGTCTTACTTTATATTAACGGAATAAAAGATTTCAGTTCCTTGTTTCCGTAGACGATGATAAAGAAACAAATTGTTAATGTTTTCGGGGTTTTTTCAAATCTTAATAGTAAAAATAATTAATCTTGTGATCTTAATTGTAAAAGAATCCTAAAATTCAATACATCCATTAAATTTTAAGTTTTTAATACTTTCAAGTAACTGTGTAATCAACTTTTGGTGTTTATATTTGGCTATAAATATTTATTATTCTTTAATTCTATCTTACTCAAATTTGAATTGAATAGTGTTTTTCAGAAATAAAATCATTTGTCAAATAAATAAGGTAGCGTAAATATAGGAGGCTTTCAATTAAAAAAACTCATATATTCAATTTTTTCATAACAGATTGTAAACTTCTGAAGATAGTCGATGATATTGCCTGTTCATAGTGTCGAAAAATCCGAAATTCATCCTGAAATTGTAGAACCTTGTAAGAAAACTCTTGATGAAGCACCTGAATGACAGTAGCAAAAGTAGGTCTATTTACTGTTGAAAACGAAGAGAAAAATGAAAGCAAATCTTGTTCCGTCAATGCAATGAAAGTTCCAATAATGAGTTAATGATTGTAGCTGGGTTTCCCAACAATGGGATATTAAAAATAGGGAGAGTAGGGGAAAAAGTCCTAAAATCAACTCTACGTATTATCAAGAGAAAATTCTACATCTGATATTTACATAAGAAGTTCCATCCAATGACTTTCAAAGAGTGAAGCTTGATCAAGAAAAAAGCTACTAGTCATATTTCGAAAAGTACCGCTGCATTACTAGAAAGAAAATGAAGATTAATACAGGTATTACACATATACCTTTTCATTATATTCCTGCGTAGTCCTCTGCATTTTAACAACGGACTATCATCTCTTTGGTCTATTGAAAAGAGACTTTTCTAAGTCCAAACTCACCAAGATTGATTGATTCTAGAAAGTAGTAGAAGAGAAATGAAATTCCTTCTATCATGGAAATGACTACGTAAATTTATAGTCCAGAAATAGATTATCAAATCATTTTTTTTTTTTACAAAAATAGCCTTTATATTTTAAACATTGATTAAACGATCCCGAAATCATTCTAAAAATGTGTAAATACTCTCTGTAGCATCTATTAAAACAAAATGTACAGATTTCTTCCTTAAATTAACAACATCTAGACTATTCATCAATTATTACTGATAACTTAACATTATATTTAGCGATCACAAAATCCACAAGATTTTAGTTTTTTAAAGAATTGGCAGGAAGTCTTGTTAAAGAATATATCGCGTTACAAGTAGTGATCAAGCATTAATAATGACAAAATCCTTTGCTTTTTCTTCAATCACGAGGCTTTTAATGTCTGTTGTCTCTAAAAATATTCAATTAAAATTATTCCTACCCATACAGATAGACAAACATGCACGTAGGCACAGACACACACACATAGACTTATCTTCGGGCTCATAGGATAATTATTCAAAGTTTATGATACTGCTGATTCAGATCATTTGAATAAAATGAGACATGTAAATATAAATATATTCTAGTCGATATGGAAACTTTTTTATTTCCTTTTTTTCGAGCTTTGTATTGATTGCTCTTAAACACACGCAATTTGAAGTGCTACAACTGGATGCCACAAGCCCCATTCCTTCTCATATACACCAGGGAAAATGCACCTAACAGACTATGCAAAATTTGGAAGGCCATTAATACTTCAGGATTAAAAGGAATAATTTTATTGGGTTGTTCGGAAAGTAATTTCGTTTTTTTTTTTTTTTTTTTTTTTTTTTTGATATGAAAGACAGTTTTTGTATAATAAACAAATACTTTATTAAATTATATATTGGCCGTTCTGGTCCAACACCTTTTGCCATCTTTCTGGTAGTAGCATAATTCCACGCTCATAAAATTTTTGGTCTTTGCTGCCAAAAATCTGATCGAGGTGGTTTTTGACCTCCTCATTTGAGGTGAAGGTTTTACCGTCTAAAAAATTTAGCGAACCAGTTCTGGCACTGGTGTACTGTCAATTTCCATACACATACACCTTCTCCATACACATCGGTCAATTTCTGGCTTCAACAGCATTTTTACCCTTTCTGTTATAAAACAGCAAGATATGTCGAAAATGCTGCTTATCGCTCTCCATATTTAAAAGGGCACCAACCAAAAACTACTGCGTAGAATTAATTGGAATTTTTCACACAAGCCTTGCTATATGAGCTCTCAAAGCATATAAAAATTATACGGCTTAAATGTGAAGTTGGGTGCAAAAAAATACAATTAAATCCTCTGTCGGTAAAAAACGAAATTACTTTCCGAACAACCCAATATAAAAATAAGGCATTATTATTATTATCATCATTTTTTTTGAAAATAAAACCATAATACTTTGTATCTTTTTTTTTTTTTCGTTTGACAATTATTATACAATTCTGAAGCCGGTTTTCTGTGTTCTATAATATAACTAAAATATAAAAAAGCAGAAATAGTTTGTTTATTGATTGATGAAATTAATTTATGGTTTATAATTACTTCTCCATTCCGATATCATCTGCATTCATATTCAAATATACTCTGAAGCAAAAGGAAGAATGCTATCTTAAGAAGTTGCTATAGCTTCATTTGATTTAATCTGAACTATAATTGAGATTATAATACACATTAAATCTGATTAAGTACTGAGGAAAAAAAAAGGAAGAAGAACATCAATAAGGATGCCATGGAAATTTTTGGATACAACTTCCAAATGTTCCATCTCCGTTCTAAAATACCTTGAGTCCACTAACCATATTTCTTTTAATTGATTTTTCAAGGGGGAAAACTGGTTGCTGCGAAATATTAATTCCATTCGAAAAATTACAAGATTCTCGATGATATACAAACATAAATATATAGTAATTCTGATTATGAAAAATTAGAAATATATTAACTCCTCACTTCACCTAAGGCTGGGATCCGTTTTTGGACTTGACGCTTTTGCCAACAACAATCACCAGTATCATCTTCAACAACCAGTTGAGTCTTATCAGTATTCAGAAAGAAACACCCACCCACCGAGCTATAAGGGATGGTAAATCATGCTGATGAACAGCGAAGTGTATAATAAACATTAAAGACAATTTTCACCTATAGTGATTATAGATGATTCACACAAGTAAATTTGCATATTTATTGTGACTTTTAACAACGGTGTTTATTATTATATTGAAGTCTACATCCTTTCAACTATTTTTTTATTCATTCTGCCGAACTCTTAACAGGGATACTTACATTAACCACCTTACAAGCTGATGCCTGCCTAGAATATTGATGGTCAAGTGGTATATGCTGTTTTTTAATCATTCAAAAATTGAATGATAAGTTTCAATGCCTTAAGGAAGCTTTTATATTGAATATGAATAAAATTAGATTCCTGTGCGTCCAGACTTTTAAAGCCCTGCCCAATCATGTCATGTTTTTTAATTTAATTTTAAGGTCTTTGAGGAAAAAGAAAAAATGGTTGCAAAAAGGATTCATAATTTTCATCGTAATTGCTATAATTACTAATTACCATAATTTACGACACTGGTGAGAAAACAAAAAGTTACACAGTCCTGAGAAAATGATTATTAAAATTATTAGAATAAACGTTCCACCCACACCAGTCTCAATGTACTAAAGCTGTCGGTCCATCTGACTTTAATACTTGTTAACTAATTCAAATTTTCAGGATTTTCTCAAGCCATTGGAACCGAAATAAGTCTTTGTGAATTAATACTAACTGTACATCGCTTCCCGTCACAAAATATGAGCAATAATCTGAAGTGAAAGTTTAAAAATAATCCAAATGAAAAGTTATGGGAAATTAATTAATCCCAAGACCTTTCATTACTCAGAGTATCTTAATAACTTTGCTTCATTTAATAATTTATTTCTTTTATTAACTGTTACAAAATGGCTTCGATCATCTAACAATGAATAAAAAATCCCAGTTTTTAGGAAACATAAACAAAGGATTTAATTACACACAAGTTCAAGAGCGAAACTACGTAAAAGAAACATAAAAAGATATCTCAGAGAGAAAAAGGATGGAACAATAGCGGCTTTTATCGCTTTCCGACACAACACTTCGCTTACCAATATCAAAAACTTCCGCTAACTCAACGAGTTACTTTTGTTTGTAATTTCATCGTGGAGTTTCTCTCTGGTATGTTTTCTCGTGTTAAGATGACTGAAATTCCGAATAATTTGGTCGCGAATGATTAGAATTCTTCGAACCATATTACGAGTTCTCACACTAAAGCAGAATATTTGATTTTTTTTTAAGTCAGTCCCAGCATCAATCATGCTATTGTTAATATACATTCTTTAACAGAATAATTAGCTAACAGTTATACGGCCTTTAATAGATGCTTCTCTTTTATTTTTTTAGAAAACGTCAGTCGTTAGCATGAGGATTTTTAAATAATTCATATCTATTCATCTACAGTGTTCTCATTTTCATTTATTTATTTATTATTATCTACCAATCATCATTGCATACACATCGTAATTTAAGTCAGCGTAAGCAAATTTTCTCTATTCTGGCTAATAGTTTTGGTATACATAAAAATATTCGTCAGAATAACGAATGTTTACTCAATTTTACAGACATTCCCACATTTTAACAGGGTTTAAAAGCTAATTAGATGGTACATAATCTGTTCACATTCCTCAGCTTATGGATGAATAATTAATAATTTATTAATTGAAAAGCACTTTTCCAGTGAAAGTATCGCTTTATAAATACATTCATTCTTTTTTCCTCTTAATTTACACACATATATACACACACACACACATATATATAACCAATAAAAGATACTAAATAGCAAATTTTTACTACTTTTCCAAAATGGAATGTGAACTAAAATACAGTTCCGCATTTTCTATTTTCTAATTCAATAAAATATCAAAACAAAAATTATGAATTTGAAACATTTAATATCAAATTTAAATCTAACCTGAAATCTAAAGAAATTATGAGTTCTTATATGCTTTATTGTTGCGCAAATAAAATCTCTCATTAAAAAAAAAATCTGTAACTTTTAAGGAAAGAATATAATATATCAAAAAATAATGTAAATTAAAATATTAAAAAAAAAGTCAATAGAAACATATCGTAAAACTTAAAGTAATAATAATTGAAGTTTTCTTTCTACCTCATTATAAATTAAATATGATATTACGAAATAAAATTTGTCGCATAAACGAAATAAAATCTCATAACATTTAATAGGAAAATAAAATATAGTAGATATCATTTCATTCCTGTAAAGATCAAGATTACTAAATTAAAATTCCTAAAATAATGATTTTTATAATAACCAAAAATTAATAAGAATACTTTGGAACTTCATATAATTGATTTAGAAAGTTTTCATTTCGGAAGAGAAAATCAAAATTGAAAGAAAATGCAATTTTCATCAAACGCAAACAGAACTTGTGGCAACCAAGTTGGAGATCTACGGTGCTGAATTGGTAAAAAAAGACAGACTTCCGTTTTTATGCCAAGCATCAATCAAATCCTTCACTTGTCCATCGTACCAGTCGAATACTCAGAGTCAAAGTGCCTGTCTTCCTCTTTTCTTTCTTTCTTTTTTTCTGCCAAGAAAAGAACACCCTCACTACTTTCACGATTATATTTAAATAATGTGCGAAACTGAAAATGAGTAACGCGGGGAGGGGGGGACACTAGCCTACCTTTTTGGCAAAGGCTATCCGTAGAAAAGAAACTTGTAGAACTTGTTTCACTTCAAAAGAGATTCTTGCTTTTTTTATATATATTTGTTTCGGCTTCATTCAAATACAATTGTTAGGTGCGGCGCGAATGGTATCAGATGAATAAGTCAGTTCATAAACCATGTTGATACTAAGTATTTTTATTGTTCTTTTATTTGCGACGGAAGCGGATAAAGTTTTATCTTAATCAGCGAGCAATCGAAGCTGCTGTTCAGTACAATACTTTTTGATTATGAGTAGTATAGAAAATTTGTCATGATTTGTCCGCTACTGAAAAAAAGGATATAAATTATAACAAGAATTATTGCACTTGTGTTCTTTTATTCTTAAAAATGCCTCATTATTTTTCCGTAATCTAATTTTATCTCTTTATGTGAAAGTCTACACAGTATATCATTTACAGTATCTGGATCAATATTTTAGGTTTATATGCATAAAAATAATAATAATCTAAATTCCCACAGAGAAATTCTAGGTCAAAAGGACGAATTGAGGACATTATCATAACCATCTCTTTTGTATATTTTTGTATATCAAATTTATAGAAAATTATAGAATTATAGAATCGTTATTTATAGAATATAGAACAATATCTTATATTTCTTATTTTAAAAAAAAAATCCACATTCCTTCAGATGGAAAAACTCTGGATAATTCAAGAGGAATTGGAAACTTTTTATTTCTCATGGTTAAAAAGATATTTATACTTTAGTTTTACGCGATATAAATTTAATCATGTTTTTAAAAAAAGAAAAACTCAACCCTTATTAAGAAATAATTAGTACTGATTTCAAATCTTAGTATTAAATATTCTGCAGATTTTATATGAGATTTCAAACGGTTCTGCAAATGTAAATAAAGTAATCTCAATATGAAAAATTAAATAAAACTTGAATCTTTTTTTTTTTTTGGCTTTTAAAATCTCTTGATGTTAAACAGTTACAAAAATTAATTCTATTATTTTCAAAAAGCCTAGCCAATACTGACTTTTGAATTACTGTAATGTGTAAAAGCAGAAAATTAATTTCAAAATTTAAAAAAATAGACTAAAACAATTATTTTCTTTTAGCTACTACAACACTTCATGCTTTAATGAAGGGGTGGTTATCATTTGTTATATACAATAAAAAATTATTTTGTAGTAGATATTAGATGATTAGAACAAAATGACATCAATGTGTTAAGTATTATTGTTTCTGTGATGATCAATGGAATTAACAACAGAATAATCTCAGGGAATATATTGCGTGTTCTTGTTACAGAAATTTCAAAATCAATAATGATGTGAAAAGGCCTAAAATTGTGAAATATTTCACATGTCCAAAGGAATGATCAGGTCTAAATGATTAAAAATTCTATAAGAAAATTCAGAGAACAAATAAAAATGAACTAACTTAAATATCCACAATATTAAGTTCGTTTCATTCAAATTTTATCATGTGACATTTTATTTAACTTTATGTTTAGATACGTAAGAGAGCAGATATTCACCTGTGATCTTTACCATTGTCCTGCCTCTATTAAATCAGAAATGGAATTTAGGTGTCTCATTTAAAGGAATGAAATTGTTTCTATTAGAAACGACAGACAAATACAATAGTTGCAAATGGGACACCTAGATTAGAAAGTTCAAAATGATTTCATTTACTGTTAAAGCTATTTCATAACTTCAAAACGTAACCAAAATTTATAAATCGAGCAATCAAACAAAATGTAATTGTGATTTATTGAAATCTATCGAATTTTAAATTTCCAATGCTGGCATCTAATTGAAATTCTCCCCCACCACAAAGATGCAGATTTGCGAACTTCAACAATTCAGTTTTGAAGTTTCTCTTACGCTCAATATCTAACAAATTACTCACGTTAGATCACGTTCTCTTTAATTTTTTAAAAATTTAAATTTAAAAATTTTTGTTTTTTTATTTGAATTTTTCTTACAGAATTCAAATCAACTCATTGACATTCTCTTTACGACTAATTATCGTGGTTATGAATGTAAGATTGTGAAAACCGGATAAAAACTACCATAGAATAACATTTGTATCCATTCGACCATTACAGAATGAAGGTGAATTCAATTAATGGAGAGTTAAGACAATGTATTCACATAAAAATGTATTCTCGAGAATTTTCTTCCACTATAAAAGATACGCCTCAGATTTTACGAACTGAATCAATTTGGAAACAAAAAGAGACGTTAGTTCACAAGTGCTTCTATCTCTTGTGAGAGATCTCAAGAGTTTGAAACTCTCGGGTGAGCAACTAATGGATCTGAATAAAACATCATATGGGCATGCAGATGAAACGTGACAGACAGAGCATGAAGTCTGGATTTGTTGGAGTGAAAACTCATCGGAGATTCAACAAATAGCTAATAAAAATAAAAAAATAAAAAAATCATGTACTGGTGAACTATTCGGTATTTCAATCAAGAAAGTTACCTGCATTTTCGCAGAAAGGTATTATTAAAATTTTATTTAAAAGGAATATTATTTAAGGAAACATTTAGGAAAGATATTACGCTTTTGAATTATTTTACTATTTGGCATTTTGTGTAATTCAGTAATTTGCTGAATACGTGAGGGGAAATATATGTTACGTTTTTTTGTCATTGGAATAGAAATTAATGACTTTTTGCAACAAAATTCAATTTAATGTGAAAATGCTAAATTTCTAAATGGGTCGGTCAAACCTAAATAATATGGTTTGCTGTACACTTTGTTATCAATGTATTTTATCTTTGATAATCGGGGGTTACTGTAATTATAATCAGTTTCAGGCATTACATTCTGATTCAAATAAGAAATTATTAATTAGATATTTTTAGAAAGCATACTAAGTGGATTTTGCATTTAACACATGACTGATTAAGCTTTTATATAGAAACTCGAATTTAGTATTCAATTAATTGAATTGATTTGCAGTGTTATAAATAACTCAAAAGAAATAGTCAGACACACAAAAAAAAAAATCTTTTTTTTTTCTTTCGGGATATTCTTGTGAAAATTATTGCAAAAGGAAGAGAAAAACAACAACAACAACAACCTAAGACAGGCATGATACTTTCTTAAAATATACGAAAACTAAGGACAGTTATTTTTGGAAAATTATTTTCAGCCATATTAGATCGAGATGCTACTTCTACAAGATTTAATAAAAGTCTAGGGGAAGAAAGAGTTACCCATATTGTTCTTGAACGAATGATATGTTCTCATTAAATACCCCAGAGTATAAGGTTTATTTTAGGATATTTATAAGAAAAAGAACATAGTGGATTTTGTCGTTAGATATAAAAATAGGGAGAAAACATCACTTCTTAACTAAAGTATACTTTATCAAAATTACAGTCAAACTTCATTTAAATGGTATCCAATGGATTTTTTATTCCACGATATCATTAAACTTAACAAAGTTTTTCCCAATCACGATATATCATTTTTTAACAAACATTCAAAATACAATTAAACTATTTTTGCTGCTTTTGATGAATTATTTCACCAAAAGGAATAACAAAAGTAATTACCAATTAAAGAACAGTGAAACAAAAAAGTCTAAGCAAACTTTCTACAAATTTTCGTATGGATTTTTAAACAAAACATGTCTCAAATTGGTAAACTAGGTAGCTAAACTAGGAACATCCGACATTTCATTGAGATAAAACAACAACATTCAGTTGAATAATCTTTTAGGATTACATTGAAAACAAGCATTACATCGAGAATAATGTTTCATCTTGTATTGTTTTGTTAAAATAGTTTATACTGGAAGTATAGATAATAATGATGGGCAAACTGAAACTCAAAACTAAAGGCAATTTTCAACTCGATATCGAGGAGTAAAAAGTTAAAAAATTGCCAGATCTACAAATAAATCAATAAAAAAAAATCAAAATATTTTAGATTCATTTCAATGATAACATCTGCATTTTCTGCCATTATTATGAAAAGTGATGTCAAAAACCTTGAATAGCGTGACTGATTCTACAGCGTTCTAGTCTAAAATTGGCTGCTCTGTGATGAATCGAATTTTCGCAGCAAAATAGAAAGTGGGTACAATACTAAAGACGAAAAGCAAATTATTTTGGAAGGTTACCATCTTTATGATTTTTATCAGCCACAAAGATTATTATCTTTTATCATCAAGTTTGCCATTTACAGTCTCATGACAAACACTGTGTGTTTATGTAGAAGGGGGAAAAAAAAAAAGGAAGTGTATATTTCTAGTTTTTTATTGTTTTCCTTAAAGTTTTATGTCATTATATATACAGCGATCTATTTCAGTTTTACAATAAAGATTCTTCATTATTTCGCCAATTTCGATCGTCTTTAAACTGCGAAACATTATCCTCACACATATCCATTGATTTATGTTATGTTATATGACTTCAAGAGCGTGTATATGTTCGAAGAGAATGAATTATTAATAAAAGTTAATTTCAAAGCAACACAATTAAAATACGAAAATTTTAAAGGAAGTAATTAGCAAATTTCATTTCTTTAATTGCTTTCCTGGTCTATAAAACGCGATTCGAAATATTGTATTGTTAAGTTAAATCTTTCATGAACTTTATAATTCGATACAAATATTCAGTGTTATCAAAAACATCTTATGAATTGCAAGGATCCTTAATTGAATAATTACAGCAACAAATTCTTATAACAGAAAGGAACGTCTAAATAGATAGCTGAGAAAACAAAACAAAAAAATATTATTGTTATTTTGATGATTTTTACCTTCTATTTTGGAAAATCTGAGGAATGCTAAAATTGTAAAATAATCAATGTTACCAGGAATAAACGTACATGTCTCGAAATCTTAACTGAAAGAAATATGGGTTAAAAATACAAAATTTTAACAGCTTTTTCTAATTTTTATATTGCTTTTCTGAACGATGGTTTAAAATTTTCTATTATTGC
Source organism: Argiope aurantia (assembly GCA_026543865.1). Taxonomy (NCBI): domain Eukaryota; kingdom Metazoa; phylum Arthropoda; class Arachnida; order Araneae; family Araneidae; genus Argiope; species Argiope aurantia. The sequence goes on along the minus strand of JAPMOR010018208.1, from coordinate 127,409 downwards.
TAAAAATTATACACATATTCAAAGTATTTTAATTATAATCTTCACCGCTAAAACAAAAAATTCGACCATCGAGCACTTGTGTATAATCTAAACTTACCTATTAACTTATACGTTTGAGAAATATTCTTAAGAAGTTCGAAAAGAAAACTACAGCAAATAATAATAATAATCTTTCTTGTTCTATCAACTCATTGTATATTAGCCAATTATGTAAACTAACTATCATTTAGTTTTATTCGATTATTTAATAAATGCATTTCTGATGCATATCAAATTTCATTTAAATAATTTTCATTTCATTACTTAGATTCTAATTCTATTAAGTATGAAATATAAAACATCTTTGCATATTGAATATGTCTGTTTTGAAGCATCATAAAAGTATTAATGAAAGAGTAAAATAGAAATTTTACAGCATTTTTCAAGCAATATTCCAAAACAGAAAATTCTTTAGTTGTATTGTGTGTTGCAAATGGAGACGTCAAGCCTAAAAATAAGAACTCTTTACCAAATGCTATACTCACTTGGAGATGGGGGGGGGGGAGGAAAGATGTGCTTTTAGAAACAAGAATCCCCCCAATGCATTGAGTAAAGTTTTCGGCAATGAAAAAATTGTTCTTCTAAATTCTTAAGTACAAAAAAGTTAGTGTATAGTCAGTCATATGGAATTTTATTATTACTCTCAGTACTCAACATTTTGCGTACAATAAGGCCTCTTGAGTTTGTCCGATATGTTATTTCTACATCCATAGCAAGAACATCCCTGATGGGCCTCTCTAGAAGCGCATGAGTGAGCAAGACAATTTTTATGACCACTAGTAGTCTTAAAGATATAAAACAGGAGGAAGATCTAGACAACGCGATACCAGATGAATTACTAAACAGTTTTTTTTTATGTTTAATATAATTAAACGTTCAAGGTTTTTTTTTTCATGCATTTTATTGATTTGATTTGATGGCTTATGTTCGAAGAACAATAAACCGTTATCATAAAGATTGACAGTCGAGTTTTCTTTGAAATAATAGTTAAAATATTTCGTGTCTTCATCACCTTAGTCGTATTTTGACAGTCAATTGGTGGTGATAAACGGAAATCACGTACTAAAATGAGGATAATTTTCAACTCAATTTTCTTTACTTTATTATATGGAATAAATGAGTCAACTGATATATAGTATATATATGGTAATCGGTAGAATCCTTTTAAGCCCTTTAAATTCAAAATAGAGTCTCGTATAGCCAGTGAAGTAACGTATACATATTCTAAAGCCCCTATGCTGAATTTATTAAAAAAAAGGTTACAGCATCCCTAGCAGTGAAATAACAAAGTTACAAAAATAATTAAAAAAATAAAGGAGATCGGCCAAAAAAAAAAAAAAAATCCGTTTATAAAAATGTACGCTATACCGTAATAAAAATGTTTCATGGGATTAACTGTAAAATTGGGGGGCGGGGATATTCGCGATTAAAATTATGAACTTCCTGTGACTTGAAATACTGTTCGTCTAAAATTGAAAAATATATCCAGATTCTCCCTTTTCCAAGTGTCTTTTTCAGATTTTTATTATTATTATTATTATTTTTTACTCTTTTCAAAATTCAAGCTTAAATTTAACTCGCAAAAACTGTATAATAATATCAGAGAATATATTTTAACACTTTCAAGTTTATGATTTTAATATCTCCACCAATTTTGCATAGTTCTATGAAACTTTTTTCTGCGTTTTTATTATGGCATACCATTTATTTTTCTAATTGGACCTTTTGGCTGATCTCCGTTATTTTTTTAAAGTTATTCTTATAACTTTCTTATTTCGCCGCTATAGGCACTGCAACTTATCTCTATAAATTCAGCAATTCAATTTAATATAGGTACATGTTACATCTCTGGCTATATGATATGCCGTTTTAAATTTAAAAGGAATTTTAATATATATATATATATATATATATATATATATATTAGTTAACCCATCTGTAAAGCACGGTCCATTTTATAAAAAAACGCATTTTAAATAAAATAGAAAATCTCGATATTTATAAAAGATGGAAAAATTGTAGGAAAAAGCTGCAAATGCGAAAATATACGACAGTGATAAATCAACCAGTTTGTCGCGTTACACATCAGATGATATGTCATCATTTTTCTTCTACTTTCAATCTCACGTCAACACTTCCACTCACTTACTCATTTCTCGAATTTTTCACTCGTCAGAATGTAGAAATATATCTTACTACATCTCATATTGATGCTAGATGGAAATCAAAGTAGTGAATCCTTCAACTGGCTGTCCCTTGCAAATGAAAGCATTCTTTTCACTTGCAGAAGATCAAGTTCAGTGCTCTTCTTAAACCCAAAACCCGTTCATCGACGACCAGATCGGCAGACACGGAAATATCTAATAAATCTTTCACGCTTGTGTTACATCTTTACAATAAAATCTGCTACATTCACAGGCGTGGTGTCTGCTACTTAATATACCCCCTCTCCCCCCCCCATCGAAGAGATGGCTTCTTAGGGCAAAGAGGAAATAATTTACATTTCGAAAGAAAAAGAAAGGCTATTTTTTCACTGTCACAAATGGATTTATGGTTATAAGGTCACATTAAAATCCGCACCGAGTGGATTAACATTGCATTGATAGCATGCTTCAGGGTCTCAAGAAACGGGTCTGTATGTAAAAAAAGATACGTAAAAAATGCAGTATAGCGAGAGTGGTTGTTCAAGATTAAATTGTCGGGGCCTTTCTGGACATTTTTAGTTTCCATGTGATTTAAGTGGGTCGAAAGATCATCAGGAAACGCAAAATAAATAAATAATAATGTGAATTAAGTAAGTATTATAACTTATATATATCATAACTTAATGTAGGAAATTTGGCAAATTCCGTAGAATGCCAAGGAAAAGTAAAAAAACATTTGTTTTATTTTAACATTTTATGTATACAACAGAATGCTCGCGAGTTTTAAAGAATAGTAAGTACTAATTAGGTATATATAAAAATGACATTATTGAAAAAATATATCTGAAATTACAAAAAAAGTAAAATGATAAACAATGGATTTTAATACACGAAGAGAAAACGTCAGTGTTTCGCTAATTGTTCTTAAAAGAACGGCTAGAATTGCATTTTGAATTCCACCAAACAACAAATTCTTTCCTTGATTCTATTCGTTTTGGCATTTAGTCTTGTAAGCATTAAGAAGCAAATGTCAAATATTAAAATAATGTAGAAATTTTACAGATTTCTCTGAAATATTTGCCGAATATATAAATTTTATACATTGCTGACTTTCAACGCATTTTATGGAATAAGCGAAATGCTCTTTCTTCATCATCTTAAAGTACATCTAAATCATTATCTAAAGAATATACAGTCAAAAATCATATGCCTTTAATCATTCGTTACGATTTTCATTACAGTTAGCTCCTTTAAAGTTCACAGTTATCTATGATCTTCCTGAATTGATCATTCAACCATCATTAGCCCGCTTTCTTTTATTTGTAGGTTTAGACAAAAGGAGGTCTTGAGATCCAGATTCTCATTTCAAACAAATCGTTAATTTTATTTTTTAGCTATTTCTTTAATCATATAATCACATTTTATACGAATATTTTGAAACAAACTATACTGATGTTGAAATTCAATTTTATTTCTTTACATGATATTAGATATATGTACAAAAATCTGTTAATGATGTCAATTTCATTAATCTCTAAAGAGAGAATGCATGAACTGATGGAGAAAATATAATATTTTAACAAAAATTACATTCTTTTCATTACTTTTACACAGATATTTTCACTATTCCGTTAGGTCTTCAGTGAAGATGAAACACTGAATCCTAATTACTAAGATAATTTTGTGTGGAGGTTACATTAAGCACTATTATAAACAAAAGCACACAGTCAAAATGAAAATAAACATCCCTATATTATTATTATCAAAAGCAAATATTACCTATTATCTAAAACATAACCAAAGGACTAAAAATAAGACTTTGTACAGGATTCATGAAAAGTTAATTTTAGTTTTGTTTTAAAAGACATAGTAAATTCGGATTGATCGGGCTTTGACCTTCTGTAGAGCTTCTTACAACTGTTTAACGGAGAAACTGGAAAAAGATTTTTTTGAGAGAACCTACAACTTTTATCACTGTAGTACATTTAACACAAAAGAAACAAGGCAATAACAAAAATTGTTAAAATTCTGGAAAATTTTCTGGTTGAATAAGATTTGCAATAAAGTATTCCTAGATACAAATTAAAAATTATTTTCCAAAATCAATGAAGTTGTATTTTGGTCTTTAAAATTTTTTGAAATCCCGATTTTCGAGTTTAATATCCTGGAGACAACTTCCGTCGCGCTAACTGGACTTATACGACAAACAGAAAATATTCCCATGAATTTCTTGTACTGAATGAGTTTCTGGGCGGATTTTATAACTAATCTGTTTCTTTAAAGTTCAAAAAATATAAACATGTTAAATTATTTACTAACTCACAATAATAGATCTTAAGAAGCGATAATTCCATCAAAAATTTCGCTTACACAGATATTTTTTTTTTAGATGAATGATCACGGTATCAGCAATTATATATAATAGCAATGTATATAGCTTTCACCCTTTTTTCAGTCATCCGCGAATTTTTGTTAAAAAAATTACTTTTCTATCTCGATAAGAAAACAATTTACTGCCCCACTTGTTTTGTTGTTGAAATATTAATAGTCAACACGCCGACATAGAGACAAACGGATAAAAGAAATATGTCACATAATACAAAAGGATTAATAACAATAAAATATATCAAAGCCCTTACAGGTACCAAATTCTAAAAGGAAATCCGCGGTTGCGGTGACCTTATGTTCTAATCGACTTCAAGACTGGTAAAGTTTTGATCCAATTCCACCGGAGATCCGTCGAGTGTGGTAGGAAAATTTGAAAAGGGGTTTCCTGGTTCGGATATTACGATGTCTGCCCAAATTAGACATTGTTCAATTTTAGCACAGGAAGTTAATCTAACTAAACCGAGAGAAAATCCTCAAATGTGTGCGTCGAATAGAAATACTATGCTTCTTAAACACCCTCAATAATATATTATAAGTCGATTCCAGTAAAACTAAATAGAATAAATTGAAAATTAAGTAAAATAGTAAAATATCCCAGTAGAATTAAATCGCGAATTTTCACATATATATGCGTGTATGTGTGTAAAAGGACAAGAGCAACGGTATGACATTCATACCCTTAGAAAAGCGGTTCCCATTCTTTGTTTCTTTCAAAAAAAAAAAAAAAAGTTTTTTCTATCTTTGAGCAACCTCTACTTTCCTCTCAAGCAACCACCCCTTATCACAGAGAAGTTTTTGTCAATATTTTCAGAGCTTAGTTAAGCCTAAGAGGATTCAAACGGAAAACAATGTCAATGCAATCCTTGAGCTTGAATGTTCATGGAGTTGAGTTTTATTAAATTAGGTTCAATTGAGGACGGATAGTCTAATGTCTAGGGGTACATCAAGCTTAATGTGATATTTGTTATTAATATATATATTATGTGAGCATGGGATTTTCCACTAATTCTGAGTTATTAAAAAGTATTAAATATTTCTTTATATTAGTTCTGAGTTCTTTGTCTTTTCTACCAATGTATCTCTATCAGGCTTATTGACTCATCTGCATGACTCACTTTTTTAGACGAATTGGGGAATCAAAATTCCGCAATTTTTATTTTCATTTTAATTCCTTATGTTTTGTATTTTTCTTCATTATTAACATTAGCTTCGCATACCCCAATCTGGTACTGGTACCACAGGAGGAAGCGTACCACCTGCCGAAAACCTCTGCTCTAGTATTATGCAGCCACACATACATAGTGTTTTAAAATGTTTTTTACTCAAGTTGTTTCTTTAGAGTTTTCATTCGGTTGTATCTGTAATGAGTCGAATAGTAGAATCATGAATTTTAATTTCTTTTTTCGACTCATTAATCTATACTTTCACATCCGAACAAATATTTCATTCTGGATACTAACTGAAATGTACTAAGGAAAAAGAACAGCTGATATTGATTTTTTACATATTCTAAATTTCAATTTATAAATTGGAATTTTATGTTTGTATATTGATGAATGTTAATTCAAAATGAATATAACTTTCATCGTTGAATTGTGACTAACAGACTTTGTTTAATAGTTTATATATTTTTCGAATAAATCTATGCGTTCAAAAAACTATAATAAAAACTATATGTTGTTATTATAATTTTAGTATAGAAAGCAAAGAATTAATCTTTCTCTGAAATATATTTTAGTCCCACGTTTTTTTAATATACCATTTCGAAGAATTTTTTTAATTCATTCTTAAATAGTGTAACATTTTATGTGTTTTATTTTTTTTTCTCGCAAAATCATCTTTATAAGATAAATATATTTACATGTTTATTAAAGTAACAGAAAATTATACCGAAAATAGCTAAAGCAAATGAGTGTTTTAAGTTATATATTTTTATATATTTAAAAATATTCATATTATGCACTTTTCTTCTCGATAGTAAAGATTTAAAATAACAATTTAATTAATCATCGCATAATTAAAGCAGAAAAATTTCAGAATTTATTCTTAGAGTTCAATAATCCTAATAAGAAAGTAACTCTTATTTAAGAGAAATAAAGTGCTTTATCTTTTTTAGAAATCATGGATACAGTTAAATTTTTATATTTAGTACACCATGCAATGCGAATAATTTACTATCAAAATTATATACAAATTTTGCGAAAGCCCAAGTGGTGCTAGTAGGATGTTTCTTCTTTAAAAATAAGCATTTATAATGATTCTGCAAGAAATAATTTAAAAGTATTAAGTTAAAAGTATTCCACAATTTGTTTATTTTAATGGGTCGTTTGCCTTGACAAGCCATTTCATTGAGGTGTATATTACTCTTTAAACTGAAATGCAGTTTTATACCACTAACATAAATAATTATATTTAGAAATTTGAATTATTTTCAGATAACGATGTTTGTAAGAGAAAATAATTATTAGTTGTAAGTAAAATTTGAGAAAAGCAGCTAAGTGCAATTTATTTTCATAGCTAACAAAAGATTATTCAAGAAAATAATTTCATGCATTTCCGACTAAATATGTTATAGAATTAAAGTAATAAGAGAGAAAATAAGTAAATATAAATGGCCAAAACAGGGTGAATAATATTCCATCAAAAGTCATTTCGACGTGGAATGGAACAAATTAGGTTTTTCTTTTATTGCTATTATTGCAGATGTTTAAGGATTGGCCTTATTAGCATATAGAGAAACGTCCTTTAAAGTACAAACAACCTAGTTCAATCATTAAGGCAAATAAAAATAACTGCTGAAGATTGTATAGCGGTCCATGAGAAATAAGAATATTTTTCCCCTCTTTCATGGAAAAAATGAAACACTCTCTCTTCAAAAAAAGTGGAAATTCATTCTTCCCAGTCAGCTCTTCAATTTGGATAATGATACCTTACTCACAAATGATTTTTTTTGGGAATATCCAGTTTACTTCTGACACTCAACTGGCTACAAGACAGATTGTTGTTTATTTTCTTTTTATCTTAGTCGGTAAACATTCATTTGGCTGTAATCTTCGGATGGAATTCACTCAGCATTGGATGATTTCAATAAAATTACTTGGAGCTTGTCAGTCAACCTTGATTTCTCCTGAACAGTCAAGTAATTTTAGCACATTCGTCACTTTTGTCTGTAGTTAGTTGTCATATACATTTTCTGCCCTAAATTCTTTAGGATTTAAACATTATTAGAATTTTCCAGTGTCGCATATCAGCTATTAATATACTGCAGTAGCAGTATCTGATCTTACTCAATTCAAACCAAGACACTAATTACGCAGATATTGTATGACATAATACGGGAAATATTTGAACACTATCACTACTTCAGTTAGGGGAATAAAAATTTTTTTATTGAATCTGAAATTGATATACTTGAAAGATGGCTGTCATTGATTGAAATGTTTGTGACAAAGACAATTTTATCTACACCAACTGAAGCAATATATTACACTTGCCTAACTTTATTACTATGGTAAAAAGGTGGATTGTGATCCTGAATTTGTTTGATCCTTTACAGAGCAGAACACTATAAAAAATTTGGGTTAACGATCGATTTTCAGTTATGATAATGAATAATTAAAAATCTATCATGAATATAAAATTTTCGTCCAATTGAGTTCACAAAAATTAGGGAATTAAAAAAGTGAGCCTAAAATACAGAAAACACACAGATAATTAAGGGGGGGGGGGGGGGGGGGGGAGATCAGCAAAGATTGAGAGGATAGAAAATTTTAGGTGATAAGTGCATAAATCATTGAACTATACTTATCAGGCTATAGTTATAGTCAAGAAATAAGTGTTTTATATAGCTTCATGAAACAATATTAAATTTTCTAATTTTCGAAAGTAGTATACAAAATGAATTCTAAGAAGTGAAATGGAAAAGATTCCTTACGTAGCTCGAGGATATATCAACATTCTTTGATGCTGTTTTTTTATTTTTATTTTAAGACGATTATAAACTCTTTGTTTTTAAAAAATATAAAGCAGATTTTGGCATGATAATACGAGAAAAAAACTTACATGACAGGAAATAGAAATATAATTGAGAAGAATTTTTTTTTTTTGAAACAATGGAAATATTTGAATAATTAGAAATTCCCAGCATCAAAAATAGGTTTTTCCTTCTTTTTTTTTCTTTTTTTTTTCCCCTCCTTCTTCCGTTACTGACAGTCGAAGAATAATAAATATGTAAAGAATAAAATTTCATATCAGAACTTTTTTAACTTGAGATACCGACTTTATAAATGAATTTTGGAGTAGTGAAACTCACATAAATAACGTGTCTTAATCATATTCTTCATCAAAAACTATTAGCAGAACAATACTGAATAGAAATATTGCATTAAAATTTTCTAAATAACCGTTATTAACCATTTATTTTGATATTCCTTTCCATCACGTACATGTACTTTGAAAAGAAAATACCCCCCTAAAAATTTTTCATAAAGATGAGGTCACGAATTTTAATCAGTAGGGAAAAGGGTACGATTGGAGAAATTTTAGAAAGCTTGCAATAGATCATATTCATTTGGTATTTATTCACATTTTATGAATAAACTTCGGAACCAAAACGCTTTTAGTTTTGAGCAGCAAACACAAAAATTGAATTAGATCCCAAATCTTAATCAATAAAAAGAATAAAATACTCTAATACATAAAACAATAAATTATTCAAGAAAATCTTTTTATTATTCTTTATTCAGATCCTAATATAATATTTTAAAAAAAATTCATGAAAAAAAATTTTTTTAAGCCTCTTAACTGCATTTATAGTGATCGCCAGCTAAATCTATAGTATATATAAATCTCCAATTCATAAAAATTAATATTTGTTAAAACAATAATCATAAAACAAATTAAACAATCGAAATTTTTTATGTAATTTTCACAGATAACAATACTTTATCGGTATATATAGAAAAGAGTTACGTCGAAAGCAAAATAACGGGGTTAACAGCCAGAGTTATCGAAAGGAATTTTATCAGGCTGCTCGAAATTGTTTTCGTTTTATATGTTTCGTTGCAATACCAGGCGTTTCAAAACTTGCTTTCTAACATAGGATTTGTTTTCTGAATGCGAAACTTTCACGCATTCCATTTGATTAGTAAGTTCTGGTAAACTAGAGATAATTTATAAGTGCATTCTTATTAAAAAGTTTAAAAGGAAACATAGTAGAGATGTGTATGCTTAATAATTTCACTTTGAAAGCTTTCGTAAAATTATCTCCTTCCGACTTAAATTCACACTTAAAAACATTTTAACCTCAATTTCTCGAATTTTCCATGTCTATAGGGATGTAATAACGGAAATTTCAACCGTCTTAAATTGGGAATCCTCAAAATGAGAAATCTCCTTTCTACAAAACAGCGAATTTGCTTTTCCATCCTTTCTTTTTATGTCATATTCTAAGTGGCGAAGCGGCGCCGCTTTTTTCTACTATGGTCATGATTCAAATTAGCTGAAATAATATCGAAAACTGCATTATTTTATTTATTTCTCTATAAGTTTTGTAATCTGTACACTTCTGTTATTGCTGTTTTAGGAAGTAAATGTATATACGATATAACTTGTTTTTATAGCATTGTTTAATTATATTCAAAATAAAAATCTTGGAAGAAAAATTTCCTTTTTGTTCTATGCACTGTTCATGCAAATCTAGTATTATTTCGTATTTAACGCTTTCCTGTTCTTATTTACAGCATTTTTTGTTGTTGTTGTGTGTGCGTGCGAAATAACTACGTATTGTGTTAGCAAATTCAAACGAAATACTTTTCAATATTTGACTCTTGAACTGTCAGAAATACAACTGATTTGCAAAGTTTAGTAAAATGTTTCAAATTAAAATAAGATTTCTTTTTATTAAAGTCAAGCTTTGATATAGATCGTAATAAATGTTTTCGAAAGCACATAGAAAACTGTTGAAATTCTTTTCAGTTTTTAAAGACTTCAGAAATGAGTCTGCTTAACTACATTTTATAAAACAATATAATTCAAATATTAACTGTTTTTGTTAACGATAGTATTACGAATCAGAAAAAGAGATGATTTTGATTGTAATAGACATTTTGGTAAATAAATTTTACTGCAGAATTTGTAGTCGCGATCCATAATTTAAAAAGCTTTACCACATGGGGAGAGAAGACTGACCACTTAAACAAAGGCTCCATTGGCTCCCTCAACGAATCTTCCACGTTTGGTGAAGCGATTTCCATTTCCCATCTGCCGATACACATCTAAACAATGAAACAATTCTTTCATTTCCGTTTAATATGTATAAAGTGCACCAGAAGTGAATTTCCCCCTCAGAGTCGGTAGAGACGTTTTATACCTTGGAAGGCAAAAAGGTCGTTGGCAGGAAAACCGGTCCATCCTGCCGTTAATCAGTGCCTGGAGGACACGAAAGAGCTAACTTTTCAACGACGCTTTTCTCTAGTCCAGTCTCCTTTTCTTTGCATTCAGACTACTCTTCAGGGGTGGACCAGCGATATCCGCCGCAGGTGGACAAATCAGACAATGAGCATTTCTTGCACAGTTGGGATTCTGTCTAGACTTGGCTGTTGAATGCGGAGATGAGGACATACGAGTCACTTATTCATACCTGTTTACGAAGAGCTATCAACACTAGAAAAGGAACCTCTTAAATAAGGTGCCAGATGTAAGAATAAAAAGATGACGATGAAAAAAGAAAGAAAAGAAAAATAAGTTCGTGATTTAGTTCATTTTTAGTGCTCGGACACATGCATAAGGGAAATTAAAGAAAGATATCTAGAGGCTGAGAATCTATATTTATGATACAGGCACTGCATTCCAGAGTTTAAGGTCAGGTCTCCAATTGTTATCGGGGGTGAACTGAAATGTTAGCTTGGGATTTTTTTTTTTTATATCCGTTTTGTTTTCTTTTCATGTAGCAAAGTATTTTAATGGAAAACCTCGAAAGAAAATGTTAAAATTAATTTTTTTAGAAACAGAAAATACATTCAAATGGCTAACAAAATTGGAAGCGAAGATTTTTAATAATTGAATTCGATTAAATTTTAAATCGATGTACAACTTTTTTTTTTTTCGTTTTTATATCTATCAGATTAAACAAGAATATGATTGAGAAACGACCTTAAATCCCTGACAAAGAACAAATAACTATGATTATTTGATGGCTTTCCTTCGCAGATTTTCTTTTCTTAAAAAGGATTTAGGAAACAATCTGTCATGCAGTTTTTCCGCATTAGACTTTAGGCTGCCTGCGGTAGGCCAAAAAATTTAACAATGACTGAAACCACAGAACGCCTCCAATATTTGGTTAGCAGATTTAGATAAACATAGAGATTCACAGGTAAAAATGCGCAAGGGCTTAAAAAATATAAAAAGTTTCCGGATATTGAATCACCTCTTTCATGGTATTCTTTCAAGTGGTTTTAGCACATCTGTTACCTTGTAATTATGTTCAGTTGTCGGAAATATTTGTTTCTACAGTTTAGCTATGAAGGAAAGCTTTGCTGTGAATGTTTGAATTTTTTTTTCTTTTTTCTGTTTTTGTAAAGAAATAAGTTTTTCGTACATTCTTTTCGGAATTTTTAAGCATCGTATAGAACAGAGGTTTCCAATAAATATTTTGCGTAATCCTATTAATGGTATTCTCACCGATTGATTTTTTTTTATTTCATTAATGTTCGGTGTCTTTACATTCATAAAAGAACATATTATAGTTTGATTTGCTCATAAGTTAAAATTCCTAAAATGTGGCATTTGATTCGTTTCCAAGAAATCAAATCTGATCAAAGTAAGTTTATTCGTAGCATTTCGTTGAAAAAATTTTAACTTGACGAAATACAGCTTTAAAAAAAGACAATTTTTCAAAAAGTATTATCATATTTAGATGCATTTGTTATACCAGTGTGTATTTAAGATACATACAAATAAATTTAAGAATCATTATTTATTATGTCAATTAAGAATAAATATTTATATTTAAGAAAAATCCCATTACATTAGAAAAAATTAAGTAATATCTAATAAGTATTTTAATTAAGAATAATGTAATTTAATTAAGAATATTGTACTTTTGAACAAGAGCTTTCACTCCCTCCCTTCCTTTCTAAATGATTCTAGAAATTAAGCGTTTTGACTGTTAGATCATATTCATAGATAAAGGCGGAAGGTAATTTGATATATCTGAATTTTTTAATTTAATTAAATCTATGTAAATTATAAGAAAATGTCACGCTTAAAAGTTAATTTATTTATACTTTTGGCAAGCATCAATTGGTATCACTTTATCGACATAGTTAGATTCAGAAAATTTTATTAATATAATGCTTTTTGAAAAATTACCAATCTTAAACTGTTGGCTGAGAAATCAATTTAAAAAAAAACATTTCCTAATTTCAAGAAATAAGTTATTTAGCATCTGCTTTTAAATTCATAATCAAAAATTGCATGGCTATACATTAGGAATTAATAAAAATTGCATGGCTATACATTAGGAATTAATTTTTCAGTTTTCTAAAGTAAACATAATTATACGAATGATATTTTTACAAATACCATCTCGTTAAGTTAATATTTTTAAATAATTTTATATCTAAAATCAAAATAAAAAAAAGTCAACTATAAAACATCCGATTCTAATTTATATTCTCTCTCACATCCTTCAACAAGTATTTAAACAGTGAGTTGAAGGGGGTGAAAAATATTTGCAATGCTAACAAGCGACAATTTCAGAATAAACGAAACAATAGAATAAATCTCTTTAGAGAGGAATTACGAAACCGATTGGCCTTTGCATAATATTTTATTTACCATTGACTTCAATTCTTTATCACTAACCATACTATCATCCTTTGTCAATTAGGCCTTTCTTGATTTGATGTTGAAAGCTTTTTCATTGTTTAAAGACATAAAATTAAATTAAAGGATGGTTCTTCATTTATGGATATTTTAACAATTGATATTGGCATTTCAAAGACAGACAAGAAGAATGAGAAAGAATGTTAAACGATATTCATCAGTGGAACATTCTACTATTGTTATCTTCAGAACAGCGGTTTTCAACCGTTTGATGCTTGCGATACAAATTTCCAAGCAAATTTTTCTCGCACTCCAATTCTAATGGATGAATTTTGTTACACTTCCCCTTTCGATGAATTTTAAAATTTCAGTTGGTGATTACCAAAGAGTGATATACGTTTTTCGGACAATAAGATGTTACTTTCTTATTTTTCTATTATTTTATTAATTAATTTTCTAATTAATTAATATTTATTTTAAGAGAAAATGAGCTTAAATAAAATAAAATCTCTTTATTTTAAGAGAAAATGAGCACTATTCAGAAAAGAAAGAGTGACCATATAATGAAATTCAAGCAAAAAGAAATTAAAGTTGCAAGAAATGGTCTGTAAAGTATTTAAAAATTTATTGCGAAAAAATTATTTTCATAATCATTTTTTTCCCGAAGTTTTTGTCTTTTTAACAAACTGTTTCCTCCAAATTCTTAAAAAAATATTTTTTAAATCATTCTTTTAAAAGGTTAGGGGACAGGTTGATAATCGCTCGTTATAATATATTTTTAAGTTTTTAAAATAATCTTCAGATTCTCATCAAAAACTTTCAAATTATTATTATAATATGTTTATTAATAATAATATTATTATATTATATTTAATAATATTATATATATATATATATATACTCTAAAACTATGAGTTTGCACTAAATAAGAGGACGAGTATATCATTTTTTTGTACAATAGTTTGTCAATTATTCATAGACGATGATTCAGTAATATTCATCGTAAGTCAGCTAGAGCAATGATTGCAATATCATGGATTTCAGAAGAAAGATTGTAGCCTAGAATATAGTGAAATAATTCAAAATTGGCACTTCATCCAAAGGCGCAATCTAGTAAGTATTTTTGCAATGACATCTTGTAAAGAACAATAATCGTGAACTCACAGAATGCAAATTCCGAATGAGTAAATAATGTCTAAATACAAAGAGTCCGAGATCAAAACATTAATTTTTTTAGAATGAAATTTTCATAAACAATGAAGCAATCTCCATCATTTAGGAAACAGCTAGGGCGTGGTAAAACTTTTCGTAATAAATGAAAGAAATGATGAAACTCATGTCACTTTGATGTATCAATTTCGACAAAGAAAGCACAAAAAGAAGGATCAAGAGAAATACAATAAACTGGGGGTGTCAAACTCGCAGCCCACAATATATATTTTTGCAGCCCAGCAACTATAATTGCATGCGACAAAAATTTTATAGGCTAAAGCTGAAACAAGGTTTGTAGAATTCAAATTCTTGAAAGAGTATTTTATCGATTTTCTCCATAGAATCGAAGCAGAACCTAATCATTTTGCAACGGAGATAATCGAGTGCAGATTTGAAAGCAAAATTCATTGAAGAAGGTATTCTTGGATTTAACAAATATTTGTCAGTTAAAATTACTCCGTGGGGGGGGGATTGGCGTATGGAATTATTTTCTTTCTTTTGAAAAGAATTTTGGATGCGAACAACTATTTTATCTTATGAAAAGAAAATCAGTCTTCCTGTCATTCACCTTGGATCAGCTTTGAAATCAATCATTGAGCACAAGATATCCCCCGAAATAAAAAGGATGGTAACAGAGAAAAGGTGTCAAGCATGACAGGATGAAAACATTAACTTTACCATCATCTTATATTCTTTTTAATACTCTAAAAAAAGTTGAAAAAAATCTTTTTTTTTTTTCACATAGACTTTGTTTATTTGGCCCATGCAAGCATTTAAATTTGGCCTCTCTGCGGTAAACTCTCGGTTATCTTCGGTCTTTCGATGTCAAAATCCACTCAAAAAACTTCAATCAAAAGTTGATATTAAAGCAAAAATGTTAGAAGCATAAAAAAACAATAAATATCTTTTTTTTTTTTTTTTTTGTAAAAATTTACACAAAAAAACTTATATAGAGAGAAATTTACTGTTAAGTCATAATTGTACGTATAGGCTTTTCTTTGAGAAAACAAAAATTGTTTTAAAAAAAAAAAATTTGGGTTAATTTTTATTTTTGTTGTGACATTATCGGATTATCTGCGATTTTCGTTCCGCCTAACTCAGGGGATAATCGAGAGTTTACTGCATATAGTTAAGAAAAAACTACTGAGACCGGATCCTGATACGAAGACATTGAAATTTATCAAATTACCATATTACCAAACAATTTTAAGTAATATGGGGTTTAAACAATTAATGCAAAATAATTATTATTTGTAAAGCAGATAACTAAGTTAACTTGCATTAAATACCTTTCATTTTTGTATGAAGTTCGCATTCATGTTTTACCAGTTTGGAAACGATCGGACGAGCATATCACAAGTATATCAATGTAAGATATCATTTAACTACCAAATTATAACACAAAAAGCTATATAAAAGACATGTTGTAAATCAATATATTTGTGACACATTACAAGACTTTTTTAAAGAAAGGTTTCTAGGTTTTGGAAAATTGTTTTGCTCTGTTATCATCTAATTCAGAGCAATTCATGGCGCATTAGAAGAAGAAACGAATCTCCTCGAAACGTGAAAGAGTACTCGCACTTATCTTACCTTCAGTTGGTGCCCCGTTAACACTAGAGGTTATGTTCAATCATCTTTCAATGCCATTACGATTTTTTATTTTTTTTTATTTTAGAAAACGAGGAAGACATGCTATCGTTTTTTTTTCTTTCTTCCTTTCTGTTCTCAAAACTGATTTAAATGATAATATATCAGCCATCAAATCTCGGTCACAATGCTTTTCTGTAAAATCTAGGAAATATATCACTAGGCAAGAAGATGAGTCTTCACTTAAAAGCAATTTATAAAAAAAAAAAAAAAATTAAAAAAATCAAATTATTTTTAATATATATATAAGAGTTATTTTAAAATTTTATTTCGTATCCCAAAATCTAAATTTAAATTTTTTTTTAGGCACCAAGCAGGTTGGTATTTTTTTTTTTTTTTTTTATATCGCCGTCAGTTGCTAAGTTTTCTCTTTCGATACTGGCGGCTTGAAATCCGATGGTCATATGACAGGATGCTGGATGCAAGTGAATTTCAACCATATTTAATTCTAGATATACGACCTTCTGCGTGTGATAACTTGTATTTTGAGAAAATCTGAATCGATAAACGATGTTTCTCGGAAAACTGCAGAATTTTCCTTAATTTTAGTCAAACTAAATATTCATTTAAAGCTCAAGCATTTTTAAACAACAAATACAAATCGGAGACTTAAAAGGTTTAGGGGAAAAAATCGTTGAAAAATATGCGAACTTCGATTTTATCAGAGTTCTCCATTGCTGTCTCGAGAGTACTTTTCGTATTAATTTTATATAGGCAGTAAGTTTAATTTGAAAAATTAAGATTAAAATACGTGTCTTTGAAATCATTGAAATTTTTTAATCTTGATATATGCTCTTCATATCAATATACCTGTTCACAAAATTTCTTGAATAATTTACGCGCAAATATTATCAATCTTTACAATTTAATTAAAGACACAAAAGCAATAATTAGGAAAAAGCAATGTTAAAAAATATGAGTGTAGACTCTTTGCAGAAAAACATTTTTGCACACAAAAATCAATAACAGAATAAACCAAACCGGATTTATATTAAAACAAAATGCACATAATTATGATTCCAGGCAAATACTAAAACCTGAAAGAAAAGAAATAATATTTTTTAAACTAAATTTTTTAAAAAATTCATAGCAAAATGTAATATGATTTTATAACAAGCTTTCTTCATTTACAGAACACACTCCTATTGTCAGATGTCTAAATTAATACTGGAGTCTCCTACATTTTCAGAGATCCGCAAACTATTTTAACTTGGGGGGGGATGTATCATCCAAATTCGCTACATAATTAACTATTCTCCGTCATTATTTTCATTCAACATCAACTGATGCTCCTTTTTTTTATTCATTTTCCTGTCTGCTTTATCTTGAGATTTTTTTTTCTACTTTTCACATCGAAAGTCTTTTCATTCAACATTAACTAAAACTTCCTTTTGTGATTTATTTTCTTTTCTGATTCATCAGAGAATTTTTTCTTTTCTTTTTCTTTTACCAATTTTGAGATAAATTTTTGGGGTCGAAAATTGTTTCGAAAATGTTTTCCAACGATAAAAAGATCGTGGTTTCTTGTACTACTCTGAACTGAAAGTCTTTTCGTCCAACATCAACTAATGTTCCCTTTTGTGACTTCTTTTTTTTTTTTCTTTTTTTTTTTCCGATTCATCTTGTGATTGATTTCTTTTCCACTTCCAATGCAGGGGTCGCAACAAAGTTTTCTGAGCAAAAATGAAATTTAGAAAATGTGTTTCAACAGAAAAAGAGTCGTGGTTTCTTTTACTATTCTGAATCGAAAGTCTTTTCATTTACCCTAAACTAATGCTACCTCTTGTGATTTACTTTTTTTTTCTGATTCATCTTGTGATTTTCCCCCTTTCCAATTTTAAGGTCACGACACAAAAAAAATTTTTGGTCAAAAATTTAATTTTTAAAATGTTTTTCAATAAAGAAAAAATTTTTAAGTAAAAAACCTTGGTATCAGATTTTTAATATTTTAGAAAAATAAAATGAGTATTATCAGTTTCGTACACCAATAATACTATCCTAAATTGGCAACACAACAACATAAGTAAAATATAATAGATTCGTATCTCACACACCTATTACAGAAAGTATAGGACTGAAACCAATTCTTTGCGAACAGCAAGCATCATTTGGAAACAAAAGGCAGAAGAAATTTTTCTTCATTCATGAAACAGGTCTAACAACAGGTAAGGACAATGGATTGTTGATCTTGTCAATGAATGATCGACGATTGGAAAAAAGGGAAAGAAATAGACTTGTATCAATTAACCTAAAAGCTCGATCACAAAAAATGAAAGTGTAGTTGAAACTTTGACCTACCTAAACAAACAATCCACGAATCTTCAATCTTTATCCAAATGATTTCATATGGATAAAAATTGTGAACTTCAATCCGACTCTATAATTAATCTTATTTATTTTTAAACGAGGACAATCAAAACAGTAATCGATCTTACTCACAAGAAGCTATGCATTATCTCAGGGAAGTTTCATGTTTCAAAAACTTTTCCCTATTATCTTCTCCAAAAGATTTATGTCAAAATTTGATGCCAATTTAAATATTGAAGATACGCATTTTTTTTCTTAACATTCTTCAATGTAGTTTCTCTAATCTCAATTTTATTGCATACTAGCCACCTCTAATGACTTTCTCTTTACAATTAATCATGACTCACTAGATGTATTGGTTATATTTTGTTTTCATATCATTTCTAAAACTTGAATTTTTTGTGAAATTGATGCAATGTTTAATGCTGAGACGAATTGCAACATGCTCACAATAGAAAAGATAAAATACTAAATGCAATGGCGCGATGGATTGCAAGTATTATTCACTTTCTATGCAAAAGGAAAATTTATTTCTTATGAAACACCAACAATTAAACAGGGGTTGCAGAAAAATGCAATTAAATAAGGATTATAGAAAAAATTCAAAAGGGAAAATGTTTGAACAAAACTTTAAAATATAATCAATAAAACAAATAAATAATAAATCTGAAAAAATAAATAATAAATGAAAAAACAACCTCTTTATTTTATATTTTTGAAAAAGAATTTTAAAAAATCATATACCTCAATAAATGTTGAAGAAGGGGGTGGGGAAGTCCTAAACAAAATTTCCTTTGGAAAAACAAAATCAATGAATTTTCGTATATACGAATTCAAAAAGAAATTCAAGAAATTTAATAATATCTTCAATCGTTTTTCTTTCAAGTCAAAATACTTTTGATATTTAAAAATTATCTCGTGAAATAACAATATTACTCTTTAATTTCGCAATTTTTTTCTGCTTTCTTCAGTATAGCTAAACTAATTTGAATTTTATTTTGTATAGAGTAATATGAATTTCTCTATTCTTTTTATGAATCAAAAAATGAATAACATTCCTCCTCCCTCTTTTTTTGCCTGACAGATATTTTTAAGTGTACATCATTATCGACAACATCGACAACTTCATTATTTCAATAAAAAATTTCTATTTCAGTTCTAATGAAAAACTGGACCTTTCTCATTTTTATATTTGGTGAAAATTCATTTTAAGGAATTGAAAAACGTCAATAAAAGATAAGATTATTCCAACATACACAACCAAAAATATTAATATAACAAAATTAAAAAGCAACTAACACTGCAAACATTCTAACTAATAAGTCGTAACAAATATGGATAAAAATGACGGATAATTCGATACGTAGATTTTTAATTTTCAACGAAAAATCTTCTTGTAATCCAAATTAAAAAATTACATTATCCCTTCTGCAAGTAACTTGCTTTAAGTGAAATGATATTAAATCTAATATTTGAGCTAAAAATGTATGATTGAACCTAACTTCAATTAGTTTTTAGACATATATATAGATAAATTACTATTATGGACATTTTTTTTTTAAAAATTAGTTTAAAAAAACACTATGGAAGAATAGGTTAATATGTTAAAAAATTCGTTTAACTAATGTATTCAATACTTGAAAGATAAGATTTGGTTTTTCGCTTGAAGAAAACAGCATTACGTTTTAGCTGGATACTCCCAAAGCGTAAAAAGTTTCGCAATTTATTAAAATGTATTTTCAGAGCTTTCATCAGAGTGTATAACTCAAAACTTTTTTAATTGTACATAAAAGCAACTAGCAATTAAAATCGCTCTTTGAAGACGTCCAAATTAATTGCTTGTCAGAAGAAAAGATATTCAAGTTTTTATCTTTTTTCAATAGACCAGCTTTTTGCTGTGATGAGATGGCCTCTGACCAGTTTAAAACAGCCGTTTTAAAATATGTACTGCTGTCAAATGCTCTTAAGCACTTTTCTGCGATGGCATTTCTTCCTCCTATTAGAGTATGTTGGCTAAATGAGTTTTTCTCTGCTAACACAGCATTTTGATTGCCATACCTGACCCATGCCGTCACCACAAGCGCCTACGACATAGTTAGGATGAAAGAATAAATGGAGACTTTAATTTATGTTAGTTTCAGCATTTAGGTTACAAGAAAATTATCAGTACTACCGTTGCAGACAGCCAACGTGTGATACAGAAAGAGTTTCAGTCTTATCTCTAAATCACAGACATACAGTAGATATAGGATGAGTAAAAAAATACATTCAACTCGTGATTAGATTTTTAGCATTCTCATAAACCAAGCATATTTGGCAAACTAAAATGGGTTAATTAACCAATTAAATTAGAAAACTTGTATATCTAATGAAGAAAAGGTTATTTATGGAAAAAGATTAGTAACTGTTATGCAGTTGATATTTATCATTTCCTCATTATTCGTTAACAAAATACTATTATTTTGTTAATCTTGCTTTCATAAGAGTTTTTAATTTAAAATGAAATATGTATTTGACAAGCTATAAAAATATTAAAAGTAAATAGTGATGATTACCAACAAATTGTTTTGAAGTGTGGATGGAAAACTGAAGATTTAGGACCCGATACTCATTTTTAAGTTAATTTTTATTATCTAGTTAATTATCATCATCAGTCGTTTATCCATCTTTTCAAAAAATACATCAACATATGCTTAATAGACTGGTCACTTGGATGAGAATTAAATGCAAAAAGGGAAATGACAATATTTCAAAAATGTTCGTAATCGTTTTTAATGGAGTTGCAATAATATTGTTTTTAAAATACTTTAAACAGTTAATATCTTTTTTAAAAAGGTTAATTCCTATTAATAAATACCTAAAACAGAGTTTTACACTTCCTGTCACAAAAGGTTGATTCTCTGTGCCATCGTTTATTTCGTACAAAAACGAGACTTTGATTTTTTTTTAAATTTAAATATTAAAACTTCTTTCTAATTCAATTAAAAATCCAAATTTTTTTCTAAAAACAAAACCTTTTAACTTCAAAATCTACAATTAAAATGCTTAAAACTAAACATTTTAAGCATTAAACTTTTGTAATCGGTATAAATTTTGTTCAAGAATTTTGATTTTGTAAGTTAAAAGATATATTGATAATGCTTGAAGAAACGAATTGATATTAAATGTGTACTGTATTTCTTGTCTTAAAATTATGGAAATTACTAAGCATAAAAAGAAAATTTTTAATGAGATTTTATATTTTACGTTTTAATTCATATGTTTATAAAAAAAACTATAAAACATACAACAAAAAGTTAATTTTTGGATAGTGAAAAATCATTGGAATAATAAGAAATATGCAAGGTTGAAAATTCACATATCAGCAATTTAATCCATGGCTGAGAAGAAATAATCGAACGGCAACAAAGAAATAAAACAATTAAAGATAAAAGGTTGCTAATTGGTTAAAGTGTTTAATTAGACCTCCTTCTACTAAGAAAAACCGAGAGATATAAACCCACGCACTGAATTAGATCATAAAATGAGTTGCTTCTCTTTAGCGGTGTCGACGAAAATGCAGTCAAAGATAAATAAATATTTAATAAAAGCAATTAGGAGCTGTACAATAGGAGAATGAACAAAATAAGAGTAAGCAACCGTAATATCTATTTCAAATAAAACAGCAAAATTTACATTTTTTAAAACTGTATTTAATGCTATAATCAATATTCATGAAAAGTTTATTAAAGAATTCCAAATAACTTGCTATATTTCAGAGTAAAAGATGAAAATGAAAATCACTATAAGAAAACAGCAGCGTAAAAAAGGTTCGTAAAGTAAAGAGCGTACAAAGTATTTATGATATATAGTTTACAGTGAAATCTAAATCCCTGTTTTATTATTACAGAATATCCATCCTTCAATTAATATTCTGAACAGTTACATGTTATGAACCGCTTCTAGCTAGGTGATTCACGAATAAAACATATTTTATGTTAATAATTAAAAATCTATCATTAAGCATTTGATAAACTTATTATTAAGTCATTGATCAAGCAATTTATTAAAATTTTGAAGAGCCATTCAAGTCACAAAAAAAAAAAAGGAAAAAAACTTCCTACTAGTTAACTTTATCTTATATCAAAAAAATATCTATTGCAGTACAAGATATGCATTTTTATGAGATTATATAAGTTCTGAAGAAAAGTGTTTTCCACGGTCTTCAGGCACCAACTGGAAATATTCATATAAATCATGGCAGTTGAAAAACTAAAATGATTAATATGAATACTTCTAAGCATCATAGTATTATTATAAAGTAGCATTTTGTTCTCTTCTTTTGCTTTCAGAGGTCAAAAAGAGGTAAAATATTAGGAATAAAATTATTTGATAAAGTATAATGATATTTTTTTAATTATTTGTTCATTCTGTGTAAATATTGAATGAATAATAATTATTTACATATTACATGTACATGCAATAATTTTAAAAATTATACTTTTAAATGATTACTGATTAAGGTAAATCTTTCGGTTATAGACGACGCAATTTATTAAAATTTCACGGGATCGTTAATGTCATAATAAAACTTTCAAAACCATTTTCTAGAAGTTAAATTTTATCATGCATAAAAAAAACTTTACAATGATAAAGCATAAAATGTTATCATTCATAAAAAAAACTTTACAATGATAAAGCATAAAATGTTATCATGCATAAAAAAATTACAACGATAAAGCACTTTTTCATGCGGATCATATCACCTGCTTTCTAGCATCAACTTGAAGTATTCATATAACTAATTTCAGCTGCAAGACATCCCGATGTTATTACGTAACAGCTTTTTGTAAACTTCCTATGCTTTCTGCTCTCAAAAAGTGATCAAATGTTAGACATGAAGTTATTTGTTAATGGCTAAAGCTAGTTGGACTATCAATGGAAGTGAAAAGTTAAAAAAATAAGTGATTCCTTTCATACATAAGTTACTGTAATTGTGTTATTATCGCATAAGAAAAGCGAATTTTCAATCATTAAATAACTTATTTATGGCGGTATTAAACTGAAAAATTCCAGTTCCTTGCTACCTAGAGGAAGCCATAATATTTTATGTTTCTTAAGAAATGGTTGTAATTTCTCGTTATATCAAAAAAATAGAAAAAAGAATAAAATGTAGTAAAGCATTGCGTGATTCTGATACTAAAAGTAGATATGAAGAAAAGTCGTAAATTAGACTAATCAAATCAAAATAAATAAGTAAGCTAATTTTATGAAAAAGAATAATATTGCATGAAAGCTCTGGTATATGTGAGTCATCTACTCATAATCTAAGCTGCATCTAGGTAAAAGTTTCATTAGATTGAATCAATGAGGATCTTGATTAATTTTACGAATAATCACCTAACCAGAAAATTCCTTAAAAAAGAGATAAAATCATTTAGTAATGTTTTGGTTCATAGCGGCAATAATATCATTTCACATGTTTAATTAGCTAAAATAAATAATGAAAAAAAGATTAAAAAGCATAAGGTATTCAGTCCACAGAGTACCGAACCGTACTTCTCAATAAAAACGTGTAGCAAGTCAGAAAGTGATCTGTGCAAGAGTTTCTGATCAATCGCTTGTAAACAATGAGATTTACTTTACTAACTATACGAAAACCATAATATCAAAGCTTTAATGTGTATGACTCATCAATCCAAACTAAACTGGAATTAGATGGAGTTGCATAATGCTATTTGACTAAACAAATTTCTTATAATATGAATAATTAAACTGATTATTTTTTACATTGATAAATATTCTTTATCGAGACAATTTAACCAAATAACCTAACAAAATAAAGAATTTGATTGATTTTTTTTTCAATCAAAAGCTTCCGTTCCATTATGGCAATAATTTGTATTGATATAACGACTAAAAAAACATGAAATTTTTCATAAAGAGATGCAGAAAATAAATAACACTCTTTATTTTCTGTTAAGAATATATAAGGAATAACTTTTATCGAAACAGAAAAATTTATAAATATTCGTAATCTTTTGGAATAATCAGTTTAACAAGAATATTCTCAAGAAGCTTCCGTTTCAATGCGACAACAGTTTTGATTCGTGTACTGAAAATGCTAAGTTGAGGTGCATTATGAAATGAATCAGAAATGGGGAAAAAATCCTTCCAAATCAGAAAAACTGCCATAAAGGTAATAATAAAATAAAATTACACAACTGTGTACGCAGGTTACACAACTGTGTACCATATAGAAAACTTCTTTGACTAACAGGTCACAGTGTAACCTCTTTTGCGATTTGTTGACCTCGCGCTTGTTAACAATGAACTTTCGTTTCTTTCTCATCGCATAATTTTATTCATAATTCAAAAATAAATAAATCTGAAAGATCAGATTCGGCCCATTTTCAAAAGTTCCTTTTGTAAGAAGGATTTAACAAAGGACATCTGAAAAGAATAATAATTGGAAAAATATAAAAATTTAGAAAAAACATGCGATATTTCCACGAGTGAAGCGGATACTGTGACGAGTAAATTAATTCAAATATAAACCTTTTGAAAATCAAGTACTTTAACTGTATAACGATTCAAATGCGAAAATTTCACTACTTAATATATAAGATCAGTAAAAACGCAAAAATATTTCGAATATACAATAATTCGAATATAGAATGCTTTACTAACATATACGTTTAGGAAATCTTTTAAATTAAGTGCTACAAATGCCCTGGTTAATGCAGCACGAGTTAGGGCCAGAGGGCTTTGTAATTTTGAGACGAGGTCAGATGACGAGAAAGATATACAAATCGATTCTTCCGTCTTCAAATTTTCACGTCGCAACAACGGGAGGACGTTTGACTCGACATATGCTTTAATGTGCATTAGACTACACGTATTTAGTGGATATTTGAAGGAATAGGAGTTCGAAGTTAGAGCCCTCTGGTTCAGAAGCCTAGATTTTATCTCCCAGGCCACAGGGTCTCCAAATAGGTAGACACAAATAAAATATGTTAGTTATATTTCATGTTGTGAACCAAAAAAATTCGAACACTTCAAGCATATTTCATAAAAACTTAGCTTATTTTCACACATACACAACACAGTCAAAACATAGGCTATATTTGAATATGTAGCATTAAGAAGTTGTTTTAAATTAGTTTTGGAAATTGATTCAACAGTATCTTTATAAGTGTAGACTAAAACATCAGAATTTCATTTCAAAGAAAATTGCATTTTGAGAAAATTTTCATACAAATTTGAATTTGAATTAGCATTCGCTATTCATTGAAAAATGATACTAGTTTTTGTTTAAAATACACATATTGTACATTTAGATGGCGATCCAGAGAAATTTAAAGAGTTCTCTGATTTATTCCGAAAGTTTGAATAAATGTTCTAGAAGCCTGAAGCTGAAACAATAGCATTCTCTGAAATTGTTTCCTTATATAATGAATAAATAATAATTCATCAGACAAATATACCATATCGTGCCTTTTTTTTTTATCTAAATCACTTATTATTATGTTCCTATTTACTTTCTACTAAAGTTTTATTTAGTGCATATGTGAATCTATGTCTCATTTTTCCAGACGTCGATATATATAAACTACATTTTAATATGATTGATACGAATAATTTTTCACCATAAAATACTAATTATTATCTTTAGGTTCTTTTTATTTTGAATTTCTTAGGGATTTGCTTGAATTTCATTATTCTCCTCGCATAATGTTTTCGTACAGAAAGAATTGGTTCCATACTAATTTTTAATATTTGACTTGTACTAATTATTAAGTAAGTTATATATACTTTGTTTAAAGTGATGGCCACATAACTTTTAATTGACGTTAAATATTTTTATAAATCAGTCACATAAAATAAAACGTTTCATTTTTTTAATAATTTAAATACATTGTATATACAAAATGTACAACAAAAACTTAAAAACAAGGAGACAACCCAAGTTTCAAAATTTGATTTCAACCGATGTCTTATTTGCACGTTAAATTAAAACTGAGTAATAACTTTTTCTAATATGATAATGGAATACAGTACTGTATTACACAAAAAACGAAGCTGATAAGTCTCGGTAATTTATGCATAAATAAATCATTAATAAATCAATAACTGCTACTAAGGTTTCAGAAATTTCGCAAATCAAATTAAAATTTATCGCATAAATCTCATTACTAAAAATGAATGAACCATCTATTAGATTTCTGAAAAAACGAGAAATATTAATTTTTTTCTTGTCTAGAAATTGGTAATATCAGAACATTAATTAGTAATCTGGCATGTTACCCAATTATTCATTTTGCATAAATCGTGATTTAGGCCAAACATATCTTCGTCGTGACTTATATATCATAAGCTTGTTACCAACGGCCTTTTTTTCAAACTCAAAATGACAATCAGTTTACTCTCATTTGTTTTCAAGAAACGTGGACCATATCACATTATAAGAAGCTAAGATTTAAAAAGAAGAAAGAGAGAGAGAGAGAATTTCATGAGTTACCTAGAAACGGATATCGCATTATAAGATGTAGAGATTTAAAAAAAGAGGGAGAGAGAAAGAATTTCGTGAGTTACCTAGAAACGAATACTTTTATATGCCATAAATTAGATCATTATCAATTCAGCATACCTTTGCGACATTCTCAGTACTTAAATGTCTACTTTTTAAGACTGGAATCTAAAAATTATCAACAGGTGTCAGTGGAAAGAAAATAGAAGAAATTTAATAACTTAGCAATATTGGCTAAGAGAAAAAAAATAGATCTTAGAAATTACAGAATATACATATTTGCAAAATTAATAACATTAAAAAACAATGTGATCTAAACGGCAAACGTAATACTAAGAAGTCACATAATCAAAGGAAAAAGCTGTTGTATTTGCTGAAAAGTATATGAAAGGCTGATGTTCATGATGTGCACATTGAAAATGGGCCCAAACATCATGAATAGAAGAGAGCAGGCTCAAACTTTCTCAATTTATGTCCAAGAAATCAAAATGCAACTTGTTTCCAGTGCTTCCAGTTTTTGAACTCAAGACTTACAAATAATTCAAGCTAGCATAAAATGTTACTGTTAAAATATATTTAATAATATCTTCCGTTTTCTTGAGTAACAACTATATATTTAATAATAAGGGAAAAACACTGCATTTCGTTAAATGAAACGATCACTAGATACACAGTTAGAGCGTCTACCTGAAACATGTAAACATACAATTCAAATATCTGTGTGAAAGATACAGTGATTTCTATAAAGAAACACAAAGTTGCTTCTTTTTTACTCGTAATTTAAGAGTACTTCGATCACATCAGTTCATTAAAAATCTTATCAAGTAAGTCAGTGGTGGAATGAGGCCTTTTGGGACCCAGGAAGGTTTACATTATGAAATCTCTCTTTCAATTAATTGATAAATTTAGTTTTATATTTCAACATTTAATAAAATTTAATCGACATTTAATTATTTATTTTAAGTTAAATTTTTATTTTAGTAATACTCTGAAAATGTATATGTTATTATTTACTTATTAATTTTGACTCATGATTGCACGGCATCTGTGTTTGTTCAATGTTTTTTCAATAGATGCTGTGTGTTTAGAAATGCTATAATAATAAAGTGAACATATTGAAGAAAATAGGAACCAAACCATTTATATTTGATAAAGTATTAATATTATTCCATTATTTATAATTAACAGAATTTTTATTTTTTACAGTTTTATTAATTCGATATCAAATCTATAATAATTTTTTTAAAATTTATCTGCGGTATCTCCTTTAGTCAAATCTGCTCTTTAGTACAAGCATAGACTCTTCTTAACATCTAGGCGTAAAACTAGGGGGGGGGGGGGTACCGTTTTATCAATGTTTTACAAGTTCACAGGCCAAAATGTGATTCAGACCTGCTTCTTTCCACAAAATTTCAATAGCTGCATACAATATATTCAACATTATATCAATTATACGTTGGCTGATTATCGTGCTTATAACTGTTATAAATAATATTAACTTTTCATTAATCGAAATTACCATTAAATACGCTGCCACACGCATATCTCAATGTGATAATAAATCGACACGTAAAATAATTTCGTGGTGCAATATCTGTGGTCAAGCGATGCAATGGAAATTGTTACTCCAACAAGGACACACACCAAGATAATCATACGTATGGAAAGGTGCGTGGTTAAAGGGAGGGGAAAGGAAATGAGTCAACATGCAGGTTGAGAGCTTCTCTTGACGAGGAAGGATCGTCGAGAGTTCCTCTAAGTGAACTAGGATTAGCCGAAGAAATACGTTACAGAATTTGACGTTTACACTAGTCAGATAGATTTGCATCCAGTGGAGTAAATCTGCCAACAATACCTGTAACTCCTTTTAAAAATTATGTACAAAAAAAAACGAGTTACAGTTAATTTGTAAAAATGATATCGGCAAGAATAATTCACAATATCTAGTTATATAAGTGATTAAAAAATAAGACAAAAGGGAAAAGTATGGTTATTTAAAAGAAACTGCATTAGTAAAAAACATTGCTTGTCAATACAAACGAGAAATAAAACTCATAATCGGAATTTTTATTGTGTAGTTTTGTTTACTGAGAAAATAAATGTCTGTTCATGACAGATTGTTAAGCTGCGTGTTATGGCACTGTTGGAAGTACATTGATTAGCAATACAAACGAGAAATAAAACTCATGACTGAGATTTTTACTCCATTGTTTTATTTATTGAGAAAATTAATGTTCAAACATATTTTTAAGCTGTGGGTTATAGAACTAATAGAATAGGAACAAACTTTTGATCGTTAAAATGTTAATCCTTTATATTTCTACTAAATTTTTCATTCGTAATAAAAAAAATCGTAATAACAATTTATAATAGTAATTGGAGAAAAATAATAATAATGAAAGTCTTTATTTAAGGCATTTCATTAAAATTTATCAAATAAAAGCTTCAAAATAATCTTTAAAATTATATCGTCATATATGCACATCGGACTTCGACACTGACAGGAGATAATTGATTCTTAAACAGTCTTGCTTTAGGATAGGGCTTCTTAAATATTCAACCTCACGATCCTGTCGGGGGGGGGGGGATCATCTTCTGCACTAATTTATATATATCTCGGAATAAAATTAGAAAACTTAAGTGATTAAATAAAAATAAATTTAATTTTCAAAGGTAAAGCAACATTTTTTTTTTAATTTTTGAAGTTAAGTAGGTTTTTTTAGCATTTTTTGCGCATAAATATTTTTAAAAAAATCTGAAAGAACAAGATACTGTGAAAGCCTTTGTACGACCCACAATTTAAAAAAAAAAATCCAAACTTAGAAGGATTTTCGATTAAGGATGCAGCAACAGGAAACTGATAATTTATTTGCATCGATTAAAAGCATCAGGTATTTTTCTCTGAATTGTATCACGAAGTATATAAATGAATAATTTTGCTGACAGAATCCATAGATTTATTTCGATAGGTCTTCAAAATAATTTGTCTGAACAACCTTCGATTGATAAAAATTTAGCTTACAAACTTTAAAGATAGGGTTTAACATCCATAGATTAAGTCTTTTTCATCTGTATATTAATGGAACATCAAATTAGACTAGAGTATATTACAACTATACACAAAACTTTTAAAAAGTTGATAATAATAACTAATGAGTTTTTCCTCTTTATTTTTTAAGATATTCTATCAGATAATGTTTAACAGAAGAGAAACACGAAAAAAAAAAGTTTCATTAACTTCTAGAATACAAATTCAAACCGGATAGATTTCATGTAAGTACGTCGTTGATTTCACGATTTTTCAATGAATTAAAAAAATACTAAAGAGTTTCGAAAGAGGTATCGTGCAACGAAAGCAATAAAAAAGTGGAGTTCTTTCGGTTTTGATTAGTACAAGATGCCGAAAGTTAACAATAGTTGTGTTCCTCGTTCAACATAATGAATTGTTCTTTTATGCAAATCATATCACGGTTACAATATTTTACCCGATTCCTTGAACTAGCAATTAATTTCTTTTTAACAATTGCTTTGCACAAACTTTATTTTAATAACCAACAAAAAAGTGGCACAGCCGCATTTTTTAAACTTAATCACTCCAGTTATTTTTCTGGTGTTCTAACAACACCTGCTATATATACTGTGTCTAGGATTTTCTGTATCGTTACTAAAACACATGGCAAACATTTATTAAACATCAAATATGGCATATGTGTTTTGCAAAGAAGACATTGTTAATTGCATCTTTCAATGTGAATTAACTTAACAGTTATAACTCCCAATTAAAAAGCTGTTTCTACAAGAAAAAGATATATTGAGGGTAATAGGAGGAAATATTTAGATTGCCACGAGCGATATTTTAAAAAATAAAAAGAAATGTTGAATAAACTTTGCCTTAAGCATGGAGAGTTGAAACAAAATATTTTCGTAATTATTTCATGATTAACGATTTAGTTGTACTTTGTTTTTACAAACACAGCTTTCTGTACAACTTTGAAAATGAATCTAATAAGTGACATAAATGATCTATTTCACATGCTCCGACTTAAAAAAAAAAAACAATGAATGGATAGATACAAAGATTGTCGTACATCGCGAAGGAACGAGGAAGCAATAGAAAATCACATTATAATGGGCCCTGCATTATCGGAAGAATTTATGCAAATCCCTACATACTATGTAAATGCG
This sequence comes from Argiope aurantia, assembly GCA_026543865.1. Classification (NCBI taxonomy): domain Eukaryota; kingdom Metazoa; phylum Arthropoda; class Arachnida; order Araneae; family Araneidae; genus Argiope; species Argiope aurantia. The sequence continues at coordinate 96,149 of JAPMOR010018208.1, read as the reverse complement.
CATATTGCTAATAAGATGTCACTTTTTCAAATTATTTCAATTCCTGAGGTAAACAAACCAACACAATTGTTAAAATACCGACATAATAGTTTTATTCAACGAAAAGCGAAAAAAAATCTGAATTGTAGGTATATTAGGATCTAATTTGTTTTGTTAAAATCGCTTCCATATTTGTAAATGAGCAATACGGTTATTTCTTAAATGAATTTTTGAGCGTGTTTGAAGGAAAGTTATTTGACATTTTTTTCAAAGTAACTACGAAAAAAAAAGACGCATTTTTTTTGTAGTTGGTAATTTTATTAATAAGCAAAAACATCTCATTCCCAAGAGCAGACATAAAAACTTCTTTCAATTCATAATCGTATTAGAAAAACTTTTATATCCAAAAGGAAACAAAATTTTATATAAAAAGGCTATCATGTAATATCAAATAATGCAATAAATAATATATATTATATAATATATAATAATATTCATAAGGGAAAAGTTAATTTCGAATTAGAAAGTGAGAAAAGGGATTAAAAATCATATTTTGGAAATATTTAATAAAAATTTAGCAAAGAAATATTTTTAATGTGTCAGAAAATATCGCACATTTCGGTTAAGTTTCTTCATAAAGCGAAAAAAGTCGAATATGAATTTTGGAAGAGTACTCTTCCTATCCTCGCACTTAGTTAGAAATTTGACAAAATTCTTCAATTTTGGTATAAAGACCAAATACCAAATTTTTATTCGTCTACGTCTCTCTTTTTTTAGTTATCATGTTCTCATACATATGAATAGACAAAACGACGGTCTATCCACTGATGGATTTGGTTCAAAATTCGATATACCTCTGCAAAAAAAAAAAAAAAAAAAAAAAAAAAAACCATGTCTTTTGATACAAATTGGTTATAAAAATTAGTGTCGAATTTTTTACATCTAGCTCAGCGGTTTCCAAAACATTTTCCTTCTCGCACTCATTGATTAGTCTTTTTATTTCCCATTGATTAGTCTTTTTTATTTTTGAGTATTCTTACTCTCATATCCTTCCTCGCCCCTTTTCAACACTATCCATTCGTGTAAAGAAGTTTTCATCAACGGTGTTATGGGCTAGATTAAGAGAAAACAAGTTGAATCATCTTAATATTATTTGTAGGATTCATTTTCAATTTACATTTTATTCCATTCTTTATAACAGTATTACTCCAAAGCCAAAACAGATGTAAACAACAATGCAGTAATTTCGCATTAACCTATGCTTAAATGTAAAAATTACTCATCGTGATAACCAAAATTCAAATAGAAGACGATTTGAGTGCGATTCTTGAACTTGAGTCATGGAGCTGGTGTAATAAAATTAGGGTTAAATGAAGACAGAAGTAATGTCTTAAGAGCTATGTCAAGTTTACTGTAATATTTATCATTACTATTCGCAGAAGATGAGTGTATTCTTTCTGTGATCATAATGGGCATTTAATATTTCGTTTTGCTACCACCGAGATTTTGGCATGCTTCTATCGTTGATATCTAACAGGTTTTCGGACTGAATTTCTTATATATTTCACACTGATTTATGAGAGGAAGGAAATTTTACAACATTTTTATTTTTAATCCCTTATTTTATTTATTTTTTTTTGTATTTTTGCTATGCCAATGTTATTTTTCACTTACCCCCAATGGTCCGCCGATTATCACAGGTTGGGAACTTTCAATCAAGTTCACTACGTTTTGAATTATCGATTTCACGTACAAACAGTCGGACATACAGGTTTTCCTATCATAGATTTCAACCATAACATGAGAGTCATAAAAATGGCATCATATGAAATATCATCAATCTAACTAGTTGCGTTCTTGAGTTTATTCATACGCACAAGAAGAAATTATTTTTTAAGGACTGAAGGAGGTTTAAAATGAGGAGATAAGCAAAATTGTAAGGTTGAATTTTTTGATGATTATGGTATTTTCGGTCTGTGTTTTCTCTCGTATATGAGAAAGTAAAAAAAAAAAAAAAAACAATAATTCTTGTTTCGTGTTTTGTTTTTTAAATCTGTTGAAATGATATTAAAAATAAATGACTTCACGAGTTTCGGTCAGAAAAATCTATTTACAAGACAAATTATATCAAATTAACAAATGTGGAACTAAAGCATTCGGAGAAGCAAAATTTTCATAAATTGAAAGAGAAAGGAGAGTGATTTTATATAAATACTTCAGAATAAAGTAATTCCGTAATTTTTTTTTCCATTGAAAAAAGGAATAATTACAAACATAAATATTTTTATCTGTGTTTATTACAGATATAAAATTACATCATATCTCAGAAAACTTTATTAAATTCTAAAAAGCAAAAATACATAAATTATATTCAGAAACTGTAGCAATTTCCATGCTTTCAATCTCCGAAATTGCTTTCAGTATAAGAAATCAAATACTGGAAAATGATGTAATATTTTACAGTGATTCTCAGATAATTGATATTATTTTAGATGAAATTTATTTGTTATTAATAATTAAAGCAGTTTCGTAAAGAAGTTAAATTTGCTTAATCGTGGAATGCTAGATAATATTTTATTTATTAGGGAGCTGGAATACTATTTATATTTATATTAAAATTAAAATGCACTTTTATGTAAATAATTTTACAGATAGATTTTATAAAAATGCAGTGGGAATTTAACTATGATTTCTCACTTTTTTTCACCTTTTATAGGGGGTTTCTTTAATTAAAATAATAATAATAAACGGGCACTCTTATTTTCAATCAAAAATTATTTTTTGGTCCCAACTAAAAATATATATATAGTAAAATATGACATAGAAAGCCATTAGCTTATTCTGAATACTAAACTTGAGTCATTGCGTATTGTGATTAAATGTAAATATATCAGCAAATTTGGTAGAAGTGATAAGAATAAAATTATTTTTTTAAAATACTGTTCTTATCAAGATCCCACTCAGGGTTGCAATCCACTTTTTCAACATTTTTCTACAGCGGCAAAACTTTATAAATGAAATAATCTATCTCAATCCCTTAACCAAATTGCGTGCGATTTTATCAGCATGCCTAATTGGATTATTTGCTTCAATTTGGAAGTGCACTGTTTCATCAAAGGAAACCATTTGATACTTGGGAGGTTTCACGCTCTACTCTTTCACTAAGTCAGTGTTTTTCTTATTTATGAACAATGATCTACACGATATGACAGAAACGCCGTTTAATTTAATTATTAGTCACCATAATGTATTTAAGTGTCAAAAATGCCTAATGGTTCTAATATAAAACTTCTGACAGCCTTTTAGAACTAACGATCTAACACATTTTCCAGTAAGCTAGTTATTAAAAAAGAAAAAAGGGAGCCCTTTGTATAATGCTGTTGAATTTAAACAATGAATAAAGTCTAGTCAACAGTGTTTAGAAACTAAAAGTTAATAAATGTCGAACTTTCTTCAGATATAATGTAGAAACCAGCACGGTTAGACAACTTTCAGGAAGCTTACCTGAATTTACCATTTAATCTTATGTTAAAATATTAATACTAAATTTATTAATAAAACATTTAACTGCTGTTTAATGATTTTTAATTTTCGCGAATTAATCTCGTAAATCTAATTATATGCCGCAGATTGAAGAAATAATCGATGTATATGATTACTAAACCCTAATTCCGTGGCTCCGTTTGTGTTTATTTCTTCTGTATATATATAATAAAAAGCAAAATAGATACAATTTTACGTTGTACAGTTTTTAAATTCTTATATTCATTCAATTTAAATTCTTATATTCAGCCTCTTAAGATGCTTTAGAACCTTCAAAAATAATTTAAATAGTATCATTGCACAAAAATATTGAAAAATTGATTGAAATTAGAGATGTAGTAGGGCAGAAATAAAATTATGTCGCTTAAAAGCTAATTTCTTAATTGTTCAGATGATGTAAAAATAGTTTTTGTTTAATGATATGTTCTAAAGTTATGGTGAAAAAACGTTAAATCATTCTACCCTCTTTTTAACCCCTTTAAGGAATGTTAGAAATCTTAGAAAAATAACAGAGCAGTTAAGTCTTCTAGGTACTAAAGAAAGGAGGTGCCAATTTTTGTTAGATTTTGTCAAGGGGCGAGAAATTGTAAAATCTTCAGATAAATAAACAAACGTACATTCACTTTTATATAACTGGATTCGCATCAGGCCAGCTTAAACTGTATATCAGAAACTCATATAGGACTTTTAAAAACTAAAAGCAATTCTCACGTTCAAATTGTCGAAATTTGAATGGGAAAAAAATTTTCAAAAACATTTTTTTGTTTTCATATATCATTAAATTTAAAAGTGTCCAGATAAAATTCAATTTCTTTTTTTATTATAAATTAATATTACATTTTCTTCTTATTTTTTTCTTCTTTCCAAACTGCTAGTAGAAAAAGCTTACAAAAACTCTGCTTTACAAAGTAATTAAACAAATTTATCAGGAGATTAATTGCGACATTTGAATATGAGCATTTTTTAAACAGAATTCAAGAAATTCATATTGATAAAAGTAATTTATTATCATGTTAACGGAACGAAAATAATGACATGCGGCTTTTACTTTCTTTTTAAGGTTAATAAACAATATTTACTTATTCTGCAGTAATTGGCGGCATATGTAAAAATTTATTAATTTTGCAAAATCTTTTTGAAAATATAACTCGCATTTTGGAACCTCATAGCTCGAAATTGTAAAAGAAGCTATATGCGGAAAAGAAATGCACACCAATTCCAAATTTATGCAGAGAGGCTAGGGTGGCTCCTGGTGCATCAACAAATGATTTAAAATATCTTAAAAATATCCGGTTACAGGAAACTAGAATAACATTTATAAATTGTTAGACAAGATGAGGATCCAAAAAGGAATCACTACGATCTTAAAAATGGATTTTGAAGAAAAAACGTTCTTTCAGTTTAAATATTTTATCGTCAAAATGCAATTTCAATTTAAATATTTGATTTTCAAAATGCAATATTATTCCTTTTTTACACTTTTCAAGAGATCAGAGAAACAGAGAAAAATGTAAATAGACAGAAATCACTTGCATAGATAAATGGATAAGCTGAAATCTGAAGAGACTGACAATGTTATTGTAAACCACAGGATCGTGTTAAGACGCGACTGCAAATGCGGTTAATACTGTAATATCGTCACTGATATATCAAAATTGTCGCATGACAAATTTACGAAAAACTTTATCGATGGAAAACACTTATATAAGTAAGTTACATCTGCTCTTAAATTAGTATATATAATAGCTGATACAATTTGAATAAGATCTAAAACAAAATGCGATTCCTTACTAATGATTTCAACTGCTACATGAAAATGTCATATGAAATATAAACATGGTTGATGCATATTTCCTTTTGATTGTGACGATTTGCCTACAAGTGCACAAAATGACATTAAAATGCATGTTATTAAATAAAATAAATAGTTAATGTCAAATATAAAACATATTTTACATGATTCCTTTTCAAAAGAATGCTTTTTCTTCAAATTTACGTATTTTTGATGTGATTTATAATAATTTTTGTTAGAATTGAATAATTCTTATTAAGGTTTATAATTAAGGTTCCTGTAATACTCTTGAAGAAATTCGAGCATCCATTCTAGACTTAGACATTTTCATAGTCAAAATTCAATTTTAGTCCTTAAATAACACAAAATATTAATGAAACTTCAGTACTTATGCTCAAAAACATTTCCTGGGAGTTAACTTTCAAAAGAAATAACAAAATAATATCCAGTTATAAGTGATAGTAATAAAAAAATAAGTGATGAATTTAATTTTTAGGCATTTAATTTTTAAAAACATTTTTAAAGTAATCTTTAGTTTCGTATGTTTTTAAAGATAATGATATCTATATATCAAAGCGTATTTTTTAATTTTATATTATTATCTCCATGTCAATAATATGTAATAAAAAAAGGGTCTAAGATAGCCCACCTTTCTCTTAATATGGGACTCGGATTTCAAATATTTATTCCCATATATACCTATAAAAAATTTACAAAGATTTTCGTTTACAGTATTCTGTTCACGTCTCCTATCTCTGGGTTTTTACTATTCTACAGTCAAAATAACTCACAGAGAGCATGATCCTGCATAAGGGAAAAGCAAGTTGCAGCAGAGGGGAGAATTGTTTAGGTTAAAAGAGGGGCAGGGGGTTCTCTGCATTCCTCAGAAAGGTCTCCCCTTATTTTGGCGGATATTCACAAACACCATTCATCTTTCTCATATTTGGGGGTGTGGTGGTTCCGCCCCTCGAAACTGAAACTGAAAACAACTCGGTAGTTGTTAAAAAACGCTAGTGGATGACGTGATTCACTCCCCTTTTCGGGAGAAGTCAATAAGCAAACTGAAGAATTTCGTGCTAACTAGCAATTTATTCATCTTTATTTTTTTTTTCACCATGTGAATAAACAAGACTCAGCTTTTTACAGAGCTTTTAATGCATTTTTGTCGCCAAACTGCTTTTGAATCATTTTTAGTGAATTGAAAGAATAAAAGGAAAATTACCTTTTCAATGAAACAGTTTTCTAACTGTGAAGTATAATTTATTTAACTTGAGATAATTATGTAGCTGAATTCATAAAAAATTATACAGCCCTTTTTAGCATTATCAAATGCAAGAAAAAACGAAAAACATATGTCATTGAAGATATTTCTAGTTTTAAATGCGTTACTATCAAACATTACTTCGCTTAAGTTTTTAAGTTAATATTTTCATCGATACTCAAATTTGAGTATCGATGAAATAATTTTTTTTGCAGAAGCATTTTTTTTTATCTCGATATATTTAAATATGATTATCTGTATGCTCTCGCAATATCAGTAAAATTTTGAAACTCATTAAAAAATTTTCTATACCAAAAATAATAAATAATTCACATTCTTTTATAAGATCCACTATTCCAAGATATTCAAGAAACGTCATATCGATTTAAACTTGAATAGTAATTACCTCTACCACGACACAACTATAAAAAGAATGTCTCAAAATTATTACAATTATTTCTACTAATGTTTTGTATTTTCCCTATAATTTATGTTGCATATGAATAATGGTATTCTTAACTTTACTTTTTTTCAAGCCTCAAAGAATAAATTCAAAGAGTATGTTTTATTTCATTATGTTTTCTATTTTACAAGAGTATACATTTGTCCATTCATGCCCCTATTTACCGGGCATCGTAATCATAATAAATCTTATTATGATTATGATTAATAAATGATATTGTTCGCATTTTTCGTAGTTCATATAGATATATTTATTTTTTCAAAATGAGATTACCAAAAATAGCTTACCTCCGATGGGTTAATATCAGAGTTTGATAATAAAATCTATATTCAATTTTAATAAATATCATTCTTTCAATACACACATAATAAGGAGTATCTGAAGTATAAGTTAAGTAATTTTATTAAATTTAAAAAGTAATATCTAAAAAATGAAGTATACGGAATTTCACAGTAGCTAGAGTAGCTTAGCAAAGCACCATAATGAGATAATCTTAAATTATAAAGAAAACTATGATCGAAAAACATTTGGTCGAGCAAGAAAAATTACTTTTATAAGAAATAAAACTTATTTTTCACAATCGGATTAGTTGCAGCAAATATTTCAAATAAAAAGTATCCTCATGGAATTTAATTAAGTACCGATGATTGATCTGAAAAAAATATTATAAACGGCACTTTTGTTTCAAAAGCACATCCCGCAGGTATTCAAATTAAATGGTTTGATGAAATAATCTATTGAAATATCTATTAATTTGCCAAAAAAAAAGTTTGAATTAAAAAGTTTTAAATTATCAAATTGGTTACTCGATTTTGTGGCTTAGATGCGGCATAAAATGGTACGAACATGATTTGATAAAATTTCATGAAAACTGTTTATTAAAATGAACAATAAAGTAAATATGACTAAGTATTATGAGGCAACAATATTTTTCATTCCTTTAAATCTATAGTTTATATAAATTTTTATTATTTAAGACATTCAGATTTGTTAGTTGGAGATGCTAAATAATGTATACTGCCTGAATCAACGAATAGTTTTCATAATCAACACATATTTATAAAGGATGGCAATTACTTATTTCAAGAGTGAAGATCAAGGAGGGCGGCATTTAACTGCTTATGAGTTGGGCATTTGGTACCAGAAACAATTTCGTCCCTTCTTTATTTCGCTTTAAAAACATTTTTTTCTCTCTTTATTTTCTGTGTATTAATGAAAAAAAGAGAAAGGAACTCCTGGACAGGGTCTTATGGAAATAATTAAAAGCTGCGTCATCATTTTTACAACATTTAAATAAAGAAACCACAATTGTTCGTATACTTTAGTATTAATAACACTCATTCGACCGAAAACTAATTTAAAACATTTGAAAACAGGAAAGGGGAGAGAAACGAAAACTAAAGACATTTTCAGTGCGAAAAACTTGACAAAAGGCATAAAAATAATAATGATGATTATTTGTTCACATAAAAATAACAACGAACAAAAAGAAAAAAATTGCTAACAATGTTTGCTTACTGACTTTTGAAAATTCATAAAATAAGAAATTTACACAATATTTATAGAAAGGTTTGGAATAATATAGCGATCCGTGAAATTTTAAATATTAATTGTAAAACTATTTATATTGTCTTAAAAAATCTTCATATTTCGGTACAAATTTAATTTTTAACTCGCATTTTTTCTACTTATCAGTACTTAGCAAAATTTATATTTATCAGAAAAAACAAGTTAGCACAAAGTTTACATGTTGACAAAAAATAAATAAAATAAAATGACAAAACACTCCAAATGGCCGTAAAAACTACAACATTCAGTCGTATGTCTCCATCATCAATTTCCATTTCAATCAGTTGTGTCTTAAAACAATTTTAAATTCGTCGAACGGCTTTCTCAAAAACCTGTTTGTGTTGTTTACCGTCGCGAAGAATTGACATTCGCATATTAAGTTATGTCAGCACTAGCACATTAATTTTAAAACTCTCCAAAGTTTTAAACGAACTTCTTAACACGGATCAGATTCATTATCAACTAACTAATAAACTCCTTTTAAAAGATTTCATCCCGCTACAGGACCTCATTAACAAAGTTAAGTAACTTACCCCAGCCAGAGAGTAACAGCGTCCTGTTTATCAGCAGCGGTTACCTTCTCAATCACATCTGACGCTAAAAAACTTCTGGTCTTCTTGCAAGAGAGTTTCTTCTTGCAAACATTTCTCGCCAAGCGTCGCCAAGACTTTTTCCCCCTCCCTCGGAACCCATCAAAGGACTTACCCTACATATTTCCCGCCAGGCACAAACCGGAAAGTACAAATGGTGTCCGCGGCATTCGAATGTGAGTAAGGCTATTCAGGGTCAGTACACCGCTTATTTTTTTTTTTTGCCCTTTCTTTTATAAATCTAAGCGATTATTAATTTTAAATTTTGTCAGTTTTTCTGTAGTTTTCATAATAAAAAACGTAATGACGATTTTTAGAGACTTTTTTTTTCTAAGGTAAAATATGCTATATATAAACAGATGAGTTTTTTAAAAAAATAAAGTTTAAAATAAATGAATAAGATTATTCAGGGTCTGTACATCTAAAATGAATAGACATCCCGGATAAGCAGCAACAATTTAACAAAACTAACATTTCCGAATTTTGACTATTTGTTTCGGTTGAAAATTTGCTCAGAATTTTTTTAAATTAAATTTCTCTGTTTAATCCGAATTTTGTGAATAAGCAAATAAGTAGTGGCCGGCATATATATTTTGTCGGTCTCAGCAGTTCACACTACGATCCTTCCCCTCTTTTTTAATAAGGTGATTGATTTAATTTTTTCTGCACATTTTAACATAGTAATGATTAATTTCAAATTAATATTCTTTATTTTATTAACTTTGTACATATACATTTGATTTTATTTACCTATTATGACTACAGACTGTCCGGCGTCCAAGTTTATATACCTACTATATTACTGATTAGGTACCGCCTTATAAATATTATAACAAATAAGAGAACGTCATGAAGCATTAGGAGCCTACCAGTTATACTTAATAAAATGCTAATATCGTCTTTCTATTTTATTCCTTATAGGATTTGTATTTTTCATAAATTTATGTATTTCGCAGAAAACTAGGAAAATAAGGTTTTTTTTATCGACCTGCTTGGGATCCCCTCGCAGTCTTAACTGCTTTAGGCAGTTGCTTAGTCTGATTAGTTGGAAATTCGCACTCTGGAAGAAAGAAATGTAAAATAGTTAGTATTAAATTTACAATTTTTGCTGTATATTTAAAATGGTCAGTGGTCCAGAATCAGTTAGAACAATCTTAATTTTTTTTTTTTTTTTAATTATCCGGAATGAAAATCGTTCTCAGTTTGAATTAATATCACATACAGTCCCAAGTTATCAATAAGCAATTTATAATAAAAGAAAAATTTAAGTTAACTTCCTAATCAAATTGACTTACTTTTACAACTCGGAACACAGTGTTTATATATTCTGTGGTGTATTAAAGGCTAGGCCCATTGGAGACTCGGGACCGGAAGGGGGTATACAACTGAACATTTATTTCCCTCTCGTTTAGTATTATTAATATTCGATTAATCTCGAAACTTTCGCCTTCAAATCACAATTTCACATCTGACTCACACTTCGTCTCGGAGACTAATAATCAAGTCTTTAGCGTTTGAAAATATTCTTAGATTAAAGAGCAAAGATATATAGCCATGATATAAACAAATCATGGGAGTAGTAGTTGATAAAATTAGTTTTTCTAATTTTCTTTAGATTTCTATTCTTTGTAGAATGAATCTGAGCGGAAAAGAAACAACCAGACACCAGTCTTAATATATATAATCTAAAATGATCAGATTTTTATAAACCTGTTATTCAGAAAAAAATCATCGTTGTTTCAATAAAGCTCGTGATTTGAAACTATTGTAAAGTAAACCGAATGAGAAGAACGGGATTAAATTTCGTTGAGCATAAATGCGCCTATTACAAAAATTATTTCTAATACGATCATGATGGAAGAAGCTTTGAATAAAATAACCAACTATTAATCGGATATTTTTACAAATTTTTGAAATTAGAATTTACTTATTTTGTTTAAGTTCGAATCACAGAACTGCGAAGTGACAAACCTCAATGATTTTTTTCTTTGTCTGCTTTCATTATAAAACTATTATAATAATAAATATATTATATTAGTTTATTATTATATTAGTATATTAAAAAAGAAAAAAAACAATGTTTTAAATAAAAATCTGGAGATCCAAACAAAAATGGTAAAAGCGTGAGGATCTATAACACATTTTAATTTTGATAGATTAAATGGGTTTTTTTAATTCATTTTTTTTATTTCTTACGATATTCGTTGTGACTTTATAGTTTTCTTCTGTTGTTTTCTGCATCTCAAGCTTTTACGATTTTTGTTTTGACTTCCAATAGCCTGATAAAGTTTAATCACTGATAAGATGAAATTTATATAATATATCATTAATTGTTGCACAGTATTTGATAGCAAATAATTTCCTGAAATTACACGAAATTCACGAACTTCCATCAGAATCAGAAATTAAAGTGCATAAATTTTAATAAAAATTTAGAATGTTTTCATATATTTGAGTGCAGAGCTACTTTCTTAGTTTTATTTTAAAAAATATAGCATCTATTCTCGCTGTCTTCATTGATTTCAAAGTAATATTTTTGATCTGTTTTAAAAAAAAAATTGATTTACATTTAGTTAATTTTTTTCTTCTCCAGAATAAATAATAAAAGTTTAAATCAATATTCTGTTCTCACTTTTAATCTTTGTGGTTTTATTTATTACTGGCATACTTATAATTCAATGAAAAAAGATACCAATGTCTTGAAGTATGTTCAATTAGTGTAATTGAGAATGAATTTTGCAGATTCTGTCACTTTCTTCATTTTTAATTTCATCGTGTGAGATAGAAAACAGGTCTGATATATTAGTGCATTATCATGTTCTGTCGTTAAGTAAGGCTTTTTTTCTCAAATTATTTTATTAATTAATCAGTCTCAGTTTCTTCAGTCCTAATTACCCCAAAATGTTACCACTTATCCGAAGGACTATCGGGCAATTGGGAATGCATGTTTTGTCAGCTTATTATAATATTGAATTGATCAGAAGAGAATATATTTAAGGGGATTATTAACTACTACTTATTGCTTAAAATTTACTTTGTCATTATTTCCCAACTACCCCAAGTTACTGTTCTTTTATTGTTTTTCAGTAAATATTTTTTCAATAAATATCGTATATTAACTATTATAACAGTTCACTGCCTCCGATTTAAAGTAATTTATAATTCCTCCTCATTTTGTCAGGAAAAATCAAGGAATGCATTTGTATAAAAAAAAAAGAAAAAAGAAATGACTGAATATTATGAGGCATGAGAAGGATATCTCTAAAGCTTAGAAAGGCACTTAAATATGAAGAAGAGCTAATAATTCAATTAAGTAATAGGAAATAGAGCTTCTATTCTAAGAACGCTCAATTCAACTCATTTTTCTGCGATATTTATGCTACCTGAAAAAATTTAGTTCCGCGATAGGATGTGACCGTGTAGCACTTATATGACTCTCAGAACTAAATTGAACACCCACCAAAACTAAATTGATCTCGTCAAATTTGTGCTCGTCATCGCATTCCTGTTCACATGATCAACTCTGTCTATCTCTCAAACGTAAAAGTAATGGGTATCGATTCTTGCACTTTCCACATAAATGATCAAAATAGACATATTTGGTGAAAAAACAACCATAGGTTTATTTCCTTCATCTCCATAACCTCTGTTTTTTATTGAAAAGAATCAATATTTTCATATTCCTCCCTCAGAATCTTTTTCGTTTCTTTTTTCCCCCCATTCTCGATATCATTTTACTTATTTTCCTCCATTCTTGTCAAAACGCATCAAATCATTATTAACAAGCAACTTTCATACGTGAAAAAAAAATATATGTGTAACTCATATGTTAGATTTTTTAAAAATGTCAGTTGTTAATTTGATATAAAATAATAAACATTATTGGTGGGACTATCACTGTGGCGTTTTTAGATTTAATGTCACTTTCCGTCATATAAATTATTCCAAATGCAAGAAAAATATCAAATTTAATTTCATTCAATTCCTGTTCACATGATGAAAACTGTCAAAAATAATTGAAGATACTATCATGTTTCTCATAAGAATGTCGAAATATAAGATTTGAGTCCTACTCGATAACTGTTATATCCTATAGATGAAGAAAGTGTAACTTAGCAACTTGCTTTACAAAACGTCTATGTGAGAAATGAATATTGCCATTAGGAAAATTCTGATTACATTTTTTTTTAATGCAGTTTTAACTAAAGTAAACAAATGCTAGAAAATAACACTGAAAAAAAAAAGCGGGAATGCATTTTTCGTCTTTCTTTAAAGTGCCTTTAAGAAGAAACATATTTCCCAATTATCTAAGGCTTCTTTGGTGCGTACTGTAATCCCAGCTCTCAATTATTCTAATGCAATTTTAAAATAAAAAAAAATCCAAAATCAATACTCAGTTAAGTTTTTTCTTACAAATTATAGTTTCATATAAAAAAAATTCATATTAATTACTTTAAAAATAGGCTAATGTATCTCTACGTTCTTTAATTCCGCATATTTCTATTTTTTTAAAACTAAAATTAAAGAATTAGCTTTCGGGTTTTATTAAAAAGATTTTTTAAGTCTTAAGACAAATGTCTCCTTATTTAAATTTCAGTTTTTTGGTATTAAATTTACACAACTGTTTGTAAAACTCTTAAAAAATGCACAAAGAATTTTTTTGTTAACTGGACTCTTTAATTTCATTTGTAAATCTACAGGAAATGTGCTTATTAATTATTAAATCCTACTGTTAGGATTAGTCTTGAAAAAAATATTAAAAAATGTGGGTAAAATAAATATTACAAGATGAAACAATCATAATTAGTTATAAACATGAACTGCATGTTTAAGTTTCGAATTATTGTATTCAATACATCTTAATTATCGAAATAAATTGGCTCAACCAATAAAATTAATTAAATCAATCAGTGCTTAAAAATTAATATTTATAATTTATAAAGATTCAGTTAAAAATTAAATATAAAACTAATATAAGTAATATTAGTAACAATTTGTTTAAATAGTAAAAGAAATCCCGTAACCCGTGTAGTGAACATTTATAGACTTTGCGGCAAATATTTGCTATTAAGTATTATATTTAAAAATATTTATGTCATTGCTCGACAGTAAATTTTTACAACTTATAAAATGTGTTTTGATGTTTGACGTGTTTTGATATAATTTTATAATGAATTTGAAAAGGGCATCATTTTGATTAATAAATTGATAATTTTTTTCAAATGATTTTGATCACTTAATTACCCCAACTTTTGAAATTACATAAATATTAGTGTGTTATAACTATGTATTCACACAGCATATTTATCTAATAAAATTTTATAAAAAAGCATTTGCATTTAGTAATTATTGGTGTTTTGCAAGTTTTCTGAATTACTATTTTCATTAGTTTTTGCAGTATAAAGTATGTCATATGTTATCAAGTGAAATTACTAATAAAATGGAAAGTATTTGAAGCTAATCCATCTGATACTTAATTATGGCACTTGTCTCTGTTTTACAAGTTAATTATAAGAAAAAAAATTATGAAATTTGTAAACATTTTTTGAATGTTTATGATATTTAACATATTTTAATTTATAGTTTCGAATAGAATAGAAAATAGTTATACACAGAATGATAAAATATTTTATTTAAGTACTGCAATATTTAAAGTATCCGTTTCAATATCAAAGCAAACTAGATCTGTCTATTTTCAATTTAATTTTCAAAAACTTCCTTTTATTTTTTTAAAGGAATTCTTAGGTTAGTGTTCATATTAATCGTTAGTTTGATATTTAATCCCTTGTTATCATAGCAGCTTTTGATTTAATTAAGTTTCTTTATACCACCGCATTTATTTCCACAGATTATCGATTGAATAAAATGTCGTAGGAGAAATTTATATTTTCAAAAAGTAAGAAGTAATTACCAAGGGCTTAAATCTGAAGAAAACGGATTTATTTATCCTTTTTCAGTTAAAAAACAAACAGTCTTATTAGCAGATGTTTTTGAGCTTTTCTCCTTCTTATGGCTAAATAAAAAAGGACTAAGCAAAAAAGATGTGTTTTTGCGTCTTAATTTTATGTCAAAGCCCCGGATAACATTTCTTAAATCTAATTCGGTCTTTTATTTTAATCAATTGGTGCGTACAACTCCTAAGCCTTAATTATTAAGGTAGCACCGCTATAATTGGAACGTTCTAGTCTCTTTATTCAAAATTCCTTTAAAACTTCATAAATATTGTTGTTTCTTTTTTTTTTTTTTTTCAATTTCTTATCCGTGTATTTATCGAAAATACTTTTAATCAATTGCTCTAGATAAGATTAAAATCGAACATTTCTACTTAATTATTGCTCCAAAAATTAATTAAATTCAAAATCTTGATATCATGTCCTAATGAATTAACTCTTGATTTCAACCCTACAACAGCAATTTAAATTGAAAAAATTACAATTGAAATTAAAATCAACCTTTGCAGTTTTTATATTTTATCTACAAAATTAAAAAGAAAATTACTGATTATCTTCTTGGAAAGATTTTTGCAAACGTATCAGCATTAATTTCACTCATGTCCATAAATTAAGGATAATTCAGAGTCACGCAGAAATTGAACTCTAAAATACATATATCACCCTTAAAATGACTACACACATCTTCAAAAATCATATGCAAATTGCAGAAAGCCACCAGATACCACCGATAATACGTCACAATGACGAGAGTGTAAGAGAGTGATGTATAAGGAATACAGGCAAAGAAGTAAAATTGTTCGCAAGCACTTTATAAGCCTTTCAATGCAATAACCGCATAGTTATGACACAAAGGACACATTTGAATGATTTTTTACGTTGTAGATCTATCGGCCGTCTGGAACGTGGGCGTACTCAGCTGGAAGTATCCGAGGAACTTGGAATCGCACAGAGTGTCATCACCAGGCTTTGGCAACGATTCCAAGATGATGGTAATGTGAGTAGACGCTACAGCACAGGTCGCCCCCGAGTTACAACGCCGAATGAGGACTGGTATTTGGCAGTTACTGCCAAAAGAAACAGACGAAGCACAGCATCAGACCTGTCTCGTCAGCTCTCTTCAGCCAATGGTACGACAGTTTCAAGGCAGACCGTGTACAGATGCTTAGGGCAGATTGGTCAACATGCTCATAGGCCTGTCAGAGGTGTTCCACTTACTGCAACTCACTGTCGCCTGCGGTTAGCCTGAAATAGAGAGCATGCATTGTGGACACCGCAACAGTGGGCTTGTGTGATGTTTTCCGACAAATCCAGGTTTAGCTTGCCGTCTGATTCTCGCAGGACTTTCATATGGAAAGCGCCAGATACCCGTCACCAACAAGAGAACATCATTAATCGATACCGTTACGGTGGTGCAGGATTGTTCATTTGAGAAATTATTCTGAGTTCCAGAACTGACCTGCATGTTCAAATTGGAACCATGATAGTCCAAATCTATCGGGGCGTCATTCTGGAACAACATGTACTTTTGTTTCGGGGCGCCATGGGTGCAGAATTCGTGTTTATAGATGGCAACGCCTGTCCTCACCGTGCAAACATCGTAAACGAATGCCTTCGATCGGAGGATATCACCCGTATGGATTGGCCAGCATTCTCACCGGATTTGAATCAGTAGAGCATGAGCTTGGCCGACGAGTTGCAGTCCGTCAACCACCTCCTACATGTCTACCGGAATTTCAGAGAGCATTGGTTGATGAGTGGTGTAATATTCCCCAAGATCAGATCGATAATTTGATACTTAGCATGCCTAGGTATTGTACGGATTGTATTGCATCGTCTGGGAGACATACCATGTATTAACCATCATACCAACCATGTAATTTATTTTTTTTTGTAATTTGCTCCAGGGAGCAAAAAAAAAAAAATCGCAATTTTTATCAATGATATCAAACATATAGCATCTTTTTGGCTCTTTACCTTTTGTTTAATAAATAGGCTTTGCAAATAAGCCCCATTTGTTTTGCTTCTGACTCTTTCTTTCACTGAACGCATTATCCGTAATTATGGACATGAGTGTATTTCATCTTATACCTTGCAGTTTTTAACTTATAACTGGCTTCCAATTATCCCAAATACTTTTATGCAAATTTATAATAATTTAAATTAATTTCATGAGGGAGGAAAGAAAGGTGTCAGAACTGGAAGTATATAAATTACCTTATTTCTTCAAAATAGTGCACTCTTTGATGTATTTCAAGTAAAATATGGAATATATATATTGTTTGTTCATATTTAATGCTTAATACATATTCATGTTGTATTCTTTCTGGTTAAAGAAGCAGACATTCTTCTTATAATTCTTCTCCTTATTATTAAGGACATAAATCAATTTTCATCAGAGATTAATATTTCTTCTTTGGAACTGCAATCGGGAAATGCCGCTGTCTGAATAGGAAAGTAAAAGGCAGGGAGAAAAAAAAAGAATATGATTCAGAACGCATTCAGAGCTTATTTAGCTTCAAAAGGGAATTTCCCCATAATTTTAGCTAAATAAGTATTTTGGCTTCGGAGCATATAGACTCTGAATTTGGGAAATAAAAACCGAAGTAACTCAAAAGTTAAAGTCAAAATGAACTTTGAATTTCAGGGATAAGAAAATAATTAATTTTAGGAATGCGGATAAATTGAAATTAATATATTCGTGTATGTAATGAGTCTTCATACTTTATTTAATTTGTAGTTTCATTTTACTTTCCCCTATTTGCGAAGTATACAAAGAAAAAAAAATGTAATTCTCAAGTAATTCAACCATGAAAGTTTGTCGAATGAGACAAACTTTCGTAGTTTCATTTTCCAATTTCGTGGTTTTCCAGATTTCCAAATTTTTTGCTTTTAAACTCGAACCTTGAGGCTAAAAACTCATTTTTTGGAATTATGTGTCTCGATCTGTCAGTCTGTGAGAACGATGACTCAAAAACGCTCTGAGCTGGATTTATAAAATTTGGTATGTGGTCTTTACATCAAATTTGCCGATTTCTTTTAAATTTGACTGTCTATCTATCTGAAGACATGGGAGCACTATAACTATAAAACGTAAATAGCTACATGAGTGAAATTTGATATACAGTTTTTGACCTCTAAAGCACATTTCCGCATCATATTTTGAACCAAATCTATTCACCTCTGCTTTCTGTATATTGATGTGCATGTAAACGCGACAACTCAAAACCATAACAACGTAGATAAATGAAATTTGGTAAGTGATTTTGTTATTAAAATTAAAATTACAAGTCAAATTTTATTTTCAATCGTTTGAAAAAAAAAAGTCTCCCAAATGCACACTCGATTTTCTTCATTTTACTATGAAACACAAAACGCTCATGTGCGGGACTCCGAAAAGTAAAATCTGAACACGTATCGCATTCAAGGCTTTGCCTGAGCTCCACAAGTTTTATTCAAAAAGGGGGGGGGGAGTAAAATTTTTATTAGAAAATCCTCAGGAAGGCCACACCTGCTGGTTTTATTCAAATCTTATAGTATTTACAATTTCCTATAGCTTATGTTTGTTAAACTTAATTTGATGCATCAAAGCTTTTTCTTTTTCTGATATTATTTTTACGTAAATTCTGAGATTTTGGCAATCATCCAGATTTCCAAATATCCGATTCTTGATCCCCGTTTAATTCGAATTGTTAGAATTCTACTGTATCAGCTTGTATTAATTAAATGAATTTTGTTTTCGCTTATTATTGGAAAAGGTCCATACAGAAATGCTCACACTTTTACAAATATACTTCTCCAAAAATGCTCTCGCTCCATGGTACACAGAAAATGTACCACCGTCTTTGATACGGATATAATTTCTCTTGCTCAGAAATATATTTATAACCTTTACGTCAGAAGTAAATTGAATTTAATCGAAAAACTTATCTGTAAGTAATCAAAAACTAATAAGAAATTAAAATTTAAAATCAATATAAGAACTTGTAATTAAATAAGCACATTTAAACTTGATCTGTATTTTGAAATTTTGTATTAAAAATCATTAGAACTGCTAGAGTGTGACTCGAAATTATAATTTTAAAATTGATGAATAAACTTTAATATAATTAAAAATAAGGCTGGCATGGTTTGAATAAAATATTTTTATAGCATAATTTTAATTAGCTGAGCCATTTTTACAAACATGAAGTTTTGTTATCGATTTTTCATTCTCTTCATGTTATACTAGATTTTTAGAATTTAGTGCAGTTGTATGTTTTCCGATAAAATATATTATCTTAATTTTTTCCTAATTTAATTATTAATCAATATATTATTTTTCATTAAATGTTGAGGCAGCATCATCTCATAGTGAATTTGAAAATGAAAATTTGATTACAGGGTTGGCTAATGTTTATAATAATTAATCATATTAAAAAAATAAAGTATAAAATTATTATTAATAAAAATAAAATTTAAAAACACGCTTTTAGTAGTATAATAAAAGTAAGAAAATTTTTCAAGGAAAATGCAGTATTCAAACACACACACACACACATAAAAAAAAACATCTCAAAAGCATGAGACTTTAAAAACAATATTATAAGAAAACTAAGCAACAATGAATATCTTTAAAAAGAGTATTCAATGAATATATTTGTACACATTCATTTAAAGTTAAAACATGTTATGGATGCAATTCAAATTTCTATTTATTTAGAGAACTTCTACCCTGCTTTCACGAATTTTGTTTTAAGCTCTTTATAATAACTGAATTTTTTTAGTAATATTATTTTCTACTTTAAAGTTCACTAATAAAAGTAATTTTTAAAATTTTTTTTATTAATAATGATTTTTTAGAAAGTATACCTCAAGACCTATTATCGATTATAAGAATAGCATAGAAATTTCGTATTTTTCATGAGCTTTCTTTTTTCATGAGCTTTCTTCTTTCATGAGCTTGAGAATTAGTAAATTATTGGGTTAGACTTGGCTGTGAATGGCTCAAAAATACTTCGGTTTGGTCACTTAATAAGGCTAATGGAATGCTAAAGGTCAAGTATCATTTTTTTCTAATAACAGTGGTGTAAATTTTATGTCGGCATGTTAACCTAATAAATAGTATCAATCAGAAATAGAAATCTCAACTCATTTTAAGTCAGGATCCACGTAATTTTACTCTTATATTAAGCTGGCAATAGTAAAAATATATTTGAAAATTTGAAATGAGCTTTTTGTTACCATGATCGTTTCTTTCATCTTATTAAAGAAAGAAATAATATGTTATGCTACACAAGGACACACACACACACAAATTTAAAGCCACGATTCAGAAAATTTCAGTTATATACTATCATCACTATGGATTTTTTTTCAAAATTAAATTCTTATAGCAATGACTTTTAAAATGAAATCGTTTGTCACTTTTTATATGTAAACATATAAAAAGTGGCAAACAATTTTATTAACCACTTTGCTTTATGTAAACATAAAATAAAGTTCAACAAGGTTTAAAATTGAATCATTTACAACATTAAGTAAAAATAATATTAAGTATAGCGAAGTTTAAAATTAAATCATTACAACTTTTCATATCTAAACATAATGCAAGATGTATCTTTACTTATGGATTATTTTCATTTTAAGAGTAAAAATTTCAGGTTTCTATTCCGAGAAACCAATTGATTTAGTCGTATCATACTATATTTTTCTTAACCTTAAATATAGTACAAATAAACTATTTTAAATAATAAGTTGCGATTAAATTAGAAAGTTTTTAGCGGAAACTGACAAAGGAATTACTTCTAGCACTGCATATTTCGTCTTATTACTTCGCTGGCGCCCATTTTATGGCAACAACGCAAATAAATGTCAGTAGTAAGTTAAAAGCTATCGAGCGCCATACTGAACTGAGAACCATACTGAATTTGTTCCGATGTTAAAAAACGAAGAGAAGCACATTACTTCTGCCTGATTTGTGTAAAGAAGCCAAACCTTTGGGATGAAGAACAAGAATGCTTTAAAAATGCCACAAAGCATAATATTTAAATATATGTTTCTTATCACATTTTAATTGTTTTCACTTTACTAATAAAATTTCTGTTTTTTAAAACCACGGCTGATTTTCATTTCTGTTTCTAGGATCCATTTATGCTAAATAATTTTGATTGCCTATGAATCTAGTCATAACTCCATACAAAATGTTCAAAAATCAACCTGTTAAAATAAAATATATTTCATAAAAAGAAAAATATATAAATTTTTAATTTATATTTTTAGGTCTCCAAATATACAACGAATAAAATACATTGAAATAAATATATTTTATCCTATACGAGTTATGAAGTAAAATTCCGTTTCAGGTGATATATGTAAAAAAATCACCATTCGAGTTGTTTTTTAATTGCGCAATTTTTACATTTTGATACCGAGAGATTTAGTATGAAGACATAAATTCTGGTCATTTTTAAAAATTAAATAGGAAATTCTTTCAGTTTTTAAGAGAAGTTAATTTTAATAACTTATCTCTCTTTTCTTAATTAACCGAATTTACTCGGAACAATTTAATCCTCAATTATTTCCTTTCAGAGAAAAGGTAAATTACCAAACCTCTCATGGAAGTATGTTGTTTGAAATCAATAATAACAATTAAATGGAAGAGTGATAATTCACAAATCAATAACAGCCCCTGCATCTCACTTAGTACTAGAGTAAAGGAGAACGTAGATTACTTTTTTACATCAAGTTCCAATTCTTTCAAATTAAAATGCTTTTCGATAAGTATAGACATTTACATTATTGAAAACCTTCATTTACTTTTGAATTAATTTATTTTTAAACAATATTTCATTATAAAATGACATTATTGGTTTTCTAATGTTTCGATTGACAAATGAAACCGTGTTTTATAGCGAGGGAAGAATTTTTCTGGAATGAGCTGTGTTAAAAAGTGCTTTTAACTCGTTCAGTTGGATCAGGTGAACATAGCATTGGTTTATGTTTACCTTAAAAATAAGTATTGATAACCTGTTTCCCTTATCATGTTACATTTTTCTTGATACGCATCAGCTTAGTGAGCAGCTGAAAAAGTTATCAACAAGTTGCCACTACTTTAAATTCTTCATTTCAAAAAGAAACAACCACATTTTAGCCATAAAATAAGCAAAATAATTTTTCATAAAAAATCATTTCTTTTTCAAAGTTTTCATTTAATTTCTCTTTACAATCTTTTATCGGTATTGTAATGCTATCCAAAAGTTTGGACCATGCAAATCTCAAAAGTTTAACAGAAAATTACTACAATAATGTGATCAAAAAATCGTTATCAAATTAGGTATTCCTAATAAGCAGAGCGAAAGACCTGAAAACTACAGAATACACCTAACATTTAAATACTCTGGAAGAAAACTGTTTTCATATTCTCGCACAAAATTAATTTATTTGACTGAAAACAAACATTTTTCTGTACTACAGAGGAGAGAAAGTCATTCAGAATTTGGATAACATTTATAATGTATGATGTATCTGACCTTGCATGGAAACTGTACCAATCTATAAAATACATTAATTTTTAAAATTCCCAAAAATAAATTGTTTTTTTTAAACTCATTTGAACGCAATGATTTAAAAATATTCACACTTGCATCGTCTGAATTTTTAAATATTGCTACAATAAAAGAACAGTGAATAAAGAATCGATGAATGAAAAAGATGATTGACCTGATTCCCCATTATTAAAAAAAACTGATGAAAGTAAAGCAAAGAAAAGGTTCAAAATGAAGAATCTATTGATAAAAATTTTTTTATATAAGCTTTTAGATAAGTTTTATGAATTAAATTAATTTTGAATGTTATTTTTAATCGAAATTTTTATTTTAATGTCTAATTCTTAAAAATTATGGTAATCTGTATGTAAAAGCAATGCTCCACATACTGTGATCATAGAGAATCTAATTTGACCTTAATGGGAACTTTCTACTTTTCATTAATACAAAGTTAAAGTAGTATTTTTTAAATTAATTAATTTGTTTATTTGTAACACACTTTTTGATACAAAGATTTGAAACAGAGATAATCCATGCCACTTTTACTTTATAGTTTCTGCTATATTTTACCACTTTTTCAAAACTTTGAACTATTTTGAAAAAGTTTTTTAAAGTTTAAAAATAATTTTTATTCTCCCTTCTTTCCAAAAATCTCATGATTCTGTGCAATAAGACTCACTTTTTTTCATTTTGCATATCATCAACGAGGTACTAAAACTCAAAAAGCAATCCAAATTGATAATTTAATCCAATATTTAAAGATATGAATTTCTAAAAGCATTTAGTCATGTACTTCATTTGATCATGTAGTTCATAATTCTTTTCAGTTCATTGAGTTCCGCTCAATTTGAAATAAATGTGTTAAAATAATATAATAGCATTTATTTCGAGAACAGCATCTTATTTAAAATTATTTATTTACAAATTAACATTAAATAATTTTTTCAAGCACCTATTAACCAGTCGAAAATTTGTATGTCTGAAGTTAGTTTTAGCAAAAAAGCTGTCTCTTGGTCATATTTGGTAGGTATTAAAATTCATGACTTGTGTTGTCAGTTGAAGTGCAACACGTGATTCGTATTAACATTTCCGGATGAAGCTTCAAAAATGACTGACAAAAGAACAAAACTGATAGTTAATCTGAAAAATACTCGATTGTTAAAGGAAAGCACACATGAACACATTTTTTTAATCATTATTCAAAGAACTAAATGAGAAATCCGTGCAAAATATTTTCAAACAATAAAGACAGGGAAAATAAGACAATTTAAAATCCATAAACGCCCACGAGAGGGTTTGTGGCTTAAAATTTCTGCATAATGAGACGAATTAAATAGAGATTATAAGGGAATGCTATTAATCCAGATAAACGCAGCTTATTGCATTAAGCACTGGCCTTAAGATGATAGATGAAAAAAAAAGACTTGTTTAACCAAATAAAATTTTAAAAAAAATTAATTTTCTTACTGCTAAAGCTATATATTTGCTTCCAAATATGTCTATTAAGATTATATATACTTAGGATTTTCTATTCAAAGTTTACCTGAATGCGTGACAACTATAATATAGCATATATGTGTATCGAATAGATTGCCAAATTCTTCCAAGTGGACATTTTTTTTTAAATTTTTTATAGCTAGGCATCAAATCAACATTTCACCATTCCAGATTTTCATACATTATCAGACAATAATAAAAGAATATGTGTGTTTGTGTTGGGCTTTACAGAAAAGACCGCTTGACCTAGAGCAACTAAATTTAATATTAATATACTTTAGAAGGAGAAAATGAGAACCTCGGAGAGATTTTTTAAAAAAAGTTATTAATTAAAAATTCAGTGAGATTTTGCAGTTTTACGCGATAATTCTCGAAAATGCAAAATAAAAATTGTACAAAACTATCTTAAGAATTTATATATATATATATATATATATATATATTATTTAATGATACCAATTAGTTGAGTATTTTTTTTTTTTTTTTGAATTTCGGCAACTTTTTAAAATGCTCCTTTGCATAATTTTCAATAATGGTTTTCATTTTGAAAATCAAACTATTTTCAGGGTTTCATCAAATATTTAATCACGTGAATTTTTCTCACAATTGAAAGCTAAGAACGTTTCTGTCTATTATTCGCACAATTTACATGAGAAATCAGAAAATGAAATAACAGAAGTCAATATGCGGAAGTCATCACGCAGATTGAAATAGATTACCCAGATATTTAAATTGTTAATGAAACTATAATCTAATGGGACTCGACTCCATTAGGAATTTCATGTACAAAAACAGAATAGGTGCAAAGTTATTAAAATAACCCAGTTTTAATATCTGTCCAAATTTGATGCTAAAAAAATATTTAGATGAGGGATTCATGAGCATCAAGTTATCTATAAAAGATTTAATAGAAATAAAATGAAAAACTAATCCTTTAACTGCATAATCCTAAAAGAAAAAAAGAAAGATTCTTTTAGATTCTTGGAAGAATCTAAAATCTTTGTAACACTCTCTCGAATATTACTTTCACTGTTTTTATAAATTTCATCCGAGTTTTTAATTTCGTACATCTTTTTATTGAAACAATTTTTTTAAATTCTTATTTTTGATAAAAAATAATAATATAAAACTGAGTTAGTAATTGAATCATAGAGCATTTCTGAACATACAAACTAGTTTTTCAGATTTCATAGCCCATATACAGTAACTGTTAATTATAATAGTTTGCCATTACAGTAGAATTAGTTCTCCAAACTAAAAGGGGGATCAGATTATTTCGGATATGACGATATTCGAGTGATTGGCTATGTTCAGAAATTAAATAAAAAAGATGTGGGATTAAACAATATTAACTTTAATTTATGATATTAAATTTAACAAAAAAAGGTACAGAAAATTGTAAATGCTCTGATTTGCATTAAAAAAATAAATCATTCGTTAAATTAAGTATGAAGGTCCATTACATACTTGTATTTCTCTTAAAATTACAAACTGTGGACAAAAAAAAAATTACGAATCTGGATAATTGGAAACTTGTATGTGTGAAGTTTTACCGTATTACAGTCTTGGAATAAATAACTCGGAATGGTCGCACGTTTATCATGTTGCAATAATCTCCATCTTAAATTATGAAACTTTTGAATTTTTCGAAAGTATGAAAATGCTCCATATTTTTTGTAATAAAGATGCATATGCACATTGAAATACATAATTTCCATAAATCCACGTAAATATCGCTGGTACAGTTTATTCGATTAGTCCAAGTATTCTCCGAGAGAGATATATGACAACTAAATTCTTTTGATATGCTGCTATACTAGTCTTGAAACAGATCTCGTCTGTTGAAATTTTCCCTCTACCTTATGAAAACAGAAAGAAAAAAAGATAGAAATTCTGGAAGGACTTGTTCGTTCTTTTGTTTATCCTGTTTGATGATCGAGTAAAACAAAGCAGAACGGGTTATTATCTTGCAAGCCCTAGGTCTTCGCACACACACATACAACTTCTTCAAAATTTTACTCTTTGGAATCGCAAGAATGTTAATAAATTTACCTTTCATGTTCACGATTGTGCTTTAATTGAGCACCAATTTTAAGATTCTGAATTTCAATACCTGAAATTAAAATTATTTTGACGAGTTTTGTAGTATTTTGAACTGATATGTTATTAAAATGCCATTTAAAATTATTGCACTACTTGCATTTAAGATTGTCGTCTGTGAGCTTTCAATTATATATGAATCTCTAGCCTTCTTCTAGAATAAAGTAAGCTATAGAAATGCACACACATGCACGATAAATCATTTCTAAACTAAATATATTAATTTAATCTCTTTAATCTTACCCTTTCATATCCGATGCATTTCATCTTTTTTCCGAAAGGTAAATTTATTATGTTCTCCTCCCACATTGGAGGTATCAGACGAAAACGAATATCTATCTCTCTTCTCGTTTCAAATCCCATCAATAACTGCAGCTGTTCTTTTTGTTAAATATTCCCTTTAAGCGTTGGCTTTCTTTCTTTCGCTATGGCCTACCACAGAACCTACATGAAATCATAGTGATAAAGTCTAATTGCATTTTATTTTAAATTTAGCAAATATTTTCAAAAGTAAAATGTACCTAAACAAAAAAAAAAAAGTTTTGAAATCGAAAATCCTGATGTCTTTTCTGTCATTTATTTTTTCATGTCAAAATCTTTATAGTTTTTCTATATTCTGTCTCATTTCATTTCAACTTGGTTTTCCATCGTTATTTAATCGTTACAGGCATCAAAATAGCTCTTTCTGTACTATAATCTGCAAATTGGTCACTTTCTTTTATTGTAGCACACTTTTATACAGAATTAATTCATCACATTTTATAATAATGCTAATTTTTAATGTCAACACATCCTAACAAATAAGCTTGAATAAAAAGTGTACTATTATTATTACTTTTGCATTTTTCATTGAATTGCTTTCCAATTAACGCCCTAATAACTAAAATCTAACAATCTATTTTTACGTATCAAAATAATTCTGTAAGGAAAGTTATTAAACAAGTATGCCTCATGTTAAAAAGTTTCACGGAATAATATTCTTAATTTCATAATTGAATATTTAGTCTGTAATATTGCTTATATCACACACAGAAAACTAATGAAATCAGAAGTCAGGGGTTATTTGACAACAGCCCCGAATTTTGGCAAGTTGGTTTGTACTGAATTTTACTTAATAAGTAAATAATTTACACTAAGAAACATTTATTAAATTCATCTTAGATTCCAGATTCCTACTATATATATAATGTAAATTGATGTCCAAATTATAAAAAGATAAACGGGATTTTTGATTCTTTGTGCTATATTGAAAAAGCGAAAATATACAGAGTGATCAGATGTCCTGGAATTGCTTGGATAATCGTGATTTTCGGCTCTTATTGCCATACTGAAAAAGTAAAATGACATAAAAGTGACTAGATGTCGCAAAATTGTTAGAGAATCCTGATTTTTTAGCTCTTTGTGCCATGTTGAAAAAATGTCCCGCATCTTAATTAAATGTGCAGATTTGCCCCATTTTTTTTCTTATCAATGTCAACTCATATTTTAAAAAAAACAATCAACTAAATTTAACTTCTTTAAAAGTTGACAGCTCAAGAATTCTTTTTTCCCAATTTTGGTATATAAAAAGAATACAGTCCTCCAAATCTGACTGATTTGGATTAATCTACATGAATAAACAATAATAAAGGCAATAGTAAAAAATATTATTTATGTTTTTCTTTATTTCTTCCTGCCTTTCTTAGATTAAATAGTCTCATTTTTCCAAATTTTAATTTTATTTAAACTTTTTTTTTAAATTTTGCCATTAGCCTCTAAGCTTTTCCCGATCTAGCATTGTTTCTCGGACCAAAAAGGTGCTCTTCGGTTCAAAGTAAACTTGGATTTAATTTCAGTAAATCTGATCACTTGAATTAAATTGAGTTTCATCAAAAGTTAAAAGTTAGATCATTAACTATAGTTCAGTGAGAGTGTTCATGACATGTTCCTAATGTATTGAGAGGTGGTGAAAACTCTTATGTGTGGATGAAGCAGTTTAAACTCATCAAAATCTGAATTGAAGTGCTCAACGATGAGCGATGATTGAACCATTTCACCGATTCTGACGGGGGGGCGTCGGGGGTGGAGGGGGGGGGGGGGGGGGGCAGAGAATTTGCCCGAGGCGCTAATTTGCAAGGAAGGCAATCGAAATGTATATTTGTCATGTTTTGACTATTGGGGGTGTCAAACAAAATTCTTGCCCCTGGCACTTCACAACGCACTTTCGCCTCTGCCCTGTAACATCGAAGGAAGAATGCTCATTTGCTTCGCCAACGGAAAGCCAAATCAAAATTTTTATGCGCTTTTTCAACCAGAAAATGTTGCAGTAGTATTTATAAGCTCCTCCAATCATTGCATACCAGCTTTAATGGATTGTTACAGATGAGTGAAAATTGCAATTTCATCGTTTCCCGCTGAAATCTTTCGGATATCAAAGAGTGACTTCTTACTAAATGTCAGCGAATTTTTTCCATTTTTGGAATCATAAATTTATGATATATAACAATGCAAAATACCACAAATGGCATCGATAATTAATGAATAACTAATTTTGTATCTTTAGTACATATTGAGTCACCATTTGTTGTATATTAATTCATTATGATTATTCTCTTTTCAACTTTCCATTTATAGTGTTTTTTGTGGTAGTTTCGATGTGAAGTACACATTTTGTGACTCCTTTGGCCGATTAGGTCGAAAATATAAGACAACGATTGTGGTACAATAATAAAATTTATCCCCCAAGCGTGTTGCTTTCATATACATTCAAGCAGGTAGACCGATAAACAGCGAATCCATCGACGGATTAGATATAATTTTTATTTTCAAATCTATAACTTAAGTGACCAGCTAGTCTTTAAAGTCGGCTAAATGTTAAATAAATTTTAAAATATTATTACTCTTTTATAATACATTGGTATATTAGTTATCCATTTAACTATTAATATTATATTCCGCTTGATAAGTCCTGTAAAATAATAATTTTAATTTTTTATTGGTTTGGAGTTTATTATTTACTTTTAACCTACCATGAATGATTTTTTTTATTAATATTGAAAACTTAACTAACAATTGTAGTGAATTTTTCAAGAAATTATGTTTATTTCGACATGATAAACAAATTAAAAAATAAATAAAAACATATTTTCACAAAGCTACTGAAATAAATCACTAAAACATTAATTGTACTAAAAATAAATTAAAATTGGAGACTAAATTTATCAGAGGGCTTTCAATGGGCGGTATTTGAGCCTGCAAAATATGTAATACTGTCACTGATGGGAAATTAAAGATATATTTACGAATACCTTGATACCTCATGAATAAACACAAACTTGAGTAAAAAACAGACAATTAATTGTAATTAAAAAGAAACCAGAACCAAGACTAACATATAAAAAATGTTGAAAATGAGACGGTGACAAGAGAAACTATAATTCAATGATATTAATGAATATTTGTTTCAAAATATGCTCTCAGTTCGAGTTATTTTTGTTGAAAAAATTGCTCTCCTGCTGAAAAAAAAAATCCTAATTTTTTTAAATACATTTTTTTTTTGGTTTCAAATTTTCAAATTTTTTTAGTAAGTATCAGTTCTGTCAAAAGATTTACAATTTAAAGATTCGTTTATGTTGAACGAATCAAATGAACCTGTAAAAATCAATTCAATTAAAAATATATATCAGCATAATTATATTAATATAAACTCCCAATATAGTATATTAGAAGCGAAGATGATATACTAATGATAGATTTCTCACCATTTGAGATAAAAACTAAAAAGCATTTAAAAACTCAAGCTGCGAATTATACTGTATTTTTCCCTTAATAGACGTTCACCCTTGTCAGTTCGCATAATCTCTAATTCAATGCATCAAAGAAAAGGCAGTGGGGAGGGGAGAGGAATTAAAGAGCTTATTCCTTCTCTAAATAAGAGAGTTCAGTTCTTCAGTCAATGCATCTTTTTCTGCTTGACTCCATTAGATTGACATTGATGAAGAACATTACCTCCTTTTCACTGTACTCTATAACAGCACGTTTTATTTTTGACGCTGACGCCTTAATGAATTGCATCTGTTGGATCTTACAAGCCTGATATAAATCTTCTAGATTCCTTGATTTTTATCAGAAGAAATAAATGACTAGTTCACTATATCTGATTATTCTGTGATTTAGATGTTAGTTTTAACAATGCTCGTGAGGTGAGAATTCAATCTGTGTATATAAAATAAGAAATGAAATTTTGTTGCTTCCACAATTTTGAGCCATCCAAGGTCGGTGCGAAAATACCTTGGCAAAAAAAAAAAAAAAAAAAAAAAATCATGTGCCCCCTTATCAATCTCTTCTTATATATTCACAAGTACAGCCAGGTTTAAAACCAAAATAATAAAAAAAATTCTGATTTTTAAAAAATGTAAGCAATTTTAAATGCACAAAATGGAATTTTTTAAAATAATTTTAATTAACTTATAGATTTGGCTACAATAACTTATAGATTTGACAACAACTACCATAATAAGAATTTATAGCTGAAACAAAGTACTTTTTACGATTTAATATTTATTTTGAAGGAATTTCGTCTTCAGAAAAAAGCAGATATTAAAACACCTCATTGTCAAAGTGCTTGCCTGGAGTCACTTAATAGTAAAACCGACCCTGCAGCTTTGCATCTTATACAATAAAATCTCTTATGAACATTATTCTGAAATGATGTGCTTTTGAACTTGATTCAAAATATGACAAGTAATGCGATTTAATTTACTTTCCTTGTCAATTTTAGGTATTAGCATGTTTATAATTTCAATATTGATAGGATTAAAATATTTTACAATGTTGAATAATCCTGTTTTTTGTATAAATAAGCATACGTATTATAATTGCAGCATTTTTATTGTAATAATTCATTTCCTTTAATTTAACTCTCTCTCTCGTTATATATATATCAATCTAATTAAATCCTAATTAATTTCCTAATTTTTGTCTTAATTTAGCCCTTATTAACTTCGTTCTAAAATTTTCTCTTATTTCCTGATCCAATTCCCACTTTTTCATTTAATTAATCCTACACGTGCTCTATAAAAATGCTTACTTCTGTATTTTCTCACGCGCCGAGTGAATGGATAAACATCCTTAATGTTTACGCCATTCTTTTAAAGATGCCTAAATTTCAAAATCCTAAATCAATACGTGTCAAAGAAATCTCTACAAAAATTCAACCTGTTTCGCTCATTTGATCTTTGTTTGCTCTTGTGTCGCAATGTAAACTGACGTATTTATTATGCCTCTTGGATGGAATAAATAGAAATTAAAAATTGAAAAGTGTCTTCTCTTCGGCCACGCAATTGCTAAATAAAATATATTTTAACACACACACGCAGACACACACACACACACACGATTTTTCTGTCAGATAATTCTAAGTGTGCTTTAACTATGTGGTGTTTATCCATCAAACGACCTTGCCATTTATTCGTCGGTCTTTCGCTCTTCACAATAAATTTTTAATAGCAGTATGTGTTTAATGTATTATTAAGTACTAGCCGCCTTTGGCGACCAGCCGGTTCGCCAGTATTACCGCTCGCTACAATTTTCAATGAGATATTTTAAGTAACTGGTCTCTTAAAGGATTCTCAAACAAAACATTTTTAATCTTCAAATTTTGATAGTCATACCAAGTTTATACTGTTTAGATCATTTCGTTCAATTTACTATATATATTTTGCTAATTTGTTGTCATTTCCGACAAAACTTCAACTTTAATTTAAAATTGCAATTAATATTAAGATATTTTTTAATAAAACCAAGCGTTTTATTTTATTTTGCATCTTTATTGCTATTTATTAATTATTAATATTATTGAATGTGAGTATTGCAAACAGAATCGCTCTATATTTGTCTTAAGTGAACTACAAAATATTTTTCATAATTTATGTAATATCTCAAACAATAATTCAACAAAAACTTCTCAGATTCAGCACAAAATTCAGTTTTTAGTTTTGCTTTCAAAAGGATTGAAATGAAATCAATAATAATATTTTGTTCCAGCCTATAAATATATTTCAAAAATTATGAAGTCTAAATTTAATGCAGTAAGGTATCATATTCTGAGAAATATTCTGGACACACCAAATTTTAAATAAATGAATGAATGTTTCTATTTTCCACGATCAACTAAGACTTATTTATGAAGTTTTAAATGTTAAAAATTTAGAAAAACTCAACATTTTCATAATCTTAGGCCAATTAATCTTGAGTAACCTACGCGCTGATTGGCGTATTTTCTTTGAAGCGATCGATGGAAAATCTAAAATTATCCTTTTTTTATTGAATAGTGATATTCAAATTTTCATAAATCAGTCAGTTTAAGTGATTGGAAATTAACTCTTAAAAGTCAGTGATTTAGTTGATTGGAAATTAACTCTATGACCACCATAAAATCTGTGCTTTCTCTTGCGGTGAATGCATTCTCCTTAATATCCGCTCGAATAAAACATCACATACAAAAGTACTACATAGAACAAACACATCAAAAGTAAACATAACATTTCAATAGCTGCCAAAAACAAAAGAGAGAAAAATGCAATTAATAAGCAGACGATATTTAGAAAAGTACAGATATTTAGACTGGAAAATGAAATTATCTGAAATTAAAAACACGCGAAGACGATATTTACAAAAGTAAAAATATTCAAACCTGAAAAGGAAAATATATGAGTTATTCCATCAATAAATGCCATAAGTTTGTTTATATCTTAATTATTTTATGAGTCATTAAATATCAAAATGGGTCCGGGACTAAATAAATACCCTGTATAGAGAGTGTAAAAGATCAAAATAATTTTTCTTGAATTTATTTTTAAGAAAAAATAATATTTCATATTTGTTTCATTTCCTACAGACACGTGCCGAAAATTATATTTTTGCAGATTTCATTTCCAAAAAGATTTAATTTATTTTTAATTGGGGCTTTTATCAATGTGATGGCAACACTTTGAAAAAAAAACAATTTTTTCCCCTGAATGCGAAACGTGCTTAATTTTAATTTTTATTTTTTACGAAAAAAATTATTGAAAAACATAGTTAAAATATTTATTTAAAAATTCATCAAAAATAGAAATTTAATTTTAAGATTAAAACATTGGTACCATTTAAAAGATAAATTTTTGATCTTTAACTTCTTGTAAAAATCTGTTTGGTGCGGTAATATTTTCGGAAGTTATAGCAGAAACACGTCAAAATTTCGCTTAATTTTTAAATAAATAAAATTCTATTTAAAAATTCGAAAAAATAACCCCCAGGTGCACATTCCCGGCCTCTAAGGTATACACGTGCCAAATTTGGTAGCTGTAGGTTGAATGGTCTGGTCTGTAGAGCGCCAACACACGCACGCACACACACACACACACACACACACACACACACACACACACACACACACGCGCGCGCGAACTTTATTATAAGTATAGATGATGAGCAATTATTGTTGATAATATTTTACTGTTTTTCCACTTCGCACAATTTAAAAATTTCAAATTTATTTATATTTTCTCTGTTATATTTGATTAAGTATGTGAATATGTAAATGCATATTGTAAGGGTCACATAAATCTTTCTTTTCAGGGGAGCTTTTACCGCAATAGCATATAGTAAAATATGATTATCATTATTGAATGTATCGCGATATCTAACCCTTTATTTACCGCATTATTTTACCATCAATGTTAAGTCCAAGAAAGAGGAGGAAAAAAAAAAAGGTTTAATTAATTTAAATGACTTAATTTATTAAATTAATAATTAAAGAATACAAATTTCTTAACTGTTATCTACTGTTTGCTTGCTGACTGAGCCATTTTCGTGTTCTTTTGAATATTGTCAGATAAAAATAGTTGTCTTATTACGAAGAGATCAGTTTGATTTAAACGGTACGTTTATGTATTATCGGCAAATAGAGGGTTAAGATCATATTAATATTATAGGAATTAAATATATCATTTGCATTTTTTGTAAATATCAGCTAGATAGGGGCTCTTGGTGTTGTGCAAATGGAAATAATCAATTGTTAACTTTTTTTAAAAAATCCATAGCTTTCTGTTGTCAGGACGTTTGATTTTTATTTTAATTAAATCTTATTAGAGACAGATTTCATGATCTTAAGCAATTATCAAGTGAGAAATTCGACAACCGAACTAGGGAAAGAGGAACCATCAATTCGTAGATAAAAAGTCGCAAAATAGGTAAACAGGTTCTGATTTCTCTGAGTCGATAGCAATAGTTGTATGGTCGGCTACATCTCGATGACGGCACGTACTTTCTACTGGAAAAGTGGTGCACTGGCTGTCGAGGTGATGACCATTTGGTAACTGACCTTATCACCCATGTTACGATTTGTTATGGCAGGTCATTTAGATGCATCAGGCGACTTTGCGCCAAGGCGGAGTGATTTTGTTTGACTCCCATGTACTAAACTTCTGTAGGACACACATAAAAAATAATTTGAGAAGACTTGATAATACTTTATTTACATATGATCAAGCAAAACTTCTTTATTGCAACCAATTGACATCCTCTATTTATTTCTTCTTTTCTTAATAATAAATACTTTTTTATGTCAATATATACATGGTTTCTACTCTAATCGTAGTTCAATAGCTAATTCATAAACTATGAAGTTCCAATTACAAAAATGTTTTAAATGGCGTAAAGTATATACTTTGTGTTGTTTCAATCAGTGATTGCACAACTGAAAAATTACAAAGGTTAAATATTTAAGCAGTCCCTTGATTTTATTATGTTAGTAAAATCCTGCATGAAGTACTCAGCGTTGCTCGGATTGAATTTTCGTGTTTTTTACTAATGAATAACTGATGGTTTAATTAATTGGCACAAAGATTTCACTGAAATTTTCTTAGACTTCAGTATCTGAAAGTAAAATTTTAATTATGGGCAGTATGCAAATAAGTAAAATTTTTATTAGCAGTCGATGAAAGCCCAACGAATGCTTCAATAGAAGCTTCTTAAATAACTTATTTTCAATGGAAAAGCTTATTTTATAAAAAATATTGTAGCACAAAAAATCTATCCATCATCTGCAATTTTATTTTTAATAAATGAGCTTTAGAACTCTTTTGAAATCATTAAGAAAGGTTGCCAGAATATTTAAAATAATAGAATAGAAATATCAAAAAATAAAGGTAGACTATCTCAATCTCACCGTTGCCTAGCAACAGAGTATGTTTGAATATCCTCAGCTTATTAAGCAATTATTCATTCAATTTTGAAAAATTAATAAAATGTAAAGGAAAATGGTATCGAAATGAAATGGTGTCAATAAAAAAGTAAAATTTTGACTTAAGATTGTGTAATTTTTTTTTGATAATTATTCCGAATTTAACTGGGGGGAAACGGCAAATTTTTGGTTAATTTCTAATTAAGTGAATATTTGATTCAATTTTTCACTTTTAAAAAGTTGACAGCATTTTTTATCCTGTCTTAAATGATAAGTGTTCAAAGTTTGGTTGAATTTGGCCCAATTGTTTAGGAAAGTATGAATATTCCCAGTTGTGGAATATACATACATATATATATACACAGACAATTTGATTTTTACTTTTATAACTTATATTGACATACTAACAAATTAAATAAAGAAAAATACACTCTTTCTTCAATCAAAACTAAGTTATAAAGTTTTGAATATTGCTATTTTCTACCTTTTCAAAGGTCATCTTGAGGATACCGTTTCTTAGAAGAGGTCATTTTCATTATTTAATTGATTTAAATAATGGAATTCAAAGCTTTGTAACTCATTCAGTTTTGATAACAGAGGAGAGCAATCTTGTGTTTAAAATAGTGCATCAGATCCCTTCAGTACATTTACCGGGGAGTTTCAATAGGAAAGCTGAAAAGTTTACCAGGAAAATTCTTCATGACTAAACACAGAATTCCATTTCACTTGATAGGTCGTTGTTTTAGAAATAGGAAGTCGGTTTTGTATTTCTCAATACCATTTTCCTTCAAATAGGTTTAAAAAATTGTACATAATTGTACGTAAATTTTGTAAAACGCAAAATTTCAATGAATATAGGTATAATTATTATACATAATGTGTTCTCTAATATACATTCTGCAAATAAAAATTCACTCTGAAAAAACGCTTAATTTTGGAATTTATTTTTCAACTATCTTTTACTTTATATCTTTTTTTTTTACTGAAAAAAATGCTTTAACTGGCCTATTTCCATTAAAAAATTTTGCCGTGATTCAGAAGTTTTTTTTAAGTAAGTATACTTGACGTTAGTGATTAATAATTAAAAGAAAATCAATTGAAAATATTTAGCAGATTTTAATGAAATCTTTTAAGCAAAGAGACTACTTTTGCTTTCACGTGTTGAAAACAAAATGGGAAATGCATATGGGAAAACAAAAATTGTATACAAACGTATTGAAATGTATATGGGGAAAAAACTTGCTAGAATTTTTGTGATCTGAATTTTTTTTTTTTTTTTGCGACTTTATTTGGGGTAATAAATAAACTGAGGAAACATCAGTTTCTTTACTTTTTAACTCAGCTAGATAACAGACTTACTTTGAAGCCACACAAAGGATATTCAGAGATGGACCTCAAAATTTTGTATTTTGGTCAGATGACGAGGATGGCACTCCATTCTCCAAGCTTCCTCACCACATCAGGGAGGCACATTTGATTCTACACAGGTTCAACATGCACATACATTGTAATCCTTCCTGGGATTGAATACAGAACGAGCGATCTTGCAGTGCTGCAACCGAATTTTTGTAGGAAACCACAGGGCCACCTAACAAAGTGGGTCTAAATAGTTTTAGTTAAGAAAGGGTCAAAATGTTAATAATACATAGCTTATAAAATTACCTTTTCGATCTTAATATTTAAAATTTTATTATGAATTTATTCAGTTATTTTGTCTTAAATGTTTTCGTAATTTATTTGCAGTTTTTAACTGTTCTATAAAAAGTTGTAGCTCAAAACACTTGTGAAATCGAACCAGCCTTTAAAGCCGTGGCGTGGCTGAGGTAAGTGGTGTCTTGGATATCTATGTTTTTTTTTTTTTCTCTCTTCTCGATCAACACCAGTGGTTTAGAAAAGGTAACTAACGCCTAAAGCTTAATATTTCATGTGTGCATTCTCATCATATTTAATTTTAAAAAGTGGCATAAATGAGCTCCATTGTGCCCATGCCATCGATCTCTTTTTGGCTATGGAGAGTTACGCCATTGCATTAAAGCTGAATATCCAAACGACATTTTAAGTTATCTTAACAAGGCTCAGATTTAAAAGTTTCCATTTCTATAATTTATCAAGCTAGTTTAAAATACAATATGGGTCCATCAAATCAAATCAATGAATCAAGAGACACTTGATTTCCTTTCAGCGTCACTTCTTTGGTTGAATCATTAAGAACAGAAATGATGCAATAGACGGATATGACTGAATCCCGTTAATGTTTACCATGATTTCTCTCAAAATTCGAGTAAGATATTTTCAGGACAATGTAAATCTTCTTTCGTGATACAGGATAGTAATAAAAATAAATGTTATTTTTATAAAATCTAAAATTTTAAATCAAGCCAGGAAATAGTTTTGAGAGATTAATAAGGAACCAAAAAATACAAAAGAGAATAGCTCAAAAAAAGTTATCGTTCCTTCCTTCATTGTCGCAATAGAAATGTTCTTATAAGTTTCTTTATCTTTATTTATAAAATAATCAAAATTCAATATCGACTCATTAAATTTTCGTTTTCAAGAAAATCGTGGGGAGCAACTTTTGATAATCATTAGCACAGATGCGCATTTCTATAAAACTCTTTCTTCACCTGTAAGTTCGGACCTCATCAAGAGTCGTTAACATGACGAAAACATTGATGACAAAGCACTGATAGTGATCCTTGCAGAAGCTTCTATATTAGAAAGTGGAAAAAAATAAGCAATGTTTTGTTCAAAAAATATTTCAAGAACTTTTTCCAAATATTTATATCCACTAAAATTTAGCACAACGCTGAGTTATTAAATTGCTCTCAATATATATCATTTCCATTTTCCTTTATATATATATAGTTGGGGTCGAAAAAAAATACACACTTGAAAGAGTTTGAAAAGTCTTGTTTCAAAGTATATCATTTTTTGAATGTTTAAACCTGTATATAAAGATTTTCATTTATCGCCATTAAGCAACTCATGGACAAAGAGTGCGGTCCTGTAAAACGGAATTTTCAAACCCTACAAGCAGAAAAATGCGAGACAGAAAAAAATTTATTAATTACGTCGGATTCCTCAACTTTAATAAGAAACAGTAACTAAGATATGAATCTTAATTTGAAATATTTCATGAAAATTGTCCAAATAATTGAATTCAATAAAATTTACCAAACCACTGAGAGCTATTAAATGGAGCTTTCAGATTTAAAATGAGCCAAGGCCAGTATACGGTGGAATTCTATGTGATGACATAATAGTTGCCGAATATTATTTGAAAATACCTATACAATAATTTAAACTAGAAATTTTTTGACATTACTAATGCCCCACCAAAGAATAATTAGTAAGCCGTTTTTAATTTATAACAGCTAATCAATTTTTGTATTTCTTCAGAAATGGATCTCATGGACTTGGCTCTCTGAATTCTAACTGTGAACATATAAATATCATTAAATAAGTTTAATTTTCAGTTTTTAAAAAAATGAAATTCCAAATATAGAAAAATTATTCTCTCTTTCTCTCCTTCTATATTATATATTATAAATTATTTTATTAATATTATTAATCAAAAGTACAATCAAAAATAAAATAAGAATCCGGTCTGAAGACTTTCTCCAGGGTCACCCTCAGGCAGGGATTCAAACCAAAGGATTTTTTCTGTGAGGGGTCTGACTTTTTGTCCAACAATATGAGGATGACCCTTGAGAAAGTCTTCAGGCCGGATTCTTATTTTATTTTTGATTGTACTTTTGATTCTATTTTTATTTCTTTTTATTTTTACTAATTTGGTTATGTTCATCTGTGCTTTAGTAGTAGCAGCATTAGCGCTTTCTAAATGCAATTGTGCTTTTTTTAGTTTGATTCAGAAATAATTTCAGTTTTTTTAGATTGTTTCAGAAATAGCTTTTAATTGGAATTTTCATAATGCTTATATTTTTGATTATTTCTTTATATTATATATATATACTTCACTTTGGAGCCTCCTAGGCTTTGGGCCCCTCTCGTACACTGTTTAGGTAATATATACGGCCCTCTACTGATGTACAGTAGGTTGTCGGATTTCTTAACTTGAGGTTTCTTAATCTCCAGACACTTCTATTATTGGAAGTAAAGTGATATTGCAAATACTGTTACTTAATATATCCAGAATTTATACTTACGGTCATTATGTATATATAAAAAAAAGTAAAAGGGGAAATTTTTAAAGAGTCATGACTGTGAGGTATATCTTATTTTCTGTTATATAAAACTATATTTAAAGTCTTTCATCTGTCACTTATGGTCATGATTTTTGACTATGTTGTTTTCCCTTATACTTGCTCATATCTATTCTAATGTTGAAAAAAATATCCTAACTAAATTACAGATATTCTGTAGTGCGTTGCTTGCTCTAAGCTTCCAAGGCATCAACATTCCTTTTTTCATTGAAGCAAAAATAGTTATATTCCCTTTTTCTCCATTCAACAGATCCAACAAGATATCCTTATATCAGGCTGAATCAAATTCATTATAATTCAATCTCATATGATGTATTTTCCATTTTCTGATGTGTATGTAATTTCTGATGTATTTTATTTTTGCGCATGCGCCATTCGTCTTTGGTTCCACCAAAATAGAGGTGGGATGAAAAGCAAAGGAGTAAATATGTACCTCACAAAGAACTTCGGGAAAGTACTGTTCTTACTGATTGTATATCTGATTCCTTTGCAAAGTAAAATAGTCTAAAAGTGGTAGTCTCGCCTTTCTGAAACAAATTATAGTTACCAGTTGATGGACAGATAGGGCAGAGAGAAATAATAGCTAGAAACATACAAATGAAATATTGATCTTATTTATACTTTATCAAGTATAATTGATCGATTCCTATTTGTTTCATTACGTTCACTTTGTTATTATAGTGTTTATAAACACCGAAGTTTTGCTAAAATAACATAATATACGTAGATTCTGCGCAATCCTGAGTTATATTAAATAAATAAATAAATAGTAGTGCGTAGATTTTTTTCAAGGTTATTGAAGTAAATAATTAACCTAAAATAAATTATTGATAATTTTATTGTTAAACATGTGTTGAAACGTTAAACTAAATTAGTCAGTTTATTAAAAGAGGGACTTTGTAATGAGCATTACTTAGTGCAGCAAAATATCTAATTCCGTCACAGCTTAGAATCCGGGATCAAAGGGGGTGCAACTAAAAATAATAAATACTTTTGAAGCAAAACTAAAATTTCAGTATTTCCTTGGAAACTTACTTTAAAAGAACCGAAAATCTCACTAAATTCTCATCTTTAAACCTTTAAAATATTTAATAATTAATTAATATATTCTGATTTTTAAGCAGCATAATGTATTAAAAATTACTATGAAATCGGTTTAAAAAGTAAATCTGTACTAATATATTTTGATCCAATATTCGATACGATGTCATTTCGAAGTAGTCTTTAGAGCAAAGAACTGAAAAGATTTAAACGTATTCATAATATTCCTTTTTTTTTTTTAACCAGCTGTTGCAAAGTTTTTAACTATTTCCCCTTCCTTCCCCCCTCCCCCCTCCCTATGCTTTACATACGATTGAAAGAATTTTGTTGGCAAATCTGTTTCTTTTTCCGATTACAGAAAATACCGACACGTTCGCACTTTTTCCCTCCTTTTCTTTTCTTTTGTTAGCTCTGATTTTTTTTTTTTTTTTATTCCTTGCAAAATCGTCAGATGATGTTTCTGTTTCTACTTGCCAGATGTCGCTGCTTAACAAAGAGCTTTTTTCCTCTTAATTGTTCCGCTGTTTAAACCGGTTGATAATTCTCTCTTTTCTTTTTTTAAGAACTTCATTTTTTAAGAAGTATTTTTAACCTCCCGCTGTTGGAAAGAGATGGTATTAAATCTGTAAGCTAAATATTGCTCTAGTAAGGAGAGACATCCAAATATTATGTCTTTTCATTAGTGGCTCGTGAAGATTAGTTGTCTTATTTAAACTTTTTTTTAAATTTATTTCAACGTTTCTTTTCCTTTTTTTTTTTTTTGTTTAAATTATAATCAGAAACAAAATATTAAGATCAAGTGAAACAGTGACGAAATGAAAGGAAATTTTGAAAAATAAAATATGCAGAGAAGCATATGAAAAAAAAAAAAGATTAAATACTGAAAAACGTAAAATGTTAAATACTGAAAAAAGTAAAAGATTAAATACTGAAAAAAGTAGAAGATTAAATACTGAGAAAAATAAAATACTAAATACTGAAAGAAGTAAAAGATTAAATACTGGAAAAAAAAACTGGACATCTTTTGTAACTTTTCAATCACAGCATTATTACCAAAGTCGAATTAATCCATACAGCAACTCTTAGGTATTGCGTTTCGTAGCCCCCCCTTCCCCCGTATCTTCCAAAACTAGACTTTCTTGCTTGTATTAAATTAATTTCCATATCAGCAGTGTTTAAGTAACATGTATGTTAAAAGGTTGAAATAAAAAATAGAACTGGTTTCATTTCCATTCAGGTATGAAAATAAGTTTAAATGAAATTGTGAAATAACTCAAACTTTATTTTAATATATTTTAAATACTCTAATACAAAGTTTATAAGACTGTTTGCTTGAAAATCAATCAGCCAACTGTAAAAAAAAAAAAGAAGAAGAAGAAGCACTCTGACCGGCAAGAGATTTTAGAGATATGAAAAGAATCCTAAGATCTAAAAGAATCCTAACTTTTAGATACTCGAAAATAAATTCGATTACATAAATCTTGTGAATCAAATATAAACATATAATTAAATTATCTAGAAAATGTCATACAAGAAAAAAGATCTTGACCCTCTTCTAAGTTACTAGGCACGTAAATACATGCCAAAGTTGCCCATTTGAGTATCTGGTCATGATTATTAATTATTTTCTTATCATTAATAATGACTGTTCTAAAGATAATTTTGTAAAGTCACTTTGTGTTTTCGTCAAAAATGAAGTACTCTTACATTCTGCTTATGAATTAGATAATTTTTAGGATCCAAACACTTTTAAGAGCGAAATTCTTCAATAAACCATTCACTATTCGGTCTATATATTCTTTGAGTTTTAGTAAATTATATATATATATATAATGCTTAAGTTTTTTAATTTTTTGCTTTTCACATTTCAACAGTTCATTTTTGTATTAACAAATTTTAATTTTTTGGAAAGAACTAATTTTTTCTTTAAAACATAAATGGTGGACATAAATTGGGTGGTCAAAATAAATGGTGTCTTATACATAGTTATACAGCTAAACATGAGAAAGACATGATTATAAGATATGAAACAGAGAAAGTTAACATTTTTCACACATCTTTAATAAGTTTGTTCTTTGATGTTCTAAAAATATCGCATTGATAAATCAGTTTTTGCCGAATATTTGAAACCATGCTTGTGTAGTTCAAACCATGTAAAGAGCAAATATTACCTCTTGTCGGGGCGCTTTCATGGTATTCACAACAGAAATTTTGTTACCCCTGTACAACGAAATGAATTTCTTGAAACCACTCGCAACTTTTCACTTTTTCAGCGTTATTATACAGTTCCATATTCAAGAGAACTTTGAAAGAATGATGAGCAATAAAGTCTTGCTGAAATGCGAACTTGGAAGATCTACGGCCATCAAATTACAAACTTAGAAAACAAGACTGCTAATCTACAATTGAAGTGATATATTGCAGTTAATAATTGTACTTATTTCTACCCCCCCCCTTCCCTTATAATTAAATAAATGATGTTTAAGCATACGACATAAAACAAAGGTGTTCTTCCAAATATTTCCCCATGTATAATCGTATATTTAAGTGCGAAATAAATAAAATGAACATTTAAAAGTTATTGGTGCTCAAATCATTATTTTGACCGGTATTGGCAAAGTTAACAATTTCCTCTGACTTACAATTTTATGAGATACAGTGGTTTTGAGATCTCTTCCGAGCAATATTTTC
Organism: Argiope aurantia; assembly: GCA_026543865.1. Classification (NCBI taxonomy): domain Eukaryota; kingdom Metazoa; phylum Arthropoda; class Arachnida; order Araneae; family Araneidae; genus Argiope; species Argiope aurantia. The sequence continues at coordinate 52,718 of JAPMOR010018208.1, read as the reverse complement.
AAGGTAGTTTAATTCAGCTTTCATTTAATTTACAAGCCGTGTACTCAAATGGCTTCTAATGAAAATGAAGTACTTTCAAATTTCAGATCCTCCTTTTTTTACGGCTTTAAATTCACTTTTTGCAGATCAGTATTTATTTATTTGCATTTAGCTGACTAATTCACAAGTGAATATTCCTGGCAAACTTTCTCTACTCTCATGAAATAAATAAAGAAAAATTTCAACAACGGTAGGAATAAAACGTATTGAATTACAAGGATTTACCACTTTTAACATACGATGAAAGTGGAGTGACATTGACATAGACACATCGCTCCTACCCCCTTTCCCATTTAAACCTTTTACCAAGAAGATGACAACATGACACTGCTTTGTTGAGATTTTTAAAAAACTTTTTTTATGTGTAAGGAGGGATGAGATAATACACTATAAGTTTACTAAACCGGGACAGCTTTTGATTCTATCTATTTTTGACTGATTTTTCGAAGACAGCCAGAAATTTAGAGTCGCCGAAGTGTAGAAAGAAATCTTGAAGGTAACCTGAAATTATATATATCTTGCTGTTTCAGTTCGTTTAAAAATATGTAATTTAAAAATTATGTATATTGAAATTGAATTTAAAAAAATTATTTCTTGTTTTTGAAGTTGAGGAAAAGAAATAGGGTGGGAAGGAAGAGCCTAAGATCTACATTGTCTGCTTCCTTCTACAGAGATTAATCCAGCTCTGACTTTAGAACAAAAGATCTAAGAGGAAAGATTTTAGTAATTCAATCTCCTCTATGGGTTAGTTTGGTTTGGTTATAATAACTTCCCGTTTTGGAGTAACACTAGAGCTATTTTGAGACGGTCCTCGTAATTTTGAACCACTGTCAGATGACGAGGACGACATCTAAGCTCGCTTGTGTGGGATTAAAGGACATAAAATTCGTGCTGTAAATGCCTCTTAATGAAATTAGCTTTGCTACTCGATAAAGTCATACTTATCATCTGATTAAATTAAAAATGATGCCAATTCATGCTCGTGTAGCTCATCTCAGGTTCGCCATCCCAGTTTAATTTTAGCTTTAATCTAATTCGTGTATAGAGGTTATATACATATGTTTCATGCCTCTATCTTGTCAGAGTTCCTCGAGTTCTAGAGCGTTCTGGAGAAAAAATAGAAAACCTCGAAATTAAAAAAAAAAAAAAAAAAAAAAAAAAAGGAAAAAAGGATCGTCATTAAACTCCTCTCAAACAACTAGCCAAGTATCTCTAGCCAGTTTTGTGTCTGCTATTAGTTCGTAATAAAAGTTCTTAATTAACTCGATTATGCAATAACATAACGATATATAAAATTAATTTATGAATATGTGTTATGTAATAAATTTTGAAGTGAAAGCCATGAAAAAAAAAAAATATGCGCAAGGAATTCAGAGTCTTTTGACTCCCCTCCCCCCTCCAAACTAATTATTCATTTTCACCAGATTAATTTGTGCCATTCAACTTCACAACTGGACACGCATAGTAAGCACGCAAAAAGTCTTCGCACTTCTTCAAGTTTCAAAGCAGTTTATTTATTCTCTTAATTTTTTTTCTCTATCTGTTGCTTTATGGCTTTAAAAAATAGCAAAAGAAAACGAGCTAGCAAAAACATGTTTTGAGAGGTATCTTATTATAATAATCTATAGTTTTTTATTTATTTTACTATGCAATATTTCTAGCAGCAATAAAATAATTAATAGCTTAAAAAGCATCGTAATTATTGTTTTAGGAAATAAATTATTGTAAGTAATTTATGCTTGAATAAATAATGAACATAAAATTTTAATTGCTATTAGTAAATTAAAATTTGCAGAATAACACACATTCCAAATAAACATAAAATTATTAATAATTTACGTGTGAAATAAATCATATTCAGTCCTTTAAAAATAGCCTTTAGTGAATTTTAATTATAAAGGAACATATAAGAGAAACTCTTCGCATTTATTTCCAAAGAATTTTGAAAAGTTTTTGCGGAAGAAAATATACTTCGCCGTCCTTAAAATTAGAGGGAAAGCGAAGCATTTACTAGAGACAGATAAATAGAAAATCGGCGAAAGAAATTATTCAACTAATTAATTATAGTTAAGAGTTATTTTCAACTAGTCTGTGTTAGAAATATTCGAGACTCTGAAAGAACACTTTATAAAAATTCTATTTTGAAGCAAAATGAAAGCTATTTGTGTGCGAATTTCATATTATATTTAAACGATTAGTGTGATAACTGAACCGACACCTTTCCATATTGCCATTTCATACCACCCAGAATTCATCTGATTCCTGATAGCGTATTTAAGACCAACAGTATCTCGAAAACTGGGCTTCGCTCCGCATTTTTTTTTTTTTTTTTTTTTTTGTAAAATTGGGGGGGGGGGGGATATTTAGATACGAATCACAGACTGATTACATATGAATATTTTTCAATCTTACCTACATATGAACTGCACATTTAAATAAAAAAAATCATGAATGCACTTAGTTTAGCCTGATATTCGAAACAATCTGCTATCATTTTACAGTTTATTTATATTTTAGAACTTATACTCAGTTTTACCATGGTGAAACCGGGGCCGAGATGGCGCTATATGACATTGCCAGTATGAGAGCAGATAGAAAAATGCTCTAAAAGTTAGTGATAATTTTTTTTTGTACGTGTGTGTGTAAAATCGCCTTTTTTCAAGAGACATCCGTACAGATAAACTTAAAAATCAAAAATATTAAATATAAATACACAAGTAAAAAAAAAAGATTAAGCAAGAAGAGCAACTCAAACCGATGACTCGCAACACACGCGTCTGTTGTTCTGTTTATGTTGTTCTGACCATTATACTGCACTGCCCACACTTTGAAGCGAAAGCTGAATCAATAAAAAGTAAATTTGTTGCAACAAGGTTTGTACAATGTTAAGATCTAAACACCTTATTGTAATTTAAGGAGTTTAGATCTTTTGCCTGTTAGCCCATGTTCAATCTAAAATCATTTAAAGAGGAGAGAGGTTGCAACTACACGCATCAAAAGATGAAATTTTTCAAAATTCGACCCTATGTGTCAATACCAAAGTTGGGTGTTACATGAGAAATAAAAAATATTGTTGCAGGTCTTCAAACTCCGTTTATTATTATTATTAATTGAAACGCATTCTAGAAGCATTTTCCAAAACATTTGGAAACATTTTTAATGATACAGTCAGGTCATTTTCATCGTTTAAATATAAAAACAAAATTGCCCGATTTTTCAAACTCTTTATTTAATTTGACTTGTTTCATATTTGAAAAGATGGAACATTTTAAACGATTTTTCACTCAACTCCAGACGTGTTAGAGTTCTGAAATTCTGGGTAATTATCTGTTCGCCACAACAATACGAAATATTAATACTTTCAAAACTTAATGAATCGATTAACTCAATTGAATTTTTTTTCTGTACCAGTTCCGCCTTTTGGTATCGAGTTTGAGAAAAGATTTATCTCAAGATTAAAAGTAGAAAATAATTGTAATAAAGAAAACTTTTGTAGTTTAGTACACTAATAAATAAGTATTTTTCAGCATTGATTTTAATTAAATTTTATTTCAACAATTTGTCTTTTTTGGAGGGAAGGGGATTTTAGGAAAGCTGCTATTCTCCAGTGAACCTATGGGATGCTATGAAGCAGCAATCACTATCATTTAAAATTACGGCTAAATATTGAATAGCTTGCAATTAATTTTTTAACCTTTTTTTACATACATAGTATTTGCTCTATTTCTTAATACATAGTATTTGCTCTATTTCTTATAAAATGTCAACCAAAAGCTTTAAGCACAATTATTTAATGGAAGGCTGTATACGATTTTGTTGATTATTTTATGATATTCGTATAGCATTGATGATCTATGTATAGAGAGATTACGGTATTTAAGCAAATTTAATTTTAGTTTTAGAGAAGATATTCTGGGTACCTTTCTTCCACTGCTTGAAGTTGTGGCCCAAATTAAGTGGCTATTTCTATTTCACTAAGCTATTAAAAAAATTAAGTAATATTTTACTGAGAAATAACTTTTCTATCGTGAAAAGAGAATTTTCAGTGGAGCGTACATCTTTCCCAACCAAAATATTTTACAAAAAACTTCTTGTCAAGAAAATACGCAAAGAAAAGTTTTCGTAATATCCACTTAGTATTTTGTAAAATAAGGGTGGTAATTAATTTTTTTTCGTGTCGTTTAGTTTAAAATCCAAAAAAATCAAGAATTAGCTGTTATAGTTTCACCATAACAACATCTGTAATTATCACAACGATTTTAAAGTTGAACAATCATGGAAAATAGATTAAATTGTGTTTTTCATTCCCCCTCCTTTTACACTGATATGAACGCAGCGACTACAAAAATATAATTTCCACAAATACCAAAATTCCACTCAGTCAACTTCCTGAGAATTAAAGAATGTTTGTACGCCATTGGTAACGTTCAACTATCTCTTCGAAACCAAATACTTCTGTTTCTTTCATGGCATTGAAATAAGAAATAAGTGTATTATAAATTAGAGATTCTTAAATTTATTTCAATTGCGATAATTTAAGTCCAAAAATATTTGTGAATTTCAAAAATATATAGTGAATAGATAGGTATTGAAAATAGTGAATTTCAACGGTGAATTTCGAATAAATAAATTTCCCCAACTTTGCATGAATGTGCCAGTATAATAAAAAAAAAACATCAGTGAAGTAATTTATAAAGATAAATAATAATAATATTATATATATATCTCCTGTATTTATTATTATAAAAGCCATTGATCTAAAAATTTTATTCTTAGCTTTTTCGCTACAAATATTTTAAAATTATACTGTAAGAAAAAAATTTATAAAAATATTAATGTTATTGGCATAAAAAGTTTTTTTTTTCAAGATTGATGTTTATAATTTACAAATTGAAAATGAAAAATAATATTATTAAATGTAAACAAAATTCTGAAGCTGAATGAAAGATCATTCGAGAGATTCGATCTTTTTTTGCCAAAAATTAGCATGCTTTTCTATCTTTTATAAATGTATTCTTTACACGAAGAATTATTTTCATTGAGGGACTAAAAAAATATTATTTCGATCACTTTTAATATCAATATTTGGTGCTTCATTTTAGCAGCTTGTAAATATAATATTTCGAGCTTTAGATTGGTTTTAAAATGTGCATGACGCTGATGAAAATTTTAAATATATTAATTTTAAAAAATTGATATTGAATTATATATACAATCATAATGCGAGTAACAAATTTCGAGTGAAAAATGAAAATTCTTTCCTTATTCGATTGTCTTTGGGGATTAAATATCTATGATACGAGGAGATATTAATAAATAATGCAAATATTTTTGAACAAATTCTTTTGATTTTGGATTCTTTATTATTTTTTGAACAAAATAATAAAGAATCAACAAAACAATATGAAATGAAAATGAAAGTATTGTCAATTTATTACTTTTCAACGTAACTGCTTTTCATGCTGAGGCATAAACCTTTTTGATACATTTAACTGAAATATTTTTACATATTCACGTGATTTTATTGAGTTGCTTTTTAATGATTAAAAGTCTGAAAAAATGATTTGCCGTTAGGCTTTCCTGCAACTGAAACTCTACTTCACAGTTTACCTTTAAAAGTGTAATAATTCATATTTGGATCACTATCTTTCCTGATTTTTTTCAGATAATATTTAATACTTATTTCTCTCCACATTTTTGACATGAAGAAGGAAAGTTTTTTAATAAAGAAATCTAATTTACAATTAATGCTTTCAATTAATTAGTTTTACTTACGATCTTTAAAAATGAAGAATTTTAAATAAGTTTATTGCATTCCTAATACTTATTTGTACTTCTAAAAAAATAATGTAAAAGTTATTAAAATTTAAAAATTTTAACACCATTTTATTCTTTCGAAGGATACACTATTCTGAATTAATTTATTTTAATGCAATATATCTATACTTCATAGAACATGCAGGAACAAGAAGAATGCAAACAATTCTAACGTATCCTAAAAATTACTAAGGATTTTGACATTAAATAATGTAACAATTCTTAAGAAATTCAAAGAGTAAAGAAATTCGCTATAAAAGAAAAAAATTAAAGCACTTGAATTTTAACTAAAAACAATTTGACTTACAGCAAAAAACGTTATAGTCATTCTCCTACTACAACTTGAAGTGATTATTTGGGAACGCCTTTAAAATTTACCAAATAAAGGCGATCGTAAATTTTCTCTTTTTATTTACTTAGTTGAAGATTCAAGAAACAAAGAAATTCCTTTACACCTTTATTTTAGAGATTCTGTGAATGTCAGCTTTTGTTGGTATTCACGCATTCATTTTCGTTTTGCTTGAAAAATATGACCGTACATACGTTATTAGCAAGGATTTAAACACAATGAAGAACGTACCATATGCTTCTCTCGTAATAACATATATTTTACATCAAATAACTTATCTTGGCTTTCGCTTTACTTCAAAAGAAATAACAACCGAGTAGTAAAGCCCACCGCAATTTATAATTTAAAGCTTCGTGAGCGACTTTTAATTGATGTTACGAATTCAGGAGAAAAATAAAACAGTTTTCTTATGAGATTTCTTCCATGAGCCTAACCAAATAATTGAGAGTGATTTTAATGCATATAGTCAATAGCCTTTAATTTATCACAAAACAAATTACAGTGACTAAACGTCATATAAATTAAAACGTTGAATAGGAAGGATCCTGACTTTTAAAAGATACAGCACTTGAAAACTTTTAAATTAGGTTTAAGTGTATAACAATCCTTTTTGAACTTTTCGGAAATGTCTTCATGATCTAACACGCCCCGTTTTGAAAATTTATTGGTAATTCTAACTTGAACGGCGCCACAAATCAATTCCTCCGACCAAGATTCTTTAGTTTTAAATAAAAAGCTTGCATTATTGTTATTATTTAAATGGTTTTTTAATCACTAATTGCTTTTCGTCTTGCAAAAGATCTTTTATAGATAATAATCATGAATTAATAACCATTTGCTGTGTATAATAAGCGAAACAGATGTCTATTAAATTAAACTGTTGTTTTATTGTATTTGCAATTAAGATACATTGGAATGATTTTAAAGTGGAAGTGCAAAACAAAATTTAAAACAAAAAAGGAATTTGGAAAAATATGTTCTTATCAAAATGTATCGGATCCATTTGGAAATGACTTCGGTATTGAAATGTTATAAAATTATTTTAAAACCTTTAAGTAAATTTTTGAAAGAAGAAAATATTTTAAAGTCCATAACTGTTGTCTTGCTGTACAGATGTGCATGCATATACCTACTTTATTGAAAATCTGTCAACCAAGCTATTATTTAGTCAGATAAAAAAAAAGAAGATTTTTAGAGAAATGAATAAAGCCTGATTTCAACGAATTTCGATAACTCAAAACATATACTTAATCTTTCCTTTTCTTTGCTGGTTGAAAGGGTCCTATTAAAAAGCAACCCAAAGCAAATTTTCGGTCTACATTATACGAATTCCTCTTTTTAGTATAAACAAAGTAACTTTCATATACTGTCTTTCAATGCTGTCACAATGAACGCAGATAAGTTTCGTAAAGTTTAAAAAGCTCCTTAAAATTCAATCAAAGCAAAATTATTTCGCTTCCTCTAGAAATCTATAATAATATCAAAATCTGTGTTATTTCCTCAAATTACATTAGCTTTAAATGCATATCACTTTAAAAAAAATTTTTTAATGACGTTATCTCGTCTTGTTGGAATATATGTTCATATAAAGAACTTGCACAGTAAGTCACTAAATTCAATATAACTGTTCTCAACACTATAATTTAAAATGTGTATAAAATTTCTAAATGTTGCATACATTGTTTATTCATAGGTTTAATTTTCAGATAAGAATATCAAATGTAGCATGAATGTCATGTTTTTTTAAAGTTTATTTAAGGTACCGAGGGGAAACATCAAAGAATATTGTTCTACTAACTCAGAGATTCCCAAATATTAATTATGGCGGGGCGGAAAAATATACGTAAATGATTTAAATGAAACACCCGCAGGACTTTTCCCTGAACTTTCTCGTTTATTTTCTAAAAAAATATTATCCCCCCCCTCCCCTCCTCCCGCCTAAAATTGGGGGCTTTAGACAAAACCGTGAATGTCATAAGCGCTCAGATTTTTATTTTAAGAGTCCCGTAGACAAGCGTTTCTTATTTAGTACGCCGTGAACGCCTTTTTCGATGGACTGAAATCAGCATTTGACATAGAGCTAAATTTTAATAGCAAGAACACTTATCAAATTTCATTGATTTATGCCTTTTATTTGAGCTATAACGTTTACATGCCTGCAAAAATTCAGACCGACAGACGGTCAACTTCTCGACAGATTTGATTTAAAATTTGATGCGAATATAAATTTTAGATGCTAAAACTGTAAACCAAATACTGTAAAAAAAATGCTCTTCACGATTTGTAGCTATTGTGCACACCTGTACTCGAAAAGACAGATAGACAAATTTCTTATGAATGCGTTTTGCTGAAATCACGATCACGTGTCAAATTTCATTTAGCTGTACACAATAGCTTAAAAAAGTTATCGTGTTCATGGACAGACAGGCATAGTTACAAAAGTGTATTTTCCAGACTCAGGAAGGTCTGAAACGTGTAAATTCGCAATAATCGCCAATTTGAATGATTTGACGATTACGATACACATCGAATACGAGGAAGTAAAAGGTAGTAGAGGTAGTTTTGTTTCCCTAAGCTCTCGGTATTAAAGCAATAAAGCAAACAACATCTATCATGAACATAAAACTTTCGTATAGAGCATTCTTGTCTTATATGTATATATTACTTTTGCGTCTTATGCGTATATCTATCTATACTTATAAATAAAGCTCAATGTGTGTGTGTGTTGGCGCTCTACAGGCCAGGTCATTTGACCTACAGCTACCAAATTTGGTACATGTATACCTTAGAGGTCGAAAATGTGCACCTAGGGTTCCTTTTTTTTATTTTTAGTTAGAATTTTAATTATTAATTAAAAACTAACTTTCCCTCCAAAAAAATCTTCCATTTTCCCCACCGCCAAATGAGTAAGGCTTTAGTTTTTTTCCCCAACAGTAATGAGGTTAGGGTTAACATTTTTCGGCCGATTATTTGAAACGATTCTGTTTATTTTCTTAATGTTTTATGCATTTAAAATTAAACATTGTTAATTAATCAATCTTTCAGATTCATTCTGAAGTGCTTTTGAATTAAAATAACGCAGAATAAAGGAAATTAAAAATGTCTAATCTGCATAGCGTTACCCCAACTGGCGTAGAAAAACTCACGCATTTGCATTACCGTAACTGGCGTTGAAAATTCACGTGTGTGCATTGTGTTCTGATTGTTTACATGACAACCATTATCAACGGATGATTTAAATTATTTTTAGATTAGTTGCATGCTTTTGTAATTAAATTGTATTTATGTTAGTTATATATTTTTTGTATATGCTTATAGTTTTAAGTACATCGTTTTTTAAGTAGTTTTTTTAAACCCGTTTTCGGCCGATTATTTTAAACGATTCATTTTATTTTCTTAGTGTTTGATGCATTTAAAATTAAACATTGTTAATTAATCGATCTGTTCATGATGAATCTGAGAAAATTTTGTTGAGAAATTCTTGAGATATTACATAAATTAAGAAAAATATTCTTTAGTGCCCATAAAGTTTAGACGCTCAGTGACTCTGTTATCAGTAATCATATTATAAAAATTGCTTCGTTTCAGTAAAAAATATTATTATATTAATTGCAGATAAATTCTTTCAACTTTAATTTAAAGCATAAATTCTACGGAAGCTAACAGAAAATTAGAGTGATACATATTACGTTATGACTGAAGGCTTTTATAAAATTATGAATGAATTATATGACTATGAAAATTTGAAATTTTTAAATATTTTGATGAAGAATCTATTAAAGTAGGAAATGCGTAAAAAATTTAATTATTAAAATTTAAACGAACATTAAGATTGGCGAACCGGCTGGTCGCCAAAGGCGGCTAGTATTTATATAAAGCTCAATATGTGTGTTAGCGCTCTACAGAGAAGACCATTTGATCTACAGCTAACAAATTTGGTACGTGTATACCTTGGAGGTCGGAAATGTGCACCTGGGGTTCCTTTTTTCTAAATTTTTATTAGAATTTTAATTATTAATTAAAAACTAACTTTCCCGCCAAAAATATCTTCCTTTCCCCACCGCCAAATGAGTAAGGCTTCAGCATTTTTCCCCCTCTCAAATGAGGCTTAGGCGTAACATTTTTCGGCCGATTATTTCAAACGATTCTGTTTATTTTCTTAATGTTTGGTGCATTTAAAATTAAACGTTGTTAATTAATCGATCTTTCAGATTCATTCTGAAGTACTTTTGAATTAAAATAAAACAGAATAAAGGAAATTAAAAATTTCTAATCTGCATAGCGTTACCCCAACTGGCGTAGAAAAATTCACGCATTTGCGTTACCGTAACTGGCGTTGAAAATTCACGTGTGTGCATTGTGTTCTGATTGTTTGCATCTATTTTCAACGGAAGCGGACTAGATTTAAATTATTTTTAGGTTAGTTGTATGCTTTTGTAATTAAATTGTATTTATGTTAGTTTAAGTTCCTCGTTTTTTAAGTAATTTTTTTTACCTGTTTTCGACGGATTATTTTAAACGATTCAGTTTATTTTCTTAGTGTTCAATGCATTTAAAATTAAAAATTGTTAATTAATAGACCTGCTCATGATAAATCTGAAAAAATTTTGTTAACAAATTCTTGAGATATTACATAAATTAAGAAAGATATTCTTTAGTGCCCATAAGGTTTAAATGCTCAATGACTCTGTTTTCAGTAATCATATTAAAAAAAAAATTCTTTGTTTCAGTAAAAAATATTATTAGATTAATTGCAGATTAATCATTTCCACTTTAATTTAAAGCATAAATTCTACGGGAGCTAACAGAAAATTAGAGAGATACAGATTACGTTACGACTGAAGGCCTTTATAATATTATGAGTGAATTGAAATTTGAAGCTTTAAAATATTTTAATGAAGAAGTTATTAAAGTAGGAATTACATAAAATATTTTATTATTAAAATTTTAACGAGCTTTAAGATTGGCGAACCGGCTGGTCGCCAAAGGCGGCTAGTTATATATAAACTTAACACAGCTCTAGACATGAGCTATATGTTTTCATCCGAAACTAATTTTATAAATTGAGCTCCATAAAACAAATTAAAGAATTTCACTGAAATTTTTTACCACTTGAACAGCTGATAATTAAAACGAGCAATTTTGAACTCTCATCATAAATTAATGGGAAATTATTTCATTGTTCTTTTTATTTGTTTCGACGTTGAGCTAATGGCATTATAAAATTGTAATAAAATATAAAATCAAAAATATGCCCTATAAATTGTATTAAATTAATTCAGGTCTTTTGACATAAGTTTGACATAGCATCAGTACATATGTTACGGCCAAAGCCCGAAATCGGCCAGTTCGCGAATCGGCCGACCAATTCGCGTTTTGGCCAACGTTGATGTAAACTTACCGATGTCCGATATTTTCTTGATTTTTTAAAGTACAATTATTTCAGAAACGAGTTCAAATATAAGTGACACCTCTGAGTTAAAAATAAGCTTGTGATATATAAAAATATGATCTTGTGTAATTCTGTTCTCACATTAAAGCAATAATAGAAATTATTCAGTGAACGTTTATGCTGTAACAACGTGATCGCGTGAAGATTAGATTTGCGCCCTTCAAAATGACGAATTATAACTTGAGCAAATGCATTGCGTATCGTGTATGAATACAAAGGCAAATTGAGTACTCAATTTGTCAACTACCTTTAAGGGTGATCCTTAGTCTTTTTCTGCTCCATAGACATAATTTTAAAGATCCCAAATCATATTGTCTCCCGAAATATCGCAATAAAAAATATGAAATTTGCCGTATAATGGTCAATCTACCATCGGGCTTTGGCCAAGAATTTCCAGACACTTCGCGAAATGGACACCCAAAGTAGAATATACAATATTAATTGCAAGTACTTCGGACTTTGGCCAAACCTCTTGGCCAAAATGCGAATTGGCCGGCCAATTCGCGAACTGGCGGAACTTCGGGCTTTGGCCGTAACATATACAACTGTCCACCATTGTCTATAACATTGGACAGTTAAAAAATATCCCCACAGATTTGTTTTGCATCCTTATCAGAGGCGAACTCCTAAATTTTGTTTGGGCATCTAGCAATTGAGACTATTTTTCTTAATTTTTAAATTGATTGATTTATTGTTATTCGAATAAAGTTAAGCATGAATAAAAATTATCATGGGATCATAAATTTCATACGCAATGTTTGGGGATCATAAATTTCATATGTTTTTTACATTCTTTTTCTTTATACCGGATTGTAGAAAATGTCAATGAAATAATGTTTACAATTTATATTATTTTCCATTCAAAGTTATTTTATTGATAGTTTTGATATTTGGGTGTTTTTAAACATAGACAGATAAGATTTCATTGCAAGGAGACAAAACTTTTAATGTTACTAAATAGATATAAAATGTTGACAAGTAAAAATTTTACTTTATTTCTTAAGCACTTTGCCAACGTATATGAGATTTTCTACAAGTTTCGTTAGTTCATCTGTGGCAATCATATCTAAGACATTGTTGAAAGGATAACTCCCTGTCTAACCTTTTAATTATTTATGAAAATTTTATTTGGGATGGTTGGATATAAAGAAGTGTTTGGCAAAAGAAGTATATTAAAAAAAAATTTTTAAAAAGTAAGAGGCAAGGAAGGAAAAACTAAAGTTTGAGGCTGCTCCAATTTTTTATCTTATTGCTTGTGTCGAAATTTCATGAACTGAAAATAAAGTGGGCATAAACTAAAATAATGTAATATTCATTGCTAGAATTTTGTAAGAGAACTTCTGGTGCTGTCATGCTCTGTAAGATAACTTTTTGTGCTTCATCCGTTGCGCACATCTGCCAGAATTCTGTTTCGATGCAACAACTTCCTCATCACTGTCACTCGCACGATAACAGTTCTTAGTTATGTTTCATGCAGTTTTGTCGGGATGTAATTCAACGTGTCAGCAAAGAAGGTCTCATTTTCATGCGATGTTACTTTTGTTGTGGTAATTGAGATTTTTTTTGGGGGGGTTTATAGAGAAGAGAATCATTCAGCGACTTCAAAAAGTAATACTTCACCGTTTTCCTCTCTTCATTTTTTGAAATAGAGAAAGACAGGTCATTTTTTATGTGGATAAAAACTCTTATTTTATTGAAATAAATGAAACTTTCAACTTTATGAAATTGTTCTTTCATTTAACTACTCGCTAAATAGAAATAAAATTATAAAAAATATAATAAATGCCAAAATTATCACTGCCAAACCGGAAGCTTATATTTCGAAGTTACGGAGGTTGTTTATGCACTTTTAGAATAAAGATAACTGATAAAGAATTAAAAAAAAAAACGTTTTGAAATAAAACAAAAACCTTGGCAGCAGTTTATTATTTGAAAGGTGAAATATCGTCTGCTACTTTTAAATTTATTTTTCTTTCAAAATTTCACAAGCTGTGGATTAAAGAATTGTTTTTGCGCTTTCCGCAAAGAAATATTCAAATTCCGTAATTCAAAAAAGATATTTAGTTTAGTTATATTAACGTCCCGTTTTAAAGCAGCACTACGGCCATTTGGGGACGGACCTCGTAACTCTGAACCGCGGTCAGATAACGAGGATGACTCCTGAGCTGGCACCCCCTCTCCAAGCTTCCACACCACACCGGCAGGAGTGCGTTTGGACCAGGCGGATTTAGCGTGCACCAGACACGCTTACACGACTGTTCTTTGGTGAAATCGGGTCTTGAACATGAAGCCCACCGGTCTCGAAATCCAGACCTTACCACCAGGCCGCCGTGGCCCTCAAAAACATTGTGTCATGCATAGCATTAAAATTTCTAAATGCAAAATAAATAAGATTATTAATCTGAAAGGGAAAGACCACCAGTCAATTCTTCTTTATTGAACGAAGACTTCAAACATATTCTCGAAAAAATTGTGTACTCTTTCACATATTTCTAATGCGAAGTAATCGCTGGTAATGAGAGAAAATGAGCTGACTCAGAAATCAACTGCAAAGTCTTTAAATATTTTTGTAACAACATTAAATAAACTAATAAACTAAGATTTTTAAGAAGCCGAAAACCATCATTTTCCCCAGCTCTTGCCAAGACATGTGGCTCAACTTGGAACAGTTTGTAAAATCTTGTATGCAAACTATTTAGCAGGAAATAAGTGGAAATACATTGTGATCTTTGATGAAACGTAGGTTTACTTAAGTAACTGCCACATAAATAGGTGTATTTATTATAGAAAATGAAAAGAAAATAAATGTACAAATCTGGTTCCGTCGATGCAAAGAAAGTTTCGGTAAGGGGTTCAGGATTTCCGCAGAGTTCTCTTACAATGGGAAATTAAAAAAAGTAAAAAAGAGTGGAAAAGAATGCTAAATTCAACTTAATGTATTTCATGGTCCGCCAAATTGCTTCTGGCTGGGACTTTAAGATAAATGAGATAAATATCGCCATTGCTACTGGTAAAACCCTGAAACGTCCAGTTATTTTTAAAAAATTCTATGATGCATACAGCGTTGGAGTTATGCATTACTGCCAATGTTCAGAGGTTTGAGCATCTCTTGTAGAACCGTTTTTTGTGTATATTAATTGTTATATTGATTTAATTTGGTTATAAAACTGATTTACATTGTCTATTATTTATTATTTATTGTGTCTTTGCGAGTGGCATTTCCATTCATGGTTCTTTATGAATATGATTTATATCGAATCGAGCTTTCTACCTTTCTTCAAAATTTGTAAGCAGAATTTTGAAACCCCTTGTATATGTAAGTCTGATGTCATTATATATTTAAATATTAATTTTTAATGGAGTGTTCTAGGCGCTTCTTAATTGCACTTAGTTATTTTCTAAAATCAGTGATTTGGTCCTTTGTCAAGCAATAACTTATAAACTATTTAAAAACCACGCATTTATACAACTCATAATCTTAATAACAGTCACAAATGAAGAAAAAAATGGGAAACAAAAATAAATTAATACAAAAATGAAAATCTTGCTTTTTATCTACATACTAAAAAAAATTAAATTTATGATTTGTGCGATTCTTATAACTATCGAAACCTATTCAGAATGTAAAATTGTTACACCATTCAAAATCCCAATTCAACCTAATGAATTACACCATTCGAATTAGGTTGTCAATGTCAAGGAGTTAAAAGTACAGTAGTATGATATTACTTAAAGTGCAATGCATTTAATACATAAATACCAGAATCTTTCAAAAATACATTAGCAATTTCATAATTCTAATTATTACAACTTAAATTTAAGCACTTCAAATGTCTGTTAGAATTTCCTGCACTCAAATCTCCTTAAAAACATTGCTCGAGATGTAAACAAGTATGTGAAAGGACTCAAAAAATTTATTTAAGAATTATCGATACCCGAAACATTTAGCGATTATATACTAGTTAATTGAAAATATAATGAAAAAATTAAATTTTAATTTTAGTTATCATTTCGATATCATTTTTTTTTGTCAAGATTTGGGTACACTCCATACTGATTCGTTAACTGAAAAGAAAAAAACAAAAATCAAATGTTTTCGGTTATACATGTCAAGAAAAATTATTTCTATTTAGGAATGATTGAATAACAAATGTGAACATCAATTAAATAATTAATTTTTCATTTTACTAATTTTTTATTATTATTTTCATTTTTTTCTATGAAAAAATTAAATGAAAAGAAATAGTCTCTATTCAAGAACACGAGACTAAACTTTATACCCGAAGAAAAGGCAAAAATTATACAGGATGTCTATTTTAACCGTGGTCCAATTGTTAATTTTTAAACTATAAAAGACAGGTATAAATTCTCAATTGGAAAAGTGCTCTACGTGCTAAAGAATTACGTTTTATGCTGTTTGCGATAATAAATATAATGCTCAAAAAAATTACAAAATATAACTTTATATAATTTTCCGGTCAAATTAGCCATGCTTGGTAAAATATTTTTTTTATTACCAGTTTAAACAGAAAAAGTTGCATTTTTCTGTGACCAAATTTGACAAAGTGAGGAAGTTCTTAATTTTAGTATTTTAGACTGTCTCCTCAAGGAAACGAAGCCCGTTAATTGGTTGCTTTTCTTTGAAGAACTGTCGAAATGGACAGAAATCATAATATTCAAAGCTTCATAATTTTTTCAGTTTTAGTAGAAGAAAAATAAAATTCTTTTTTTAAATGTTAGAGAATCAAAAAAAATTTTTTTATTGACTATGTCTAATTAAATGGAAATGTATAAAAAGGATTAGATATCGTAACTTTCTCAAATATATATTTATCGACTAAAATAAAATAAAATATTAATTATGACATTTAGAGAATTTTTCCAATTAGAAATATACGCCTACCTCAAATGGTTAAGAAATTAACTATCGAATCATAGTTAAAGTGGACACCCTATATAATGTATTGCACTGATTTTATGCATTTCCAGGGACCATAGGAACAACCGTGTAAACTTGAGAAAACGTAATTTGCTGGAAATCCTTTTTATAAATAACCACTTAAATTTAGTTTTAGAAGACAAAATGTGTTGCAATCATTAAAAACGGGAACATATAAGTAGAATAATGCTACATATATTTACAAATATAAGCATTTTTTAACAAAAATATTCTTTAATTAAACATTTAATGTGAATGCATCATCATAATTTTAATTACATTCATATATTTTTTTAAATACAAAATGTTCCATGAGAAAAAGATGATTTTTATATATCTAAAAACGAATATACGAAAAAAAAAAAAAAAGAGAAATAGGAAGTGATTCACTTTAACAACTAGAAAACTTAATTCTTATTCGAGAATTGATTCGTAAAGACTAATTTTTTGACTGAAAAGAGAAAATTTATCTCTTCATTCTTCATAAACATTGATATCGAAAGAAGTTATACGAGCGAAATGGAGCCATCTGTATTATGAGGGCAGTGAGCGAATTAGAGCACTCTTCAAAACAGATATATCTATCCTCACATTTTATCACTATCTCAAAAGAAACCATCGGAATGAAAGAAATATTCACACAAGACGGAGATGCTTTGTGAAATCCCAAGTATATAATTCAGTTTTAAAACAACATATATCTGTCACCATTTACCCATAAACGAGGTATTAAATCTTTCAGAGAATTCAATTTTGGGAAATAAACTAACGTTTTTCAGCTAAGTGCCAAAAGAGGCATAAGAATTCCAGAAAATGACAGTAATCTGTATAGAATGATCCAGATTTTGAATTCTCTGAGTGATAATAATAAAAATCAAAAGAGAAAATATTTATTAATATATGTTTATGGACTTATTGATGGATACTTTGAAATAATAATTTCAAAATTTTGATATTTAGATAAAAAAAATCTCTGAAATATTAAATAATCTTTTAAAAACGCAGGGAAGCGAAGTTTAATCTGTTTTTGTCTCGATAATTTACACAATTATGAAAAAATAGTTGTAGTATCTTTACTTTTTTTTTCATAAAAAAATGACAAATGAATTCCAGGCATTCTGTATAAAGCATTTTCAGTAATTGGACGAAATAACAGATATGTATGCTGGGAGAGACCAAAACAACAAAAAAATTGCTCGAGATTCGAATCACTAATCCAAAATATTATAGAATAATAAAGTTTCAGACTTGATTTTTGCACCTGAATTCGTCTGTCATATTTTTAAAAATTTGTTTTTAATTATAGCGATCATTACAAAAAAAAATGCATTCAATATCGAAGCTACAATTATGAGTAAACATACAGTAAGTAAAACACTGAAATATTATGTTGCAAAATATGTTTTAAAATATTTTAAGGATATTTTAAGATAAGAGAAAAAATATTGCGGGAATAACATGGACATTACTGAGAAACTAATGAAAAAAATTGTGTAAAAACATTTTTTGAGCCGTAATATGCTCCGAAATTATTGAGGGCAAACCTTACATTTCAATTCATTTTTAATTAAAAATCTAACCAAAATTTTGAAAAATCCTTTATTAGCGAGAACTTACTACTCGAGAAATAATTATCTACCAGATTTAGTCGTTCCACGTCTAACAGTCTACTCTTCGAAACGTTTATGCAAATGGTATTCAACCTATTAAAAATAGATTTAAAAAACTAGACTACTATCGCTTTGCATATAAAGTTTGAATGTACATAATCTCGATTATTGGTATTTGAAACTAAATTTTATTTATATATGTATCAATTGATTTTAAGTATAAAAAGATTACATTTGGATCATTTGAAATGAACGTAATGATATATTATGCAAATCTTCTGTCTATTTGTGAACAAGATAATTGTAACATACAAAAAGCTAGACAGTTGAAACTTAATACATGATCCTTACACCTAAATAGTAGATTCCTATCAAGTTTTGGATAAAATCTGTTTGACATATGAATACAATAACTCGAAAATGCGAAGAGAGGAGTAGATAAAATTTAGCGAATGATTGTATCATTAAAATTATAATTATTTTAATGAAATTCTGAACCAAATCCTTTAAAAGGTTGACCGTGTATCGGTCGGTGTTCGCATGTAAGTGAACGTGATAATACAAAAACTTTATGACTCGATTTTTTTATAATGAATTTTGGCTTGTAGAATTATAGCTAAAATTATAGATGTGCATCAAATTTTGAAAGCAGCCGGCTATTATCTTCATTATGCCATTGTCTCATTTCTAAACACACTCGTATATATTTAAAGAGCATTATAGTTTTACTATTAAATTATCAAAATTACATAAAATTTCTCTTAAATTTAATTAAATATTTTAATTTAATGCACATATTTTCATTTTTTACAAGATTGTATGTACAAGCATTTTAAAAGACTTTTTGCATTAAATAGCCAATTTGATTAGGTTTTCTTTAAATTTCTACGCCTCTGAATAATTTCCTTTGGCGTCTCTGAAAAAAAAAAAAAAGAACCGTATTCGAAATCATTATTGAGTATGTGATATGAATAGATTTTTTCGCCCATTTCCTGATTGATTCATTTTTAAATCGAGCTCCAAATGTATATTTTTTGTGTTATTTCCAATACTATATGACATAATCAAAGGCATGTCAAAGTTTTCAAGAAAGATTCGAATCCGATTATTAGAATTTATGTTCTTCAGTTCCTCTCTCTTCTGACCGACTACCGTGTACAAATTCTATGAAGAGTTCAATGAAATTGTTAATATTAGACGAAATATTGGAAGATTTTTCAATATTTTCGCATCAATTTCTTCTGAATTAGAAACTGAATATCTAAGCTTCTTATCCTTTTCAATAATTCCTATGTCTCTACAGCGGCTATTTTATGGAAATATTTTAAAGAAGAGTACGATGGAATTGTTCAGGTGATTTTTTTGGTCAGAACCATTTATCGCTTTAGGCATTCGTGCATTTTTAAGATTACAAGCTATCGAACAATCATCACTTTGAATTGTAAGATTTTGTCCAAATGCTACGAGCGTGTAATGTATGAAAACCTATTTCATTACTTGAATGAAGTCAGATATTCTTTACTTTATTACGACTGTAATGAATGAAATAGTCAAGACTTATTCCATGGATAACAATGCTGTAAGTTATTCAGTGCTTGTTCATTTAAATCGAAGTTTAAATGCTTTTGAAGCGGTTATTCTCGTTTAGTGAAGTTAGGATATTGTGGGGAAAGGCAACGACTAGCATTAATATGAGAAATATATTTATTAAGATTAAAGGAAAAAGGACAAAACATTACTAACATAGAACATAGATCGTCAAAGATCGTCTTGCAGTCTCACTGCCCAAATCTCGTCTCCCAATAATGGCGGGAAAGCATCATGTGATTCATGACGCAACATGGCCAACATGGCTCCATATAGGATAATGCGGGAATTCCTTTCTTTTTTATTTAACGTTTTTATTTAAAATGTAATCCGAGGATGTAAATTCGGAATTTTTTAAGAGCTTCTACAATGGCGAGTACCTCCAGTTCATAACTGGTGTATTTTCTTTCGTTGTCAGACATTTTCTTAAACATATAATACACTGAATGGAATTTATTATCTTCTTTGGATTTTTGTAGTAGGACTGCCCCAAGCCATCAATTGACGCGTCTGTATGTATCTCAATGAAACTACCTTGATTAAAAATAGTTAAAACGGGTTTTTCAGAAAGTAACTGTTTTAAGAGTAAAAACGCAGTTTTTTTTTGCTGAGCTTGAAATAGAAAGGGGGTGTCCTTACGAACAAGATCACTAAGAAGTTTTGCTATAGTAGAGTATGAGCGGATAAATTTTCGAAAGTACCCCGTTAGACCTAGAAAACGTTGTACGTCTTTTGGATTTTTTAACTCAGGGTAATTAAGAACTGCTTTAGTTTTGGAGGGTGAAGGGAACAATTTGCCGTGGTCTACTACGTGACCCAAAAATTCAATCTGACTATACAGAAATTGACATTTTTTTAAAGTTAATGTGTAGTCCATAATCGCGAGCTACAGTTAGAACAGTGTCAAGGCGTTCGAGAGCCTCAGATTCATTATTCGCTGGAATGACGATGTCATCCATATACGGGAGGACAATGCCTGTTGCAATAAGATCACTGAAAACGGCATTTATGTATCGCATAAAGACAGGAGGACATGAATTTAAACCGAATGGCATATAACGGAACTGAAACTGACCTGTATTTGTGACGAAACTGGTGTAACAACGACTTTTTTCTGTTACCGGCACATGAAAAAATCCGTTACGCAAATCAAGAGTACTGAAAATTTTTGCATTTTGAAGACGATCTAAAATGTTATCAATTAACGGCAGTGGATAATGATCTTTAACTAATTTGCGATTTAATTTTCTATAATCTATACAGACTACGTTTTCCATCTTTCTTACGAACTATGACAACTTGACAAGCATAAGGTGAAGAAGATGGTTCTATAATTCCATTTTTTAGCCATTCGTTTATCTGCGCATTTAATATATCACGTTCGGCAAAGGGTAAACGTCGAGGAATGTAGAAAATTGGCTCATCGTCAGTAAGCGTTATATCAAGTTCTATGTTCGCGGTTTTAGTTTTGTTAGGTTTATAGGCTAACAAAAGCTGCTCAACGTCACTGCGAGTTTGTTTAGAAATATTCGGACCTATATCAAACGTGGAAGAATCGGCAGAAATAGCCCTTATAAAATTGTCAGCTTCAACAAGATCATCAGATTTAGAAAATACAACACCGTCAGGTTTAATTGTCAAATTTGCCTGATTTATTATGTCGCAACCTATTATCATATCATAAGTAGTACAATTATTAGGTCCCACAGAAATAAAAACAGGAAAACTTTGTTTATCAATAATAATTTCAGATTCAAAGGAACCTATTATTTTAGTTCTGGAAAAACCGAATCCAGTTAATGTTGCCTTGTTATTCGTCAACGGCGGCTATCCTAGTTTAATCCATGCAGAATGTAATCCTGAAAGTCTGTTATTAAAAATAGCAACCTCTTTGTGCATATTCGACGGAGAAACCAATAAGTGTACAGTGTTGGCATTATCATGTAAGGTAGAATTGTCATTCCTAGTAGTGCGGTGACAATCGGAAGATTTATGTCCGAAAAGATTACAAGAAAGACATTTAGAACCACAAGAACGTTAGGGCAAGACTTTGAGATATGTCCAAAATAGTTACAGTTGAAACAACGCATCTTATTGTCAGTCGGATTACTAAGGTTCGATTTTGATTCTCTTTGTTGGACAGGGATTTTATGTATTGTACCACGTCTTTCACCGTCATTAGTATATCTAGAATACGATGTCTTTGAATTATTTCCGTTCATTGCACTTACGATAGTTTCAAAAATTCGTAATTTTTCTTTAAATTCAGAATAACATCTTGCACCGTAAAGTATAATTTTATCAGAAGGGGAACCCTGTATCCCGTTTATTGTGTATCGAATAACAGAACCTTCATCAATAAGGGTTTCAGACTGATTCGCAATTTCCCGCATGGCAATAAAATACTGCATAAAAGTTTCATTCGAGCGCATTTTACGTCTTTCTAGTTGTTTATGTATTTCAATAGAAGTTACTTTATCGGAAAATTCATTAATTAATGCACTTTTAAAAGAATGTTAGGAATTTAGATTTCTTTGAGAAAATAAGAAAGATGTAGCTGTACCGGAAACTAACCTCTTTGTAAAGATTAATTTTTGTTGTTCGCTTAGAGAAGGAAAAAGAAATTCTCTTCAACATCATAAAAAAACTTTTAATAGAATAATAGGTATCATTCCCTGTGAAGTTTTTGCAACTTAAACAGAGATCGCGTAATAAAAAACAAAACTGAAGGTTTATTTCATTCATCGTTTAACCATTCGAGGGATCATTTTCAAGTGATTTCCTATTGGTGCCAGTAATTAATGCCTAGCTGTTATTTATGAATGATTTGTCTGAAGTTATGGGGATGGGGAAGGAAGAATTATTACCGGCATTACTATATGAACTTTCGGTTTGAAAAATCTGTTGAGGACACAAAGGTTTTTCTTCTGTTTCCGATGAAAAACTAGTATCTAGCGAGTTCTGGAACTCATTTAAATTTGCTAGGACTTTAAAAATATTTTCACATAAAGCATCTTTGTCGCTTTCAGGTACTTCTAAGTGTAATAAATTAGAAACGGAGATAAAATCAGATAAAGAAAAATTCTTCAGCAATTCTTGTTTATGTTTTTCTACATCTAAATTTTCAAATCTTTCAAAATTTCTCATTCTTTTTCGAGAAGAATGGTCAAAATTACTGTAACCTAACACGGAGTTAAGCAATTTCACTGAATTAGTGTTAACATATTTAAGGGAGTAAGCGATTAATTGAATATCGCTTTTAAAGACATTTTAATTAATTAAAACAGAACTAATACACATTAAATCAGGATTAAAATTTAAAGGGAGAAGGAAATAAAGTAAAGCACGATAAATTACAAACTTATCAAGAATAGCATTTATTTAGAGGGGGGAAAATGGGGAAAAAATTGCGCCTACCTGGTTGAGAGCAGTCGAACTATTCACTCCTAAATGATTCACACATTTCCATATAATTCAATTTCTTCTGTAATTCAGAAATTTCGAACAGGGTGAAGTTCCTTTTTTAAAGTGGCCAGTATATGTCAGCACAGTTGCACTAGAACACGAAGTAATTGAATCTTGAAAGTTTTCACTTCTTTACTTGAATCATATCCATAAAAAACATGCACTAACGTCCATTCACCAGTCCAGTAAAACATCCACAGCAAAAATCCACTCTTACCAAAATTTTTAGCATCAATTTAGCGTCTTAAATTGTACTAACGTCCACAGCCTTTTCAACAATTTGGTGGGATTTACTAAGGATATTCACGAGAAAGGCCGAGCCTCCAAAAATGTGGGGAAAGGCAACGACCAGCATTAATATGAGAAATATATTTATTAAGATTAAAGGAGAAGGGACAAAACACTACTAACATAGAACATAAAAAGATACTAGAGCGTCAGCTGTACGTCTTGCAGTCTCACTGCCCAACTCTCGTCTGCCAATAATGGCGGGAAAACATCATGTGATTAATGACACAACATGGCGCCATGCAGGATACGAGATCTGTCAGCAGTTCCCACAATATTTTTTTTGTTTAAATTTTTACTTATATTAAAATTATTCCTAAAGAAAATTTTATTTCGTAACATTTTAAACTTGAAGCTTAAAGCATTATAGATAATTGAATTCCCTTGGTGTAAAGAACATTCATGCAGCAGGAGTATGGCATTCGGGTAGGGCATGCATTTTATTATGAAATTTTAAAAATTGTTTTCTAAAAAGAAATCTCCGGAAGTTGTCAGTATATAGAATGAGACTTTATACCAGTTTTGACCGCATAAGCAATATTCACGCTAAACTACTGAAGGTAAATTCAATGTATTGCTGAGGAAGAAGTTGAAATTTTAAGAAATATAGATCAAAAGCTTTTGCAGTTCATCCCCTAGTTGCAAACATGGTATGTTGATAATTTTATCCTAAAATGGAAAAAATGTCATTTTTTAATAAATATAAAACTTATTTTTAGTTTACGATGTTAGTTTCTGCTCTGTAAGAAATAAAAAATATATATATATCGTTTTGAATTTTATATAAAGCTGCGAATATAAGAAATTTACTAAAATATTTTCGCCATAGCTTGTTTTAACCAAGTATTGAAATTTTTATATAAATATTCTGAAATGCTTCATGAATTTGAGATTCCCTTGCTAAATGAAATTTGTTAGCACAAACAACTACAATACTTAGAACAGAACCATAAAAAAAAGTGTTTATTAAAGTCAATCTAACATTTTCATGTTGTAAGTCTTTAGCCCTAATTATAGATACACTTGAGTGTAAGATTGTTAATTTTTTTTTGTTGCTATTTCGGAGGTTCTCCTAATTTTCCCCACTGCAGTTAAATTACAGTTTACTTCGTTTATTTATAGCAATTTTCACTTATTAAAAAAATCTCTGACTTCAGAGTTATATTTATTTATTAAATTTATATATTTGAGGCTTCTTTTTTTACGGAAGATTGCCTGGACTACTCTAAGCATGATGGATCAACTTGATGAAATGAAATGTATCTAGCGGAAATTACTAGAATTGGAAAAATTTCTTAGTTTGTGAAAAAATTTACAATTTCTTTTTCGTTAAAATAGTGATGTATTATTTGTTTCCTGTAAAAGCAAAATTTTTGGAGTTTGGTTCGAAAACTTATGTGAATATGTGTAACAAATTTCGACATGCTATGCAATTTGAATAATTTTCTTAATTTTTCCTCAAATTAGTAACTGTATATAAATTGTAGTTTTCAGTCTTCATTTCAATTTATACAATTTCGGCTTCTTTTCAGGTCCCACATTATTTGAATAAGAAAATTTCTGTCAAATTCCATAGGTCAGAACTATTCCAGTCCAACCTTGAATACTAAATCTAATCACTGAACAATTTCTCCTACTGGATTACTCACGGGAAGAAATGGGTAAAATATCTGCATAGAAGGAAGCAGATGTCTGTGGTGTAGTATTATGTTCATTTCTTGATGTATGACAGATAATTCACATTTGATTGCATTAAGTAAGTCAACATAAATTAGAATCCTTGCCGCTTAGAAATTGGTTCTGTGACATATTAGGAAAGTGCTTCTGTTGTATTCTGAATGATTAAAGAAGGATGTAATCTTAAGTGTATTTTAAATTTTAAGCTAAAAACATTTTAAGTGGTTTTACTTGGTCTGCTGTTACTGTTGAAGAGGATGATCACTTCCCAATAGAAAATGTTAGCTGAATTGTAATGAATTTAACTGTAATCAAAAGCATTTTCAGTGTCTAAGATTCGATACTAGTTCGTATCTGTCGTTTGTTTGTTTGCTTGTTTGTTTCTGAATCGTAGTCTAAGAGTATGATTCCAAATCCAACAGTCATAGTTTTCGTTGTTAATTCATTAGTCTTTTTATTAATGAGACCATTTTATATATGCAACAACAAATCTTCTGCCAAAAGAATTCCAGTTTTGGATAGAATATTTACATTTCGAATTATTTCTGAGAAATCTTAATTTCATCTCAAATATTTGCTTTTACTCCGAGCATCTTTCTACTACTGCTAAATTTCATCATTTTTCCGTTGTTTCAACTTGATTCCGAATTTGAGGTGGTGAGATCTCAAACGTTAAAGCAAGGTTCCAACGAAGTATACATTCTGCATGTAAATCTAATGCATAGTAAATCACTTCTCAATAGTTAAATTACCTTTCTTTGGAGCAGCCTTGAAGACTGTATAGAGGGAGGTCAGCCCGGCTCCAGAGAGATTCAAAATTACGAAGTTAATTCTAAAATAGTCTTTTTGTTGCTAAAGTCTTGTTAAACTAAGTAATCCGATGCATTTATTCATTATTTTGTCGTATTTTAATGTGAAGGACCTCAAAGTAGTATGAAGGATGAACAAACTAAACACATTCATACAACAAATAATCTCTGGACTCTAAAAGTGCTGGAGTAGGCTGCTTGAAAAATTTGAACTAAAATTCCATTCTTATTAATGTAATTTTTGATTCTGCAATATTGATTAAAACCATTCCTGTATTTGACGGTTGTATGGAACGTGATAAAAACAATCGTGTATGCTTTATAAACTGTCACGTCGTAATACAGGATAATTTAAGATAAAAATTAAGGATCTTGGTCTACGAAGCACTCTCCGTTATAAACTGTCAAATCATTTTTCGAATACGAAAGCGAGATGTGTCATGATAGTTGCAATGATACTTAGTAAAGTTATTTCATGAAATTTATTATTAAAAAGTGCAAATTATGGTAAGTCAATTTTGTATTCTACCAGGTTATTTAACAAACTGAAAGGTTAATGTTTAATAATTTCACTAATTTTTCGAGCATCCCTCCTCAGTAGGATGAGTAAATGTATTGGTAAAATAAACCACGGCAATTCTTCTAGGAGTTTTTGGTGTAATTAACAGCTCATTCCATCCGGTCAGGCGCTATAAATGAATCTTGCTTTATGTATTTCTTATGATAAAAGAAAAAGAAAATGTGTTTTGTAGATATGAGAATTGGTATATAAGCTTCTTATTCTTTGTATTATGTGATAAATAACAGGTAAAATGAAAATTTCTGAACTTTTTAGCTGCTTTAAAAATTTTGTAATCCAAGGATTCGGGATATTTCATGCATGCATGAGAATCAGTATCTCTTCTTGTTTTAAGCAAATGTTTCAACTTCTACAAAATTTGAATAAATCTGTTAATCGAAATCTCTTGCATCTATTAACAGTTTTTTATAATTTGAAGTTTTGAACTAGATTTCCCATTTCCATTAGAAACTATCATAGGTATAAAGGAAAAATCATCAAATTATTATGAATATATATAAATTTTATGTCCTCGAGATACATAGCCACCATTTAAGTATAAAATAATTGCTGCTAACGGAGGGTTAAAACAAGATATCTTTAGTTATATCCTCCTGGAATTCGACGCGACGAGTCCTTAGCTGATCGAGGGAGTTAAATGTCTCACTCCCAGTGGATGTTTCCCAGACATAATCCAAATGGTCTGTTTTCGGATAGCGCGAAACCGATCATCTAGAAATGTTTTTCTCGTGTTGAGATATTTTTTTTTATTTTGCTCAAAGTGGCAAAATCTTGGATGTTAAGATATTTGAATGGGTTTCACTTCCTGAACTTTGATATTTTATTTTAAATTCAACTTATTAAAATCATTGACGATTGTTTTAAAATTTTTATCTAAATATATTCAAATTTATTAACTCGCTTTCTAGAAATTATTGATACCTGGAAGTGGACAAAGAATTACTAGTTGGGGAATTCTGAAAAAAGTTAATTTTGAGTATATTGCTTATTCTATAATAAAAAGCTTCTTAAACTTGGGTGGTACAATAATTCATGGCTTTCAAATTTGATATACATTGGGAAATATATATTCGATGAATCTTGATAAAGCAGTAAGGACTGTTGAAGTTGTGGACCTATTATAACATTGGCAGTAAAAACTGTTTCTGAATGTGTGGAGAGAAAATATCAAGGAATTGTAGTATTAATGAAAATTCGTGTAGAGTGTAAAATATACTAAACGTGGTGAAAGGCAGTGCGTTATATAACAGTGAGAAAAAAATTGGCTGCAGTTATGACATACGTAATTTAGAAGTGATTATAAAAATAAGTTGTGATATAGCGAGAAAAAAAGATAGTATAAAATGTGTTGCGGACAATTTATGCTAGTGTAAAAGATGGTATCGTTGGCGTGGGCAATGCGTATGGAGCGAAAGTAGTATCGTTGGCGTGGGCAACGTGTAGTACGAGGTTGTGGTAGAATTTTTTTTGTAAGGGAATGTGTGGAAGAAATATAAGTTGTGAAGATTGACGGTGTATGAGCAGGAGAATATTCGGTCACAGAAAATGGGAGAAAGATTCTTATCGTATTATTTTATTCACCATATATCATAATCTGTCAGTTTTTAATTCGACATTCTTTGACTTCATTCCTAAGATACCAATACATACCATAGTTACTCTAAATGAATCGTTAAACTGTGGCCAGAATTTTTTTAGGTTGAAATAATCTAACTACAAGCGATGGATTTGTTAATTTAATGGTCATATCAAAAATTGATGCCGTTAATTAAGAATTGGAGTTTAACACTGTTCTTACTCATATCTCAGTTTCACAGTGTGAAACTATCCAATCGTTAACCAAAAATTTAGGAGCAAATACTAAAGTATTTATGAAAATAAAATTGGTATATAACACATCAATGTTAAAAATAGTGTACTTTTAGCAAAAGTGTTCTGTCATAAGATAAGCAATATGCTTCAACTTCTTTCCAATATTTCCCGATATCTACAGATATCGCAAATTTGCAGGCATAGTTAATAAATTTGAAGGTATCGGTTGAAAACGTCAATGGCTCTGACAAATTAAATTTTAATTCTAAAATGTTTGAACCCCCGGATACTCAAATGTCTTAGCTTTTGAAATGTGACGTCTTCAAGCGAAAGTTAAATCCTAACCCTGAGAAACCTATTTTTTGCTTGTTTCATACCATCCGAAAACTAATAACTTGTAGATTTGGATCGAGTTTGTTTAGGTAATATCTATTTAAGGCGTGATATTCATTTAAGATTGTCCGTTTGGTTAATTTATAAGCGTCATGCCGGATTTCAGGCGAAAATTTTTTTAACAAATTTCAATGTAATTTTAAAAAACAAATTTCAAATAAGTAGATTCCCAATACATATGAATTATTCATGATTTTTCACTGAATTCCTATATCAGATGAAGAAAAGATTTCGAAACTTTTATTTCGCTTACTTTTTATGCTCTGATATATAAGAAAAGCGATAGTTCTCAAGTTTTCAGTTACAAATTTGCAAAACGTGATTTATTTTACTTGCAGGGAATCGCTATAAAATATAATGTAGGACAAATTTGGAGAAACTAAGGAGAAAAATAGCTATAGAGGAATTGTTAATACAGTTCCTTGTCGAAACTCCTGACTAAGAACTAAGCTTACTACAGTTTCCACAACTTGAGGAAACTCAAGAGGATCAAAGTTGGCTGATTACTAAATTTGTACTCATGAATAATAAATTTTATAAAATAACTTGTCTAAGAATAATTGTATC
The DNA here is from genome assembly GCA_026543865.1 of Argiope aurantia. NCBI lineage: Eukaryota > Metazoa > Arthropoda > Arachnida > Araneae > Araneidae > Argiope > Argiope aurantia. The sequence continues at coordinate 23,334 of JAPMOR010018208.1, read as the reverse complement.
CGTTTTTGAAACATCTCGCAATTATATTCAAAAAACTTTACATCGCTAACTTAAGGCAGAAAGTATTCCGCAAATTTAGCTCCTTGATCTGAATTTTCCATAAGCTGTCCCGTGTTGTGACGCGATACAATCCCTATTGCTTTCTTGATCGTGTTTACAATATATACCATATGATCGTCAAACTAAAGTAAGTATGATTTTGAGCTTATAGACAAATTACTTTATCACTTTTTAGGATATAAAGTAATATATTTTAAACTCAAGGAAGCGACACCAGTACTTTTAGAATGCATTTATATGTAGCATGAATCTGTGTACATTATTAATCCTCCACGATTCCTTGTATCTTTCTTGATAAAATACAAATGAAAAAAATGAATGTATCTGATTAGTTTACTTTAACAAGATAATGAAGCAACACGTCTATTTTGGTACGGACCTCAATTCAGAATCGCACTAGGATGACGAAAACAACAGCCGAGCTGATTTCACCGTATCCAATCTTCCACGCCGCTCTAAAGAAATCATTTAATCAAGAGATGATTTACCATGCACCAAATCCGCATGCAGTACGTATCCTTTATTGGAATTTTGTTTAAACATTTCAGACTCAACTTCTGAAATTCGTAATTCTGAAACATCAAGAAAATAACGAAATTCAGCAGAAGGTGAAAGCATGAGGTGGAAGCAAATATTTTAAATGGAATTAAAATTTCTCAATAATACGAAATGGAAACGTTCTATCCAAACTGGAAATCATTGGACAGAAGATTAATTATTGGATGTATAAAAGGATCTCACTAATGAATTAACGTGGACTGATGGTTGAATTTGGATTCGAATACACGGAAACACCAGTTAGTATCGGTAATTTTTCTGGAATGGAAGTTATCTAGTATCAAATCTTGCTACTAATATTGAGCGTATTTCTGATTACAGTTGAATTCATTGTAATTCTGCAAATGTTTTATTATACTGGGATTTGATTAATCGTGAATACTGAGAGCAGATAACTAAAAACATTAAAATGTTTTACCCTATTTAAATTTTCTCAATGTTCTGAAAATCGCATACTTCCGTAATCGTTCATAATATTGCTCAAGGGTCATTTCGGAATACTCTACAGAATTAAATTCTGATCGTTGAGGATTTCAGAATTGTGTGATCTTGCTTGTCGTAGTGAAATATGGCGTGAAGTGACTGGTAATATTCCATTTGTAATGTTGTGATGAAACAAGATATGCAGTTATGTTTCAAGAGAATTCTTAACTTCTGGCAAATGGAGTTTATAAATTGAAATCTTTTAAGAATGACTGTTTTCTTTCATCAAATTGAAGATTGTGATTTAATAAACTAAATGATGAATTAAGTGAAAAGAAAGTGGGATGTTTTTAATGGCAAGAAAGGAAGGGCAGTATTTAAGATCTAAAGGATCGTCATATGCCGATTTTTATAGAACTCATAAACACCTTTTGCAAATGTTAATTATTCCTGACTAGACGGTTTGAAATTTTAAAAAATCAAATTAAATTTTTGGAGGATTTGCTAGTGTTTGATTCAGTTCTTGAACTTCAGCACCTGAAAAAAAGTTAGCTAATTTTTTCCAAAAGTGGAAGAAAACTGCCTCATTTAATGACGTTTTTCGAAGTTCGAATTTCCTATATCTGCTTTCCTATATCTACAGTCATCCTCGTGTAGAAATGGCAATTTTCAAGAATTTCGGAATACAATTCCAATAGAATCAAAAATCGATTTTTCCACGTATAGTTAAAAATTGATACTGCGTATTCTATTATGAAATTTCGCTTGTACAGTCAGTTTAATTTAAGACAAAGAATAACAGTTCATACGATTTTGCCAATGACAAAACGAGGAAGATAATCAAGCCCTCTGCTTTGCTAACTATTTGTGATCATTACTTGCCTTAGAAGTGGAAGCCAAATGGGCTGAACTTCGAACCTCCCTAGTTTTTCCTACTCCTCTGCTTCTATGAGATGGCATCTATGACTAAAAAAAATCAAGTAAGTTAACTGCACTGTTATTTTAATTAAGGAAATTTTAAGATAAAAGCCGTGATTTTTTTTCTTTCTTTTTGCATTTTTAAGCTATTCAGATAGGTTAAGCTATTCAAATATTTTATCAATTTTTTTTATTAAAATTGTTTTGACGCATTATGGCCATATTTGGATCTTGTGCCATAAAAACCTACAGCTAAACCTATTTGAAGATTAAAAATAAATTTCAAGAGCCAAAAGCAAAAATGTTGAAAAAAAATTAATTTTTTTTTAACTGTTCGATCAATTTCCAAGAATATCTCACTAATAACATCTTTATAAACTCTTTTTAATTACTGGAAGACTATCGAGAATTTGTCATTTTACTATGTTATAAAATTTTGCTTATTTAACGATTTAACATGAAAAATGACTGATTTCTTTAGAGGGGACTTTGCCCCTTTTATATATTCCTGTATTCCTGATAGATTTGTTACTGTTGAATAATCTGTTTGTATTGTTTTTGCATGCTCCAAGGAATAATTTTTCTTGCAATTCAAATCTTCTGTCTTGTTTTTACAGATCTAATTCGATGACGTGGCAGTAGCTTAGGATTTTTGCATATGATCGGAAGGATTCTTATTCAGAATGTCTTGATAAATACTAAACAGGAAATGAGCTTTGGAGTCTGAAAGCTTGTAAAACTTCTGGTATTTATTAGGTTGAATACGTAACACAAAACCCATCTGTAGAATGGAGATCATTGTAATATCCTGTGTCTGGAATCGTTTTATGGAACATGTTTAGAAAACACTTTTGAACGCTTGCTATCCCTATTTCAAGGACATCTACATTTCTAGCATTTCTCCAAACGCCGCTTTTTAAGAATGTTTTATTATAATTGTGTATATTATAGAAATTAGAGTTGTAGCGTGCATTTCTTTAAACCATTATCAAATTTTTTTTCTGTGGTAGCAGCATTGCAATTAGAATATAATTTAAAAAGTTATAGTGCTGCTAATCTGGGTGCAAATCTATCAATTCAAAGCATTGTAATTGTTTTTAGACAGAATTACTATGTGTTAAAATCTTTTGTATGGAATATTTTCATTGCTATCTAAAGAGACAGGAGTTTGCTGTGTGTAAGGATATTTCTTGACATAACAATTTGAATTTTGAGAAATTCATATAGAATGATTTAGATCTGAAACTTTAAAAGATCTTTTCCAATTTTAGTTGGGTTTTAAGCAAGAAATTTTTTATTGAAGCTCCATCAAATTTCCTCAAAATTCTTAAAAAATAAAAATTTTGCTTTTATTTGCAGGACCGAGTCTATGATTCAAAAATTAATCATGAGGTTAAAGTAGAATCAGAGACATGCACATTTTTCCAGCATTAAATTGCTTTATTGAATACAGTTAATATTTTGCTACAAATAACTGTTGCAAGCAGTTCAGCCAGCATCAATATCTAAATTGGTATCGTTTGTTTATGCATTAGAATAAATTTAAAATATTTTTAAAAATACTCCTTTATTAGTGTTTAATTTTCTACTTTTTAATCTTAATCTTAAACTTATAATTCATTATAAACTTATAATTCATTTAATCTTAATCATTAAACTTATAAATATTACATACCTAGAATCATTTTTTTTCTCAAACTCACTACCAGGTGACGCTGTTAGTATGAAATTGATATTCAATTGATCGATAAACCGATGCATTCCGGAAATATTAAAATTGTATTTACAAGAATTCACACATCGATAAATTTTAACTATTTGGAAAGTAAACGCAAAATGGATTACAAACTTCCCTCTTTACAAACATTAAAAAAATTAATGTTTAATAAATGTGCAATTATTTATTATATATATGTGCCAATCTGAATGTTATGATAAATCACTCATTAAGTATAGTCAATTTTTCAATGTTAAATATTAATATAATCATTTTTCAAATTTAATTCAGAAGTAGTGCTGTATTTCCCTTTTCATGATGCACTAGAATGCCCAGCAATTGTTTTATCTCGACATTCTAGCCCATCTTTTTTTTGTGATACTATTTTCAAATATGTTAATCCTATACTGCACAAATTTAATTTTTCCAATAAAAGTTCTTTAAGTGTATATTAAATTTTACAGAAAAATCTTTATGAATTCTCAATTTAATTTCTTCAACATGGGCAGATTTTTTCCTTAGTAAAAATTGTAGCTAATAATTTTATTAAATTATTCACTATTTAAAAAAATATTGAAAAATTTGCGTTTCTAAGTATGAACATTTGCAGCGTTGGATTAAAACTGAATTGGCATCTTAAATTTTAATATCTATTATCTTATAAATTATCTAACAAGTGTTATCTATTTATCACATGCATTTATAATTTAAAACTCGGCTTTTAATGGTAGGTTGAAAGTTAAAATCCTTCTATCCTATATTTAAAATTTTGAATTTTGTTATCTTAGAATTTTCTGAAAATATTAATCTTATTAAGAAATTCAAATGTGAGACCTTTAAAGCTTTCCTTCTTCCTAATTTTCTCATCAGATAACTAATGGTTCGGCCGGTCAGTCATTCAGGAATCCTCTGAAATTTCGAAAACACTATCTGATCAGCATGCCTGATCACCAAGCTTGATCAATGTGTTTCAGACAGAAGCGTGATTTATTCGGGCAATAAAGAGTGCTGTAAAAGTTTGAGATGCATATGGATATCTATGAAAATAGTGTATGAATGTGATAAATACAGCCTACTTTCATAAAATGTGAGTAAGCAATATAATTCAATATTTTTTCTCATATTTACGGAATTTTCTTCTGTAAAAGTTAAGAAATTTTAATTCATTTTCAGATATAAGCAAATTACTTTATTTCATAAGAAAACATTAGTATTTGAATGGTTTAAACTCGTAATGTGTTCAAAGTAATTTGTAAAAAAATTGTTTTTGATTTTTTTTTAATACTAAGCATGATTATGTTAGTTAATTGTTTCATTATAATTACATTATCAGAAACCATTTTGTTAAATAAAAGCAGACAGTTTTGTTTATGCGTTCTCATTTTTAATGTATAAATATCTTGAATTTTGATATGAATAATATTGAAATTTGTATTTGTTTTTTGTTTTTTTGTATTTGTATAGCAAATATGTAAATAAAATTTCCTTATTTCATTTCTATCTACGTGTTTGACTATAATTTTCATTAATTTACGAGTTAAAATTTGCCAACCTTTCGAGCAAATTGAAATCATAATGATTCTAGTGTTGCTGCATACATTTTGAATGGTTTAAATGTATCGAATTTCTTTTCCATTTCGGAAAAATTGAGAGACGAGTCCAATAAGTTTCACACTCTGGGTAAGAGTATACATTAAATGTTATTTTATGCGTAATTCCATTTCATGTTTCTTCGGTGACTTTAAGTAATGGTTTCAAAAAGGCAAAACAAAATATTGTTTCAATTTATTCAGAAAAGTTAGAGGGAAAAATATTTTTCCACATTAAGAAAATTCAGAAATTCCCGAAAAAAGCTTTGAATATTAGTTTAAAAATTTCTCGCTGTAATTTTGATTGCCCAATTCAAATCATAAAATGAAATAAAAGTTATTTTATAAGCGAATGCTGAAATAATTCTTCCTTCAAGTATCTTCATATCACCTAAATGCGAAGTTAAGCAGAAGAAACCGATTAACCTCATTTTAGTGCCTAAGTTTTCGTGAATTGAACCCCCCCCCCCCCCTCCCGCTCCTCCGAAAAAACGCTGATAATAGTAATGCATCTCTCCAAAGCCATTTAAATTTCCTGTAGGAAAATTTTATAAAAGATTTTTATTACGAGGACAATGCATTAACAATTTTAGAGATTTCAAGGCATTTTGTTAATAATCGCTCTAATAGAGAGCGTGAATTGATAGCTCTATATTTTTTTTTTCTTTTTAGAATAGCAATGACTAATGAGTCGCAAAAAAACCCATCTAAAATGAAATCAGTGTTTTGGGACAAAATTCAGTGAAAATTTTAAAGAAATTGCCAAAGTAGACATATTACTACATAATTTTAGATCACGCACCGAACTTTAAATTGAGAATATGGCATTTATTATATGGGTTTTACACTGATTGACAATATGGCACAGTATGTCAATTTCTGAAATATCAGGCTAAAAATATTCTTAAATCAATGGTTTTCCCTGAATGGATACTTGCAATAATGCTTAAAAGTTCCAAGGATAAAACGGGTAATATAAATATATAAGAAATCATTTATTATTTTAGTGTTAGGATCTGAGTTGTGAAAAATTTAAACAGTGGCAGTAAATTGTCCGATATATAGAGTGTAATGAAAAAATAGTATGAAACTTAAAAACTTTTGGAATTTAAAATTATGAAGACTATGGTTTCCTTAGAAATGTACAAGAAAAAATTTTCTGATGACTGGATGGTGACATGGTAGTATGATTAAAATCAAATTTGCTCTTGAAATTACAACTTCGCATTCTATTACTTACTAATTTGCTGTTTTGAAATTACTACTCTCAAGGTAACATGGATGATAACAGGTGGTCGCACTAATTTTAAAAGTCTCAGAGATTTTTGTGTCATTTGTCAAGTTTCGGATAGTCAAAGAAAGCTTTTTTGCTTTGAAGAACGTTCCTATTTACAATTCCTACAGTCATTACCCCTAAAGAGAATACTTTTAAGGACATGGTTGTCCGTGTCGCCTGGTTTTCCAAAAGAGTAACGTGGATCATCTAAAATCTTGAATTTGCATATATGCCCTGCTAGAGCAAGATATTGTACGATAATTCCATGATGTTATTCGATGTTCTGAATGCCGACCAATGTCAGGAAGACATCGTAACTATGTTGTTTGGCATTTTGTGCCAATACAGTATGATGGAAAATACACCAGGTATTTATTAAATATTACCTCATCCTTTCTATAAATACTTTGTCTCAATCCCTCTGAGGCAGAGCGATGTGTTTTCCATGAACATTACCAATACCCTTTAATGTAGTTGTTGATTTCACGTTTAAGAAAGGATTGAGCGCAGGTATTTCAAGTTGGATGCCAGAAATGCAGCATTGATTACGATTTCAAGTTTGTTCTCGAAACGAAAACTATAGGTATTACAATAAATAATACATGCAATACTATTTATAGCCTCATAACCAACTTAGTTTCACCCCTATCACTGTGTTTACCTATTTGATTGAAAATAAATTTGGGTTGGCGTTTTCATTTCACCAATTTAGCAGTTTACTTTAATGCGATGTTGATGCTTCTTCTTCCTAACTAATCAGCCCATATCAAAGATATTGTTAGAGTATTGATTTATATTTAACCACATAAAAATGTGTAGCTAAAGAAGGATTTCATACTGTCTTCAAATCCCTTTGGGAAAATAGACAAATTGTGTTGGCGCAGCTCTAGTGAGACAGTGATTCTATTCTGGTGATTCCAGCGAATTACTCTTACATAGTACACAAAAAAGAACAAGAACATAGAGTAAAAACATTACTTCAGACCCTAATAAATTTGGATTGCTGCTTTACTTTCTTTGTCAACTTGCGGCATAATTTTTTTTATTTTTCTCAGGTCGATGAACTAGGTCATTGATTTCTGTGAAACCTTATACGGAAGAAACATAGATTGCTACTATAACTTGGCTCATTCTATATTTTACCTACATAAGTAAAGTACCTTAAACGTAATAAGAAGATAAAAAAGTGTTTTTAACGTATTCGCTCCTAAAAAAACTTGCTTTTTGTAATTTGAAAACCACTGCCCTTATTAAGAGAATCTTAAAATATCGATATTCAAGTATAGCAGCTCAAATATAATCGTTATCGCAAGTCGGTGTTCATCCGAGTCTTCCCCCTCTGCCTTGTAGGTCTTGATACTGATTTCAGTGTTGTGCTTATAAGGAGACAGTTAAATTACCGGAATGTCGTTTAAAAACCGTAAGCATTTTTTAATTGTTTCTTTTAATTAATTTTCGTAATTAAAAGTCATTTGAAGTTTTACTTACTTGAAACATTCGATATGGGTGGTATCAATCTATCTTTCAAGGGATTTAGTATTTGTATTTACGTTGCATCTGATTGCATGTTTTAAATATATATTTCAAAATATTATAGAATGATAATAAGCAGTGACATTCATTCAGAGAACTTCTACTTTTGGAGCTTATTTGTCTATTTTATGCTAATCGGTATTTTACGAATTTGACAGATGCCAATTACCGAAGTACTTGACCGGATCCAAATAGGGAGGAAATCGTAAGTACCTCCTAAAAGAAAAAAAAAAATAAGCCAGTTTCATTCCTCGTGCCTCTTTACGTTTTTGTTTAAGCAATAGCTAAGCAGTACTTTTAAAGGCACTACAATATACATTATATCATTTATTATTATGTAATCATTTGAAAAATTTTTTGATGTTTAAGCATAAAAATCTTTTTTCATGAAATTTTTATATTTTTAAAAAATTGAATCCTGATATTTTCAAACTTCGTTATGATTTAAAAGATAAATTATAAAAAGTGGAAGACCTTTAAGTTAGAATTAAAATAAAATAAAATAAAATTTCAAATAATATTATTTTGCACTCCAGAGAAATAACAAATGTTTATTTGTGGAGTTAAATTTACAAGCTTGCACTCGGGAAAAGTCTTTAACTATTCTGTTTGAAATTTTTTTAAAAAAATTTGAAAGCATAATTTAATTCTTATAAATGATCAGAAACATACTGTTTTATTAAGTGCAATTGAAAATATGAAAATACTGGGGTATTTTGTGTATGGCATCTCTACTAATTTAATTGTGAAACTGATATTAGCCAGCTAAAAGAGCAGTTAAAATATTAATTGTATAAAATTTAATTATAGATTAATTTTTCCAGCAAGATGTATATATTTTTATTACATTTGATTTAATTAAATTTTGGGGGAAAATTTCTTCTCGTAGAAAATAAAAAAAAATTTTGCAAAAAAATACATTAATAAATAATAATTATTTTACTAGCGGCTTAGTTTTATAACCTGAGAGCAATATATAAGAGTTTTTATATATATTTTTCTATCTATTATATATATAAGAATTATAAAGAATTTTTATTTATGTCAGTGTTGTTGAATATTTTATGTATATCATTAATATATTTTTAGAATGTTTTTCTGAATAAATGTAATATATTCCAAGTCATTTCCCAAACTATCAATTTCATTCCAATTTCATATTATATATTAAATTTTCATTTAGAAATGACTAGAATATAAAATTACTAAGTTAAAGTGAACCTCTGAATTAATTGGGAAAATATTTTATAAAATAAATCATATTAGTTTATTATACCTTTAATACAGCTATCTGATACAATATTGTATATTAAATAATTTGGGAAGGAGTAATAAAATTAATAATTATTATTTTTCTGCTTATTTATTTTTTATTAGTTTCTCATAAAAATTTGAAATTGTTTTCTGTACCAAACTGTAATTTAATCTTTCGAGTAGAAATTAAAATATAGAAGGAAGTACAGAAATTATAGTAAAATAAAATAAGTAAAACAATTATATATATATATATAAATAAATAGATAAAGTAAAGTTGTCATTTATGTACTTAAGCTATAGGATAATTAAATTTTTACTGTACTTGAAATTTTTTAAATGAATAGTTTATATATGGTGTCCAGCTTCCACAGAAAAAATTCTTATAAACAATCTCGTAACAGAAATGCATCATGTTAATATCAACCTTAAAAGGGTATAGAGAATGGCTAGAGATTAAATTATTTCAATGTTGTCTATGACTCGTATTCAAACTTCCTTATCTTCTCCATTTGGAAGATCACCTTTTTTGTAGGACTTTTGAACTTGATACATTCTAACTGTTTTAATGTTATGAACAAATTTTAATAAAAGCATTATTTTAATTTAACTTGTATTACCTGTATAAAATTGTCACTTTTGCTCATTGTTTTCTTTTAAAATATTGGATATTTTCTTCTATCTGAACATTAAAAGTAGATATTTTATCCTGCAGTTACATAAAAGCAAGATTCACACTTCTCTTGAAGTAAAACTATGGAATGTGTCATAGTTAAATAATTTTATTTTTTAAATGAAATATTATAATTTTAAATAATTAAGAATAGATATGCATCTATTATTATATTATAGCCATAAAGGTTATATTGCAAATATCATTAATATAATTTTTTTTTACTATTTTTGAAACACGAAGTTAATCTTCAAACACTTTTTAAAGTTTAATAATAATGAATTTATTAAAAATAATTGAACATTATAAGTTTGAATATTTTATATTAGGTTGAGAATTAAAAATTACATTAATTTATTTTAAAATCAAGTAATATAAAGCCATACTTAATCTGTTATACAATATAATTTTTCAAATTGCTTCTTATGAAATAAAATTATAAGAAAATGCTTTGAATTTCTTAAAATATTTTGTTTTGTCAAAAAAGGCCTTGATTTCTTTCAAAAATAGTTTGTATATGTTACTTAATGTTGTAGAGAGTATTCATATTACATATTGTGTGTACTCTTTGCACTATTAAATTCAAAGAGTATCAACATATTGTTTCCAACATATCACTTTTAGTCAAATATCTGTATAGTTACAAACATGAGAGTTCTTCTATATGTTTAACTTTTATAATTATCAAAATCTGTGCTCAGTCTTAAAGATTACTTAAAAATAGAGAACATACTGAATTAAACAGTTCTTCTGAATCATAGGATTAAATCCTATGTCCTTCTTTGAAAACTGTGAAAACTCGTTAAACATACAGAAGAAAATTTTAAAATTGGCACTGGATTTGAGTCATTTGATTAAGCAGAACTAAGAGGTATAGTATAAAGTTTATAGGAAGGAACTTGCTGATTATAACCCTAACTGTTGAACCTACCTTTCCCGAGCAAACTGACATAGTAAATTTAATTATTAATTTATAACATTTAATATGCTGGATGATTTACCTTATTGAAAGGTTAAATGCAGTTAAGTAGTAAAGTTGTGAAAGTTTGGCGAATTCCGAGACTTAAAATTGTGAGATTAATCCTGTTTTCTATTTATTTAACTGGCTAAATTAAGAAGTAAAATTCATGGAAAAGAATTCATTTTGCTAAAAACATCTCAAAAGTTTGGTTTGTCTTTTTTTTTTTTTTTTTTTTTTTGTAGAATGTTATGTATTATTTTTAGAATTTAATTAAACACTATTAATTTGTACCAATTTAGTTATTGTTTTTTTTAGAGATTATTTATTGTTAATCAAATACTTAATTATTATCGCTATAAGAACTATAAGTAAAATTTTGAAGAAAACTGTAGAAATAGAATTTCATGGTTTTATATATTAAGGGAAATATGAAAAGTGGAATTTGATATTATAATCAGATGATTATAAATTCAAGTTTGAATATCTCTAGAACATAGTGAGTCTTGACCTATGGTAAAGTAAATCTTGTCATGGCTTAAATATCTGCATGATAATACAGTAAGGAAGTTAAGAAATTATAATCTTACCAAACCTAAAATTCTGACTTTATTGTCTCTTAACTTTATGTTAATTTGACTAATTAAATTATAAAAGATGAGGAATGATAATTAAAATATTGATGTTTAATTTTTAATCAATGAAACTTAGAACCAAACAATTTCAATTTGAAATCTACTTTTCATATAAAATCATCAATTGTAAAGGGGGGGGGAATTAAGGAATTTTTTTTAATGTAATATTTATCAAAAGTCACAACATATCAGGCTAATATCTAATCACTTCTTTCTTTAAAATTATGTTCTGAAATGTACATTTAAAAATTTATTAATTTTGAAAAAGTGTATGTTTATTTATTTTGAAAAACTCATTTATCTCTCTTCTGTCTATTGAAATTGCTTCAGATTGATACTGAAAATGAAAGTTTTAGTCAGTCTGTAGTAAAAGAAAATCTGTTGTTGCAAGTTGGAAAAATTATTATTAAATAAGTTTTTTTTTCAGATTACTTTGGTATAGAGATAATCAAAATTGTAAAAGTCACATTTTCATTGAGAAACCTATTAAAAAGATGTTTGATTTCTGGTGCTTAACTGTGTTGTCTATGAGATATGGGATGTGTATTCTTATAAATGATTTACTAAATAATTCTAATAAGTAAACACTTTTATTGCCTTGTGTTTTATACAAGTAAATTAATTCATAAGTAATATATATCAACAGTTACATTATGTAATATTTAGTTTCTGAAATAAGGAGATTGCTTTTAAAAAGAGAAATGTCTAGTAAAAGAAAATACTTGTGGAGATTGATTTTATTTTTAAACAGATAAATGAATTTCAATTAGCAAGATATTCTACTTCATTTGTAGCACTTTTCTAATATTCCTATTTAATAATTTTCTTTTTCAGATATTCTATAACATTTAATATTCGTTTGTTCTGTGCTCTTAAATGTAAAACATTTTATTAAATTTATATGATTTGAGAAGCATGTTTGTATTTATTAGTTTAAAATGATGTTATATTTAAATATTCTGTCTTGCTTCTAAATTATGTTATACATCAAAATTTTGACCAAGTTTTTATTAAAAAAAATTGTTAATTATTCAGAGATAGCATAGTTTACACAAAATTAATTTCTTCTTTAAAAAAATTGACAAATTTTAAAATTAACTATTATTTTCGCATTAACAACTGTTTTTTTTTCCATAAATAAATTTAATTAATTAGTCGTTTTAGAAAATTTATTTTTGTGTGTAAAAATAGCTATACAAACTATACAAAATTTTGCAGGACCTATATATTCCCTGCCCTTCTTCTGGAATAGTTTCTTCGCGGGGGGGGGAGAAGATGACAATTTGATAGGTGGAAGTATAAGAACCCTTTAACGTGTTATGTTTAAAAATTGTTTTAATCTTTAGTCATGTTTAGAATTTCGTGTAAGTTTAAGTAACTATAATTGAATTGAATTGCCGGATAAAGTGTCGAAACTGTATTTAAAAATATATATATATAATCTAAAGACGTTGCAACTAAAATTTCGTGCTTTAAGAATTAGTTTGAAAAAATATCCATGTAACATCAGTAAGATTGCATTCAAAATAAAAAAAAATGCAAGAAGCTTATTTACGGATAGTAGAGGGGGGGGGAATCAAATCAAGCAGTTCGAATTATCAAACGCATGACCTCATGAGGGATGTATAAAAAAAATATTTTTTTTTCCTCTGTCTCTTAATTTTAGAAACAGGGAGATAAATGTAGTTGTATTGGAGAAATTTCATCCGATACCATAATCGGAATTTCCTTTGACGATATCCCCGTGGCGGGAAATCGTTTTGTGAAATATTGATCTCTGCAAATTTTACAACGTTTACACTTGCTAAATAAAGCTACTTGGCTGTTTATTGATATTTAATGTTTTCTATAAACTTTAAAACGTTAAACATGTTGCTAAATAAACTACTTCGTGTTCGCAGCATCCCCCTCACTTTGCATTATTTTGAACATACATCCCATGAGCTTGATTTTCACGCGTTGTTCTTTTTGTCAGTGGTTACGGATAAAAGAGCATCGCCTCGTCACGGTCGCTGCTCTTTGACTGTGCAAACTTATAAATTTCCAGAGCGAAAATATTTTTTTGCAGGTCAGATGTTTTGATGCAGCTAAATTGCTGAGTTCGTGAACTTTTTAAAGTTCCTACCACGTCCATGCAGCATTAAAAAAATGGATTCGAAACCAAGATGAGATTAGTTGTGCTCCGTAAGTTTCATTATTAAAGGTCTGCATGGGTCTGTTGGATTTTAAGTTTTATTATATTGACTAGAGAAAGCATCAAAATCCGGCTGACATGAGGTTAAATAAGTTTCATTTAGTGCCTTCAGAAAAAGTGAACAGTGCCGAAGCATTGTATTTTGTAAGTTTTTTTTAACCGGAATCAAGGATTATAGTAAATTCTATGCATCTTTTTTTCTTATTTAAGTGCTTTTATTTCCTCCTCATTTTTGCGAAATAATTAAAGAGCAAATGTAATTGAAAATTATTGTTTCGAATCATGCGAAACCAAAAAAGAGCGTTAATTATTGACATTCGCAAAGCTGATTTCAGCTTATCGGAACCATGAAGGCTTCTTTTCTATGAAGAATTGATGCAACATAGAGACGGAAATTGGATAGCTGTTAGGTGTATTCTTTTCATCCTAAATTTTATCTTGCAACATTCTGTATTAGAAATTAAATTTATGATCAAATTCATGTTCTATTCCTATTTCCCTAAAAATATTCATTGATATCCACCTCTTTTCTGTTGCGTGCCTTCCCTTTTTTAAATATTCGATAAAAACGCAGTTACATCAGCAAATTAATATTAATAATTATTCGAAAATTCGTGATAAAATATTTGAAACTTTGTAGTTTTTTTAAAAAATTCTTTTTGGAAATTGTTAATGTGAAGTTCCCACTATGGGATTTACATGTTTTTTTTAATAATATGCTGAAAACAATAATTTCAAGTCTCAAATTTACTTATAGTTAATAATTAATCACTAATAGTTAATTTGACTACATTCGGAAATAGCAATTTCCCAAATGGAACAAATGAAAAAAAAAAAAAAAAAAACTGCATCTCAAATAATAAATAACCAAAAGCAATTTTTTAAAAAAGTATTTTTTTAAGACAAGAGTTCAGAGAAGTCTACATCGAGAATTTCATCTGAGTTGTAAAGTCTTGTGGGGAGATGCATCGAAATTGGGTTTTATATCCAAGATAAAGTACTGATAAGTAAAACAAGAGACAACTTTTATTCTGTATGAAATTCTTCAGACATGATACATCTCTGCTGTTTTCGGAGTCTTGAGATTAGTTTATTTTCTTTTATGTAATAATTCTACTCATTTTTTACCATCTGAATCATTATTTGCATAAATATATTCATTCATTTTATTATTTAATTATTCATATTTAATTGATTTCTCGGTATTATGTTTGGCACAATTCATTATTCTATGAAGTTCTGCTTCTTTTTGTTCCAAGCCTAAGTTTCGCTTCGCATTTTAATTTTGATTTGTTTCAATGAATTATGGATTAGGCATCGTGATGAAAAGTTAATAATTTTCTATGCATGCAACAGATGCAATGTTTTATCAAGATTAATAGTTTAATAAACTAAATATAACTGTTTGATTGATGCTCAGTTTGGTTATTCAAATTATATCGTGCTTAGCTTGGTACATATACAATCCTTTTGGTACTTGGACAGCAAACAAACAACAACAAAAAAAAGCCATTCGAAATTTATTATTTCTAGGGCACTGTTTCAAGTTTGACGTGAAGAATGAGACCAAGTCGAGTTTTGAATTTTTCCGTTTAAAAACTCTTAGCATACCTTTGAATACTTTTTATTACAAATAAACGCATTTTTGGGGATAAATAAAAGGGAGTTTTATTACATGAAATCTGTATAGTATTTTTTCGGCCGAAAAATAACTTTTTTTTTCTTTGCAGAGAAAACTATGCAAAATTCTTAAAACTATACAATGCGTAGCAAAGATTTTTTTGTTGTTGTTGTTAAGATTATCTTTAAATTTAATAAAAATTTCTCATTGAACGCCTATTTAAGTCCGTGTTTAAAATTTCAGGATGATGTACTTTGATTGCTCAGTGAAAACTCAAAACTTATAAATTTTCACTTTAGTCCTAAACGCAACAGTTTTGCTGGAAAAGGTCCATATTCTATGAAAAGATTCTTCTTGCATTTCATAGACTGCGAGTCATTTGAAAACAAACTATGAATGGAAAGAAAGGTATTTTGATTCTACTTTTGTATGTCGTACTTCCCACTACTGTATTCTGTAACGTCTGGTGTTTTGTATGCATTTTTTATATAAAACAAACGCTTATTTCTAAATTTAGTTTATTAAAATATCACTTATGTCCTATGATATTTGACGTCTTCTCGATTGGTTTTCATTTAAAACTGTTATTAATAATAACTTAGTCTTCTGTTTCTTAGATTTAAGTTAATAAAATGATTTATTTTGAATATGAAACGATTCTGATATGCTTAAAAATTCTATCTCTTGTGAAATGTGATTAAAAAAAACAAAACGAAGCCAAAATTAATTTGTGGTAGTTGAATCCATATTTTCTTAACCTGGCATGCATCCCGTAATTCTTGAAAAGTTTATTCAGACGAAGCTCTCCTGTGAATCTATGCTACAGAACTTGGAAAATTCAACAGATCTCTATTGAATGAAATCGTTTTTTCCCTCTAATTTAAATTATCATTAGTGGGAATAATTTTTTTCTCTTTTGCAAGCATTTCACACGATTGTATAAACAACACACTAAGTGAATGATGGAATTCTTTGTTTAAACGTTGGATGTATTAAATGATAATTATCTTATTTAGAAATTACTGTTCATTTCAGTAATTTCAATTACTTTGGGAAACAGAGGATCACTTAAAATTGAAAGCAACTTTATTTACTAGCGATCTCTCTCTCTCACTTTTTTTTTTTTTTTTTTTTTTTGACTGAACCATAATTTTTTTTCTTCTCTGTCATGGTTCAACGATTCTGTTAGCTTTTTTAAAAAAATTTATTTTAGTTTCTATCATGATTTTTTTTTTATTATTAGAGCACAGTGCAAAGTAATCTCTCCTCATTTTTATAATTTATTTTTTTTGCTGGTTTTTATCATTCGGAAGAGGAGGAGGAACCTAGAAAGGCGCATTTCTTTTAAGTTTATTTGGAGGGTTTAATAAAGAATATTTAAAATATTTAGAGCGCAAATTTTAATTAATCCTTGTTAAGATTATTTTAAGAGTAATTATTTTTGTGGTACCATTTACACTTCAAAAGAAAGTACCGTACTGGAATTTTGTAAACTTGTCAGGCGGCGTGTTATGTTACTTGCTAAGCATGTGCTGAAATCCATAGTTTTAAATGGCTTCTGAACTGCTGCTTAGTGGATTTTCTTTTTCATTCCAAACAACGAGAACTATGTCCCAACATATTCTTAAACACATATTTAAAATTGTCAGTAATTGAACTGAAACGTATAATGATCAGAATTATTAACAATAGCAAACGTCTCTCTTTTGAAGACGAATATTTTCCATCCTTCCAGTGTGTTGCTGTGTTCCGATATCTTTTTATACAGATCCTCAGACCAATTCTGCTCTCCTTGTTTAGTGCGAGGAAAAGAAATTAATTCCAGAACATTTCTTTTCACGTCATTAATCGGCGGTTAAAAAATGTTTATCATGATGAATGAAATAAAAAAAGGCTAAGATTAAATCTGATCTCTTGTGGCTTAACCGCAAATGCATCGGATGTAGCAGTTTTCTGGGCAGCTTACTATCTAATGACTTTGGTAAAAAATCGATGAGCCAAATAAAGTAAATCAGGATTTTCTTCTTCCATATTGGGAACAGTATGCGGAAGATCTGATTATGTTAAAAATATGCCATATACCGGTTATGCTGTATGAACTTTTTTAATGCTGCATTTACCAATATTTTGCCATATACCCGTTTATGCTGTATGAACTTTTTTTAATGCTGCATTTACCAATATTTATAGTCTTTCCCCTCTTTTTTAAAAAGCACCGTAAAGAATGGGTTGACTCCCTCTTCTTTTTATTAATAGATGTACCGTAACACGAGTGGAGTGAAGCAAAATATTCTGTCTGTGTACGAGATCTTTTTCTGTAGCAACTTAGTGGGTTGACTCTATTTTTAACTTTTAAAGCCCTCTAAACGGAGAAAAGAGATAAGGCAACTTTATTTCACTTAAAAATGTTTTTCTTCGTTACATGAACTTATCCTAGTTATTTTGCTAATCCTATAGAAGCTCCTTTTTAAAACTCGCTACGTTAAGTAGCTTTAACAAGTTTCTGAGACAGAATTTATACGTAGATAATTAGTCAACAGATCGTTCCATTTGCATTTGGTACTCTAAACCTTCGTTTTTAGAAATTTAATTACTTCGTCATTTAGAAGACTGTCCTTTTTTTTTTTTGTCTTAAATTTATTAATAGCAACGTTTTTTATTCATTTAATTCTTGCTTATTTTTATCGTATCCTAATAGAAAAGAAATGTTGAAATTTCAACATTTCTTTAAAAAAGCGTTCGTAATAAAAAAGAATTGTTGAGATTTTTGTCTCGTCTTGTGATAGCGTTTTCGACAATTTGATTCGGCTACAAATTATTTAAAAAAATTATTGTTGACATGATGAAAGTTAACATTTTTAATTAAAATAAACTATTCTAAGATTTACGTTTTCATTCTACGCTGACTTAAGAGTTAATAGTTTTCTCATTATTATAAAATGTCTTATTTTTAAAAATTTTGCCTTTGGATATTTCTTGTTCAGTTTATATTAGTAAATTCTCGTTATTACAGAATTATAATTATAGCGCCATGAAGGATGTTTTGTACATAATGTTATTAGAGGATGGGCATACAGTTTCAAGAATCTTGCATTTTGTCGAAGTAATTGCTGATGGTCCAGCACTATTTCAAGTACCAATAGCTGAGTAATTTAAAGCATTTTATTGCCGACCGACTTACATTATGGTGGATTGGTTTTTAGAGAATCAGGATGTTACTTAGCTTTAGTTATTTTTGAAGAAATAAGGTGTGTGTGTGTGGGGGGGGGGGGTGAATTATTTTCATATGTAAGTTATTCACCAGCAATTTTTTTGTTGAAACTATTTTGAAAGAATCCATTTCTTTGTATCTCCCGAATCATATATAAATGAGCTATAAATTAGATATTTCGAACTTCTGCTATTCACACTCTATCCAGGCTATGAATTTCATTAATTAGAAATTAAAAAGTGGGTTGTAACTCACTCCACATCTAAATAAAGAAGATTAGTACTATTTTCAAAATTAGTACTATTAAGGCATAGTGTTATCTACTATATTTTCGTGTTTGATTGGGCTAGACACACTACTGTTAAGTGATAAGTTGAAATTTCTCTAACCTTTCTCATCTTTTCAGAAAATAGCCTTTGTGTTGTTTTGAAATGAGATGTTTATATGACTAAACCACACCTTCTCAAGAAAAATAAATTTCATTCATTTGGTGTGGATGATCTCAATAAATTTTAGAAAAATGTTTTGCTACTCTTGTCGCGTATCCAGTTATTTCCTCGAATTAATGTTATCTTTAACTATTAAAGTGTTTTACATAAGTAAGATTTAATTAGTTTCAAAAATTTAAGTTATTTACAAATATTGCATTTAAAAAGCGATTTAGAAAATCTTGTAGTTGGAAACTTAAACATTCTGCTACTTTTGTGTGTATGGATTAATTTACTTATTTGTTAATATGGGAAAAAAACTAATTTTTTTCATTGAAAGGCTGATTATGATGTTCTTAAGATCCCGCTTGCAATGTGCAGAAAAATAGTAAAGAGACATAAGAATGCACTAAAATTATAAGTTACGAACTTAGCTTATTTTGATAAGAGGTTAAAGATTAAATTTACTTAGCAAACTCCAAACTTTCCAAATTACTACTCCAAACTTTCAATAATTTTATTTATAGATGAACAGCTTTATGAATAAAAAAAATAAGAACTTATTTATTACATTAAAAAAGTTTTAAAATTCGTAAGTATTTTCTTGTTTTTGGAAGATCATCAAAATTAAAATTTTTAATAAAGATTACATTTTTAAAAAAATTCTTCCAAATATAAAAGGGAATAATGTGTGTTTCAGAAATTGATTGCACAGTGTTTCTTTCTTTTATGCTTTTAATCGCATTTTGTGAAATTTTGTTTAATATGAGATAAATATTGGATCGTTTTAGATTAATACTAAGTAATAAGATTGAACTACTTATTTAATGCGAAGCATTTATGATGAAAAATTTTTTAATTTGAAAATATTTTACGACTTAGAGATGCGACATCTATCGTAGAAAAACAGTTCTCCTTTTTCGTTTTTTGTTATGGAAGGAAACAGACTAAACGAATTTTTCTAAAGAACTTTTCTTTAAAATCTCTTTTCCTGGACGGTGAAATTATCTGAATGTCCGAGAACTACAGTTCGAATTACTTTGTTCGAGATGTTTTATTAGAATTTCCCGAAATTTTTTTGTTGAATATATAAATCAATGCCTTATTTTTTTATATTATTAAACAGCGAACAACAGTCTTATTTTCTCAAACTGCGAATAGAGATAATGTTTTTTAAATGAAGATTGCTTAGTGCATTATGGGAAACTGCTCTAATTTTTTTTTAAATGCCTGATTTTGACCGAAAAAAAAAAAGATTTGTGATGATGATTGTATGATGAATTTATAAAGCTCACACTTACTTTTTGTAATATAAAAGCACTCTTAATTTAAAAGCATAAATACGTTATTTATGAGCGATTAATTTTGATAATACTTAATATTTTAGAAAAACTTAAGTCCAGATTCTTGCTGTGATAAACCTATTCTTGGGATGGATTTATTACTAATTTCATGATACACCTTGGTTAGATTAGTTTACTAGATAGAATAATTGATAGCGAAAAAAAGGAAATGTGAAAGTTGTTTTTCAGTTTTTGTTATTTAACATGAAAATATTGAATAATGACATCAGTTTTAATAAATTCTGCCTTGAATGCATTTTATTCCAAGCATCTAAAATACTTGATTAAAAAAAAAAAAAAAAACTTTTTTTTCTTCCTCTTTAAGTGATGTATTTCGTCTCTAGAAGAAAGATAAAAAGTTGGAATTAATTGCATTGTTCTTTTACGGTTATTTCTTTAGGCATTCGAAAAGTTTGGAATTTCATGAAAATGCGCGGATAATGTATTATTAAATGATATTTCTATTTATTATTTGAAGCTCTTACTTTAGTTAAGTTGAAAGCTAATGAATTGCTTATATTATTTTAATGGTACATAATGATAAAATTAATAATGGATATAAGGTTTGGATAATTTTTATCGAAACTCCTAGCATTTTGAGAAAGCATTCATTCTCTGATTTATTTGTTTGATTTATAAATTTGGTGAGAAACCTTAAAAGAAATTTGATTTCATAGTTTTGATATTATTTCTCATGTGCGATTTTTACCATCTGTTAAAATAAGTATTTCAGTATGTTCTATAAATTGATATACTGAATAATTGTAGTGATACTTCGGTTTGTTCAGTAATATGAAAACGATGAATAGTTTTGATTGTGCATGTTTATGAATTTAATAAGTAAAAATAATATAGAGCAACCATAATTCCTTTTGTTATTTGTTCCACTTGTATAATGCATTCTTCATCAAAGACAAATTTTCTGTTTTTTTACCTGAAGATTCATTTTTAAGAATCTATAATCTTTTTCAAAAGTCAGTTGTTAAAGGAACATAGTGATTCAATCCGCAACTTAGTTTATTTTGGAGTATACTATTTTCACATAAGAATTGGGGGGGGGAGCTATTATTCTAAAGTTAATTAATGGATATAAGTAGTTTTTTGCACAATAAAATAGAATTGTTTCAATTTTGCTTAGTAAATTTTACACTGATTTGCAGTTATGGACCTGAAATCCACCAAATGGTAATTGGCTTTCAATTAGTTTGCATTTTGTTTAAATTCTTTTATGTTTCTTCAAAAAGTAAGTTCTTACAGTAATATTATTCATAAAATATTGTGCTTTGCCTGAAATTTTTAATTGCTCTGAATATTGTTTTAGAAAGTAACGTCAGCAAATATTAAATTGTTAAAATATTGTTTACAACTAAGAATATAATAAATTTTACGTAAAAGTGCATAATGTTTTTTTTTTATAGGTTCCATTTTTGTAACACTTCCTCGCACACAGAGGGGGATGCCTCTTGTGCTTGGAGGGGATCCAAAAGGCAAAACATTTTTATATCCTCATGGAAACAGTATTATAATTCGTGATATTGAAGTAAGTACAATTTTTTGCCTACATTTCCCTCATAAAATGTATTTTTTTACTTGAACATTTTAATTTTGTTTTTTGAAAGCTCTGGAAATTCATCAAATTATTTACATTTTTTTTAATATCTTGATTTCTAGGCTATCAAAATAGGATTATGTTTTGTACCTGAATTGAAGATGAGTTTAGAATTGTTAATTTTTATGTTCGGACACATTGACGGGAAATTTAGTTTACAATATTGTGTTACTGATTGTTTTAGATTGACATGGCATAAAATAAACACATTAAAAATGTTATTCGAACTGTATGCAGGAAAATGACTTGAGTAGAATAAAACATTTTTATAGAAACTCAAATTGTGCCTATGTTTGCCTTTTCGCTGTAACTTTTTTTAATATTTATTTTGTTAATCGAAGTTAACTAATTTAAATTCAGTCTTTTTTTAACCAGATTATAGGTCATTATGACCTCTAAAGTATATTTTAATTAAATAGATATTCAAAGACTGCTTTATTTAGATGGTTTAAAATGCAAAGTTTAAATTGTCTGGTCTGTTTCATTAGAAGTCATTACTTCTACAATACAAAATCCTGATTAGAATGATGAAGCAGGATTTCGATGAACTCATCGATATGAGATTATTTTCATTAAAATACTCTATCATGATATACTATAAAAAGTGAATAACGTATTATAGAAATATTATTACGGTGAGCGATTCTTTCAGCTGCCACTTAAGTCGCACTAACTTAATTATTCTACCTCTATTATTCTGGATTTAGCTGCCAATTTGATATTTTGAAATTATTTTTCTTGAAAAATAATACTGAAAACAGTGCTTGTTAAAAATCTTATTTTTGTTTTCTTTAGAATCCCTTGATAGCTGATGTCTATACTGAACATTGTACTCAAACTACTTGTGCAAAATACTCTCCCAGTGGATTTTACATTGCATCTGCTGGTAATTAAATTTCAGTTTTTGTTAAAAATATTTCCTCTTATCAATAGCACTTTGATTAGATATGTTTTGCTAGGCAAAGACATAGTTAAAAAATTAAATAAGTAATATGAAAAGCATGCCCTCCAACAGCTACGGAATTTCCTTAGTTGTTACAGAATTACAGATATATAGGGAAAAATTACGGAAAGCTACAAAACAAAACAAACAAAAACTCCGGATATATATACCTGAAATTGCAAGAATCGCTGAAAATACCTTCTTTTAGACAACAAGCTCACAGCAATGTTGTAGTGAACGAATTTTTGGCATGGTCAGGGGAAGGGGGAAAAAATGAATTTTGTTCCTGCATGAATGTAAAAAACATTGGAGTCCCTATTCTTTACAAAAATGTACATGTTAGTTTATTATGATGTTACACTGAGAAATGATGACTTAAAAAGATGCAAAA